>JAINRI010000040.1:125000-243270 GCA_025413485.1 Ficus microcarpa
CCACGAGGTCTTCTGTCTCTTCCTGATGAGCTTAGATATATTTGTTGGAACTGTTACCCTTCAAGAACTTTGCCTCCAAATTTTAAGCCACAAAATCTTGTTGAGCTGAACTTGCGGGGGAGTAAGCTAGAGAAACTTTGGGATGGCATTCAGGTAATATTTAGTTCCAATAGCTTTAAATATCTTGTCTAATGAATCTAATATAAGTTTCTTTATTCCATTTCTATTTGGTGACAGAATTTTGGGAGCTTAAAAGTTCTAGATCTTAAAGAATCTGAGAACCTGATTGAAATTCCAAACCTCTCTCAAGCACTAAATGTCGAGAAGATCTATCTCACTGGTTGTACAAGTCTTGAGCATCTTTCAAGCAGCATTGGCAAGCTGAAGTCGTTGCAACTTCTTCATCTAGTCCAGTGCTCAAAACTAGAGTACTTGCCAGAAATTTCGGAGCCAATGCCAAATCTAAGGTTTCTTGATTTATCGGAATCAGGGATTATTGATTTGCCAAAGTCAATTTACAATTTGATTGGGATTGAATCTTTAGTCCTTAATTTTTGCCAAAATCTCAGGAGTCTTCCAACCACCTTCTGTGAGTTAAAATCTCTCCAAGAACTTGAACTCTCTTCTTGCTCAAAACTAGAGTACTTGCCAGAAATTTTGGAGCCAATGCCAAATCTAACGTATCTTCATTTATCAGGATCAGGGATGATAGATTTGCCAGAGTCAATTTACAATCTGATTGGGATTGAATATTTAGACCTTGATGAATGCCAAAATCTCAAGAGTCTTCCAACCAGCATTTGTAAGTTAAAATGTCTCAAAGATCTTCGACTTTCTTTTTGCTCAAAACTAGAGTACTTGCCAGAAATTTCAGAGCCAATGCCAAATCTATGGGATCTTGATTTATCGAAATCAGGAATTATAGATTTGCCAAAGTCAATTTACAATCTGATTGGGATTGAATCTTTAGACCTTAATGAATGCCAAAATCTCAAGAGTCTTTCAACCACCATCTATAAGTTAAAATCTCTCAAAAAACTTCGACTCTCTTTTTGCTCAAAACTAGAGTACTTTCCAGAAATTTTGGAGCCAATGCCAAATCTAACAATGCTCGATTTAGATGGCTCAGGGATCAGAAAGTTACCAACGTTGTTATTGGAAAATTTAACTGGGATTGATGTGTTCTCCCTTAATGGCACAAATCTGGAGCTTATCCCGCACACCATCTACAATAAGATTCAACATCTGAAGATTATTGGATGTCCAAAGCTTAAAAGCTTGCCTCATCCCTTGTCAAGTGGCACGAACTTGGTGCGCAGGTTATGTCTTAGAGGCACAAGTGTGTCCCGGATCCCTAATAATTTGTTCTCATGTTTAACTTTCTTGTTGTATTTAGAGCTTTCTCGAACAAATATTAGGAGAATACCTGAAAACATCAAATTTGCTAAGCTGTTTAAATTGGACACAAGACATTGCAGGTTTCTCCAATCTCTACCAGAGCTTCCACTGACTATAGAGAAAGTTGATGCAAGTGGATGCACGTCACTGAAAATGGTGTCAAATTTATTGACCGCACTCACACAACCACCTACAGTTCATGTTAATCTTGGGGTCACTTTTTCATTTAAGGATTGCTTAAAGTTGGAACACCAGAACATAATGTCTGAATTTCTGATGAGAGCTTCTCTCATTGCAACAGAATTTGCATTGAGAAAAACTCCGGATAAGGTATGCCTTTTCTTTCTTTTATTCAAGTAAAATGTTTAATTTTATTTTATCTATTATTTGAAATAATTGTGATGTTTTCATGGCACAGTCAAGTTACAAGCTTTTTATCCCAAATTCGCTATTTCTTGTAACAAATAAATTGATGTTTTATTTAAAAATAACCATGATTTATTCATGCTTTGCTGCAGTTTTGTCCAACTGCTAAAATGTGCTATCCAGGGGATAACATTCCGGAGTGGTTCAGCTATCAAAAGAAGGGACGTTCAATTAATATTCAGCTTCCTTATATTTCCAACTTCATGGGCTTTGCATTTTGCTTTATTCTTTCATGCAACAAGTACAAGGGAAGTTACCCCATAGAAATAAATTTAGACGGCGAAATATATGTCAAAACAATCTACGGCAATGAAAGGCACCTCCCACTTCCCCTGCAGCTATTGCCTTCGAATGCCAAGAACCATGTGTCCATGACTACATTTATGTGTGATGTAGAAAACTTTTACTTTGTAGTAGAGATGTCATTTAACTTCGGAACTAATGAGGAAGCAGATATAAAAATAAAAAGGTGTGGGATCCGCTTGCTACATGTCCAAGACGCAATGGAATTTGGTATCATCAGCAGTCACTATGTATGTAGGAAATCTAACGTTGTCAATGATGAGGGCGCAACGAGCTTATTTTGGGAGAGTATTTTAGAGCAGCTGCGTCATTTTCAGGTTTCCTCATCAAGAAAGAAACTTTGTGATAAAATATGGAGCTCTAACTTAAACCACCGGTACAAGATACTATGGTGGCAGCTTCTTCGGGATGCTTTACCGGTCCGAGCAGCTCTGAATCATGTACGTGATACTAGGTGCCCATTGTGTGGGTCGGGTATGGAAAGTGCCATCCATTTGTTTCTGTTTTGCAAGAGAGTTCGGTTACTTTGGTTCATGTCTCAATGGCGCCTCCGCACAGATTCGCTCCTCTGTGATTCCATGGCTTCTTTCCTGGAGATTGTGTTAGACAGAAATTATGATCGGGATTTCTTAGTCTATGCATCTCTACTTGTGGATACTATTTGGGAGGCTAGGAATAAGCTCATTTATGATGGGAAGGTGTTTCACGTTGCGGAAATCCATTCCTCTGTGCAAGCTCAATTCAGCCAAATACCTACTATCAAGAGGAAGAGGAAGTGGAGGAGTTTGACATTAAGGAAGAGCTGCTTTTTGAAGCCCCAAAAGGTATTGGTTCCTTTTTTTTTTTTTTTTTTTTTTTTCAATTACTTTCCTTTAACAAATTCAATTCAAAAATATCAAACTGACTTTAACAAATTAATGATCAGATAGTTTAATTGGTATCAATCTAAGTTAGGACGTCTCAGTTAGGTTAGCTTCCTAACCGAGCTACCCTCTACCAAAAAAATACACCCAATTGGACTAAGCAAAAATAAAAATATAAGTATAAGAAGTTTGGGGTGAAAAAGAAACATAATAAGATTATATTTTTAGCTTATCATCATTCATACTATTAATTCACACTATTGCAACCTCATATTGTGACCTATTATTTAGTTAAAACGAGTTTAATACCCATGCGCTGTACGGGAAATGAAGAAAAAAATAAATAAATAAACTAAATATTATATGATAAAAACAGTTGGTTAAGATAAATATTATAATTATAATAAATATAATTTTTCTCAAGATCTCCCATAACAATGAAGATGCAAAATCAAAATAACAATAGAACTAACAATAATAAAAATGAAAACAAAAGCAAAAAAGAAAAAAAAAATCTTCTGTAGTTATAATCATTTTAAAAAAAATAAAGCAGAAAACAAAAAAAAAGAAAAAAATCTTTAAACTGAAAAGAATCGGAAAAAACTAACACTAACAAAAACATTATAATAAAATAAAATATATAACTCATTTTCTTCTTTTTTTACTGTTTTAAAAAAAATAAAAATTTTTTTATCAGTTATATACATGTAAAAACTAAAAAAAATGATTTTTAAAATATAAAACAAAACAAACAAAAACGAAAAAAAAATTTGCATGCAGAATCCTTAAAAAAATGGGTCTTTAAAAAATAAAACAAAAGAAACAAAAAAGATACACAAAAAAAATCCAAAATAAAGATAAAAAATTTAAAGTAAAAAAATTGTTTAAAAATCAAAAAAAGACAAAGTGAGCAAAAACATAATACAACAATAGATCAGAATCTAATATCTAAAATTTCACGAAAAAAAAGGTAAAATATGTGAGAACAAATCTGTCATTCCACTGTAGATAAGCCAAAATCAGTACATAGGATAGAGCAAAATTGACAATTTAATATAAGAAAAGCAGCTACTGTGCATTACTGTAGGAAAAAAGAACCGTACAGCAAAAGTAACAAAAAAAAAAAACAAAACAAAAATCACTGTTTATTAAACAATGAAATATTACATTTTTTTACTGTAGCAAAACAGTAAAAATTTAAAAAAAACTGTAGCAAAACAATAAAAGTAAAAAAGAAAACTATTTATTAAACAATAAAGCAAAACAGCAAAAGTAAAAAAAAAAAAAACGTAACAAAGTACCAAAAGTTAAAAAAAAAAAAACAACAATAACAGAAGTAAAAAAAAAAAATACAACAACAACAAAAGTAAAAAAAAAAAAATCAGCAAACATTAAAAAAAAAATAAAAAAACAACAAAAACAACAACAACAAAAAAAAAGTAGCACATGTGTAAAAAAAAAAAAAAAAGCCAACAAAAAAAAAAAGAAAAGAAAAGGCAGCAAAAAAAAAAAGAAGGCAGCAACGAACGGAAAAAAAAAAAACACTGTTCAATGAACAGTGATTCACTGTTCATGAACAGTGCCGGGCAGTGTCAGTCTGGCAGTACAGTAGGGGCAAAATGGTCCGTTCACTGTTCAGGTCCAAAAAGAAGAAGAAACTGAAGGGCAAGAGCGTCATTTCACTGTCTACACTGTTTCACTGTGCGGTACTGTGCATTACTGTAGCTATAACGCGAAAAACAAAACAAAAACCGAAAATCACTGTTCATTACTGTTCTTTGAACTCCTTTAGTATATGTATATAATTTAGCATATTTTTAATTGTCACATCATGATCGGAATTTAGCATATCATAACTTTAGACTAAATTTATAACAGAAGCTTTAATACTCCATACGAAATCTTGGTGAATTATATTAGTAATTCACTAAAATTTCTTATCAAAAATTTAAGTATTACATATATCTTGCACCATCAATCTGTTGGACCTCTACTAATGAGGAAGGCAGTGGCTCTTAAACATTTGGAATTCCTACTTCTTCTTGCTCTCGAAATTCAGATGCAACGTTCTGAGGATCTTTAGTTGTATTTTTTTTTTTTAAAACAAAGCAATGACAACTTACCATGGAGATACTAATGTAATAAGGAGTAGAAATGAATATTTTGTCTTAATTTTTATAAGAAGCATGACTCAGAAACTTCATTCATCAAACAACCAACTGCCTTTTTGGATAATGGTGCAAATTTCTTACTAAATTTTGTGTGTCTTTTTAGTTTTGTGAGCTCATCGTCGAGAATAATGATTGGCAGGAGATGTCACATACTTCATAATCTCAGGTATGTTTTGAGTTCAAAATTTTTTTTTCCCGCTGTTTAATTAACTATTCAATGCCTACATCTGTTTTTCATTTGTATTGTTTCCACTTTTTTATTTTATTTTATTTTTTTAAACAAGGAGCAAGATAGTGTCTAACCATTATGTGCCCAAAGATGTGATCCAGCCCTCACGGACCATTATAGTTTATTTATCTTTCAAACAATCATTACTTAAGGAAAGTGGAAAACAAAAAAACTTGAAATAATGTTCTTTATTTATTGAAAAATGACTTAGAAAATTTCAAGAAATTCTACGAATTTTTTTTAAACATTACTTTTATCTTATAAAATAACCTCCATAGTTAATATAAAATTTAAAATCTATGTCACAAAATAAACTTAAAGAAATCCAAAATAATCTTCCACCCAAAAATAACCATGGACCAAAGACCCAAAATTCCTTTAAAATTAAGCGTGTTCATCACATGATCGGTTGTCTCATTTTCCCATCACTCATCGTCCCGCTTCCACTCCAAGCTCCACCATCTACCTCTTAGTATTTTCTTTATATGCGATACTTATATAAGTAAGGACTTAGTAAGACACTTAAATCCCACAAACATAAATAAAGTTTTTATTTTATTTTTTTTTATCATCACATAATAAAACATCATCATAAATATAAACATCTTTAAAAACTTTCAATTTTTATTTAACTCATGTTGCAGGTGAGAGTATACTCACATAGACGCCATACTTAACTTAATTAAATTTTCCGATGATGACGCAACAATTGAGGTTCTCATATGCTCACCTCTAGAACCATTCATGCCATAAACCATAAATATAACAAAATTGTCAAAAAGTCACAATAATTCATCAAACACTTCCATCACATTAAAACAATCCCTAAAAGGCTAATTTCATCAAACATCAAAACAAAAAATGCCAACAAGTACATAAGATCACAAAACTTTATAAAAACTGGCAGCTAGACCTCTACTTTTTTGAAAAATCATAACAATTTGCTTAGGATTCTAAATAGTTTGAAACTAGTGCCAAAAGAAGTAGACTTCCAGAGCTTTCAAAAATGCTTAATTCACTAAAAATGGAGACCATATGGATCCTCAAAATAAGTTTTGAAACCAGATCACAAAATCTGAAAATTTCCAGTAAGGCCAAATCCGAAAATTCATCTAAAATATAAAATCATCACCACAGTGTGCATGACTAACATACACACAAAATACAGCCCTAAGGCTTATTTCTAATACATAAAATCATGAAAACTTGCCTGAAATCATCACTCTCTATAATATCATGAATTAAGAGATGAAAAACCCTAAAATCATCTAAAATTGCAAAATTCAATCATCCACAATACCTAACATATTTCTAAAATGATAAATCACCTCTCTCAAATACATGTTCATGCCCTCCCCCTCATCACCGTTCAACCAGCAAAAAGTAACCATCAAGAAATTACTCAATCCCTGATGAAATCCCAAAAGACATATGAAAGAAAAAGAAGAAAACATTCCTCAACAAATCTATTATTTCGGCTCTAATGATTGAGAAATATCAAGGGATTAAGAGGTGAGATTTGGTGGCCGATCAATGGAGATTCTAGTTGTGTTCTAAAATGTGAGAGGAATGAAGGGAAAGAGAGATAGAGAATGGCGATAGAGAGAGGGAGATGGCTTATAATGCATATCAAAAATTTAAGAGGATTAATTTTGGCATTAACTGGAAATTAAATTTAGGAAATTTGCTCTTAATAGGTGAGAGATGACTGTTATTAGGATGTGAAAATGTGTGAAAGAAAAAGAAAAAAAAAAATTGGCTATTATTAGGATGTGAAGACGTGTGAAAGAAAAAAGAAAACAAAATTTAGGCAACTTCTATAATTTTTGCACCTATTTTCACACACAATAAATTATTTGGTGACTGACAAGTATCCAGAGAGTATACTGGCCATAACTTCTTACTTTTATGTCAAATTTATGCAAATGAGTGGGCGTTGGAACGGTAATGAAGCGCTTTATAATTTTATGTAAAATAGAGAAATAATTTCGGACATTGAGGGATACAAAATTAAGTTTGAAGTTAACGTCAAGAAAAATGGATCTTTTTTCGTAAAAGGAAAGATCAAGGAAAACTTTGAATTTTCCTAGAATACTTAATTTCATACTTTATAACATAAAACACATCATGTTATGATCATATCATAATTCATCAAATCAAAACATGAAATTACAGAAAATTTTCCTTAAATAGCATGAACTTGTTCTTGCACATTGAGTTTTCATTGTGTTTGCTTGTGAAAAATAACTCAATACAACATTAAAATTAATTAAACATAATACCATTACATTACCCATGTTAATTCCAAATGTCTAATTTGTAACAATGTTGTTAATTAAAATTTGGGTTGTTACAATTCTCCACTATTCTTTTAGTTCTCTTGATTTATGTCTCGTTGTGTCTAGTAGAAAAGGGGAAAGCAACTAAAGGACACAAATTTAAATACCATTGCACTAACATGATACAAAAATTTAACATTAGACCAATATAATACAAAATTAGACTAAAATTAGCTAAAATTTGAGTCATGTTGGTCAAGAGTGGAGATTTTGTGTCATGTTAGTCAATAAATGAAAAAAATGTGGTTATTTTGGGTAACTTTTTCAACAGGGGAAAATGAGTTGCTTCTTTCCTTTTTGCCAGATTTTGTTCTCTTGATTTTCATTTTGGCATTGGAGAAATAATTTAAGTTAATTTATGCATAAGTTTCTTCATCTGATATTTAGAGTAGAATACACAAATTTGAATGTTTTGCCGTTTAGAAATGGACTACTTTGTTAGTATGGTAGTAGTTCTTAGTTATAATTCACCAGAGAAAAAAAAAAAAATTGGTAAATAAAAAGGATGTTTCTTTTAGGCAATTGACCATTTCGTGCGTGCTTGTAAATTATCCTTTACATGCTGTCGGAAACAAAGGGGAGATTTGATAACTATTTTATGCAAAAAGAGATATTCTATGATATTTGTTTAAGTTTATTATCTACCATTGGAGGAGTTCAGAAGAAGATATAATTGAGTTCAATGCTGATCGTGATCTAGTTAGTGAATAATGCAAAAGGAAATCCTCAAGACTAAATATTTATGTTCATGTTATAACTTGTGCATGACAATTGCATCTGATTAGTGGCCAACTAATCCAATAATCTTGATGGCATGTAAAACCAACGGGAATGTGGAATTGCGTGAGGAAATTAGGGAAAGTGTAATTGAACTTAAACCTAATTGTAACGGCGGGCGATATGTCATGTAGGCTAATCTGTATGCCAATGGTGGGAGATGAGAAGATGTTGCCAAAGTGAGGGAGTTGATGGTTGATTGAGGAGTGAAGAAGGCTATAGGTTTTTCCATGATAGAATTTGAGGGCTGTGAGAGTTTATTGCAGGACGAAGGACTCATGCCGAGTCCAAAGAGATTTATGCAAAAGTTGATGAGATGTTGGCGTGCATAAGGGGTGTTGGCTATGTTCTTGACATTGATGGAGTTTTGTATGATCTCAAGGAGCAGGAGAACTCATTGTACCATCACTGTGAGAAACTCAAAATTGCGTTTGGCCGGTTGAAGAGTAAATCAGGGGAGATCAATCATATGTCAAAGAATTTGTAGATGTGTGCAAGGACTATCGCAATGCGATTAAGCTCGTATTGAAGGTTTTTAATCTCGAGATGATTGTGAGGGACATTAAAAGCTTTCACCATCTTTAGATGGACGACTGTTCTTGTCAAGATTAGTGGTAATCAAAGAAAAAAGCTTCTAAATTATGACAAACCACATTCTTAGTAGCGCTTTGTTTTAAATTGTTGGATTTATATCAGATTCTGTCAATTTTACATTTAGTTTCATTTTTATGTGAACTTAATCAATTCTCACATTTATAGCATATTATATTGCTCGATATACCGTAATGTAGAAAGCCCATCCAAATATTACTAAACTTAATGTGTTATTGAAAGCGACTTGGAATAGGAGAATTATTGGAACTCAAGTTTCACATATTGTTTCTGTTTCCCTACAGTGGAGTGATTGTCACTAAGTTCTCTCTTAGAGATCTCAATCTCACCATAAAAATCAGGTTGTATACATGGTACTCGAGGACATGTATTTACAAAACTGACATTATTTTTCTTTTTACCTAATAAGATTAAAAGTTTTTCTAAAATTTTTTTAGGGTAAAATTTTCATTCCATAGGTAGGAGGATGGACACAGGTATACAAAGGCTTGACTTAGCAACCGTGAGTGGAGCTGGCCATGAAGTTTCGCTCTTTCAGCCAAAATGAGCTTTCATTCAACAAATGCAAGTGAAAAATATTGCTTTTTTTTTTTTAAAGTATTTTATCTTGATGATTGTGAGTCTCTAGTATTTTATTGTTGATATAGTGGAAGTTGATATCGGATTACAGTCCCGTGGTTTTTCCCTTCGCGTTGAAGGGTTTTTCATGTAAAAATCAGTGCTCCTTGTGTGGTTGATTATTTTGATTTATTGTTGTTTTGGTTGGTTTATTAACTTGTCGAAACTTGTTTGGAGAATCCATTTTATCACACAGAGGAAAATGTTTAATTGGTAGTTTTCCCAACATTTGGTGGGGAAAGAAATGCTGAAATTTTGATGATCGCACCATCGAAAATGGGTTTTGATCAAGAAAGATTGATTGGATAGGGAAAAAGTAAACATATAAATGATGGCTTAGTGGTGAAGGAATTAGATTAGGAACCATTACGATATAAACAAACATTCAAGTTTAGGTACTGATATTCTCATGAAATTCATTTCTGTCTTGAAGATTGAAGTGAATTGGGGAATACAGCCAAATATTAATCAAATTTGTTATTCTACTTGAAAATTGTTCGATGCAAGATAAATTAGGATCTACAAATGTATTATTGATTGTATTTGTCAAGATTATGGACTTTCTTGTAAAAACACTGAATTCCTCAAAATAAATAACAACCATGAATAAAAGGACTACAAGTTTTTCATTATTATACTAAAGCGTGTAATTTCTTTACTAGACAAATTTTATAATCCATTGATTTTGTGGTAAGGCCGGAGACATCAGATTGAAAAAACTTGCTACTTCTGTAAAGTAAAATGAAACTAAACTTTAAGTGCCTTAAAAAGTGAGCATTTTTTCCTGGCACATAAACAAAATTGTTCATCTCAGACCATTACATCAAGAAAAATAAGATTACTTCAATGCATCGTTGAGACCGGCCCGGAGGCATTCCGAGATTCTGGGCAAGATCACTCATCCTCGCCTTCATAGCTTGTCGATCAACAAGGTGAAGGATTTCATTTAGAAGCAAAATATGATTTTTTATTTTTTTTGGTGCTCATCCTAGTATGCCTCGGTGATCAAAAGAGAGAGTTTCTGCATTACAAAGAGAGAGTATCTAGAAATGATTTTCTAACATGCCCAAATGAGAAGGGAAAAAAAATGACAGTAAAATCAGTAATGAAAAAGTATTGAGATGCCACTTTAGGACTCAGATGCGGCTAAAGTAAAATCCATTGTAAAAACACTTTAGAAACCTCTTTTTTATTGTTTACAAAGAATTGAGAGCTACTTTTTTTTTTTCTTTTTTCTTTTTTAGTTTCAAAGAATTGAGAGTAATATTTGCGTTTACCAATCATAATGGAACATAATGTGAAAAGTAATAGGTCAAAACATTAAAGAAAAGAAAATAAGAATGGAGTTTATTGATTCTCTTTCTTACGTTTCCCTCTATTATGATGGGTAATTGGAAACAAATAATTCCGCCCCTATGCTTACTAAACTTATTTAGGAATAAGAATCTTATCAATTTAAATACTCAAATGTCTTTGCACATAATGAAATAACTATTTGAGAATCGTGAACAATACCAAGGGTAAGGGAAACAGTAGGGAAAAGTAGAACTCTATGAGCCAAAATAATGGATCTTTCATGATACTTGATTGATAATCAATCTAGGACTACCAAAATTACCAAAAAAAGAAAAAAGAAAAAAAAAAAAAAAAAAAAAAAGAAGATAAAACACAAGGACCATGCAATTTCATTCGTCAACAATAGATTTTTCTCTAGAGAAAATGATGTGAAGAGCCATGATTTAAATACCTCCTTATAATTTTGTCAGTTTAACATTAAAGTTGATAATTTTAATGTTAGAAAATAATAAAATTATTAATTTTAATATTATAATAGACATAAATATAAGAATTTGTGAAATTCATAACATTCTTGCATATAACCCTTTTCATTATCATTTGCTGGGCTATTTGGACGGCATTTGTAATGGCCCAAAGCTTTCCGCTGTGAAGACACTACAGATGGTTGGTTGGACGTTTCCTTGGTGATACCAAGAATATTGTACGGCGGAATATGGTTCGGTTATTGCACCACCTCCAATATTTTTGTTTACATAAGTATCTAAATAAAAGTATACACACAAAATCTTAAATCCAATATTTTATAATATCTGATAATATGAATTTCAATTATTGTCAATATGAACTTCAAGTACTAGGAATGTTGATTCATGTAAAAGAAAATATAAAAAGAAATGTAGCAAAATGAAATATGAATTCTGTTCGTTTTACATTTTTTTTTTTCCGAATGAATTCATATTTCTAGTAACTAAAATTCACATTCATAGTAACTGAAGTTTACATTGTCAGATACTATCAGATACTGGATTTAAAACCATTCCAAAGTATACATTTAAAATTAAAATTTATCTATTTTTTCGTTTATTGATAAGAATTTCTGATATAATATCTAAAAAGACAAAGTTATCATTTTATAAAGAATTTGAAATAAACAAATAAATAATTGTTAAAAACAATTAATTTTAACCGGGAAAAATGACATTTTCATTTTTGTTTTTATTAAAAACTGATGAAATCTCATTACAGACCAAAAATAAAATGTTTAACATGTGAAAAAATAAAACCGAAAAAAAATGCATAATTTTCCAAAAAAATAAAATAAAATAAAACAAAAACAAAAACAGAAGTGAACACATATTGATAAATTAGTAGGATAATTATGATAAAGAATTATATGGAGAATATATTTTACATTTCTCGCATACAAAACTTTTTAGGCTATCTTTTAGATAAAAATGAGTTTAATACCCCAGCATTACATGGGGAAGGAAGAAAAAAGTAAATAAAAAAACTGAGTATTATATGATAAAAACAGTTGGTTAAGATAAATATTATAATTATAATAAGTATAATTTTTCTCAAAATCTCTCTCAATAGTGAAGATACAAAATCAAAATGATAATAGTACTAACAATAATAAAAAACGAAAACAAAAGAAAAAAAGAAAAAAAAATTTTTTGTAGTTATACTCATTTAAAGAAAAAAATTTTAAAACAAAAAAAAAAAGCAGAAAATAAAGAACAAAATCTTTAAACTCAAAAAAACCAGAAAATGTTGGGATCTAAATGTGTCCTAAGGATGGAAAATCAATATTAGGGATTTTCTGTAAATATGACATTTTGATATTAATAAAAGAAAGTTATTCATGTTTAATAAGTTGTGTCATATTTACTTTCATTTGTTGATTATATGATTATTTTAAGCAAATATAAAATACTCCTGGACTGTTGGTAATATATCGAATTACCATATGTATACGGGGTATACATAGAAGACGTGGTAATTTGATAACAGTCTAAATAAATAGTCTGCAATCAATGAAATAAGATTTGGGGATCTTATTCATGATAAGATTGTAAAGATTGTCTACTTCCTTAGAGAGATGGTTTGTCTTGACCATCGGATAAGTTCCAAGTAGAGACTTTAATGTATACCAATATTGAGGTATGACATTAGACTGGACCTAAAGTGTTAATTGATTCGGTTTAATAATTCCGTTTATAAGAATCAATGATGCTTTGATTATCATCCTGTATTAATCTTAATCCTAAAATGATTACTTGAGTTCGTATCTATGACTTATGTACTTTGATGCATTAAAGGTGAGATACTGTTAATTTATGGTCAATATATTTGTGTTTTGGGTGCATGACTTATGGATGGAGAAATCAAAATTCATAGATATGGAATCCATAGCTATCTTAACGATAGTAAATGTTATCAACTTAAAGGCATTATTCGGGGATTGAAAGATAGTATAACAAGATCTTGGCCATCGGTTTACTTTGTGTTCTCTGATAGTTTTCCAATTGTATGGTTTTACAATTGGTGATTCTTTTAATAGAGAATAATGGAATTTTAAGTTAAAATGATTGAAAAGGTAAAATGGAAAAAGTCCTTAATTCAATCATGGATAACATATGGGGATTAAGCAAGCGATGGATAAATCATGGAAGAAGCATTACGTGAGAGAGCTTTCGTAATACAGTATGTAAACAGGAGTTCAGCTTCAAACTTTTAGTGGAATAGTTTTGAAGTTGATAATTAATGAATAAT
Organism: Ficus microcarpa; assembly: GCA_025413485.1. Classification (NCBI taxonomy): domain Eukaryota; kingdom Viridiplantae; phylum Streptophyta; class Magnoliopsida; order Rosales; family Moraceae; genus Ficus; species Ficus microcarpa. The sequence goes on from JAINRI010000040.1 coordinate 138,811, forward strand.
TAATCTGAGATTAATTTTTCACAATTATAGGAGTCTCTTTACATATTTCTATCGGGTCCCTCTATTACTCATATAGTTCTGTATAGCATCTCGAGATTTGTTCCTAATGAGATCGGTAAATTTAAAATGGAATTTAGTAATGTCTATTAAGACATGGTACTTTTTTACATGTAATCCAGAAAGGATTGGACATGTGAAATTTGTAAACAAATGATTTGTCAACATGTGATTGGTTAATTTTTGAATTTTAGAAATAAGATTGTGTTTAAATTATTTAATTTTGAAAAACAAAATTTTTCTCTCCTAATTAAAAGAGGTGCACAATTTTTAATTGTGTGAAGAGAAAAAAATTTTGTTTCAAAATCATTCAAATATATTCTTAACATTAAATTATTAATTGATTTAAATAATGGAGATTATCTTATGGATTTTTCTTTCCTAATTAAAAGAGGTGCATGGTTTTTGTGAGGAAAGAAAATTTGAAATATTTCATTGATTTAAATTAATTAATATGGATAATGTTTGTGGAAAATATTTATTTAAATATTTGAATCGTATTTAAATTCGAAAAGGTTTAAAAGATATTTGAATCTAGATAGGAATAGGATCTTTTGATTAGTTTAGATTCTTAATTTAAAATTTGAACCACTAATCAAGATTTATGGCCGAATTTTTTGAGGATTAATTTCCTCTTGGAAAAACGTTTTTAAGTTCAATGAATCTAGCCCTAAAGTTGTATGATCTTTTGGTTCAAAATTTATCCAGAAAAATAATTATTAATTATTTTTCAAAAAGGAGATCAATTTTGAAAAGGATTGGACTTCTATATAAAGGCTAGGAGATTTTGAAAAACTAATTTTTGATATTTTTTTCAAAAGGAAAACGTTTTTGAGAAAAAAAAAATTTGGGTTTCTTCCACATAAAAAATTCAGCTATCTTGTGAGAGAGAAAAAGAAAGAAAATTCCATTAAATCAAAACTGTGAGGAAGGTTAAACCAAGTGATTATTTTTATAGGAGATTAACCGGTTCCTGTTTTGTAGTTTTGAAGAAAGAAGTTGGACCATATTCTCAACGAGGATCATCGGAATTGAGAAGGAGGGATCTAGACTTCGGAAAGTACTACCGGTCGCTTGGATTCATAGAACGTGTGCCCACACACACTCTGAGGCGTGGAACTCGAGAATAGTAGAGAAGACATGTTGGTAAAACGCTCTAGCAATTTCAGAATCCAAGAAATAAGGTACGTTTGATCATGAATTTAATTTATTGTTATATGTATCATGAGCTTCTTTCCGAATCGGCATAAAAATTTTAAAACTTCCGCTGCACCGTAACTCTCATACCGGATCCGATTTTTCCAACAGAAAAAACTAACCCTAACAAAAATATTATAACAAAATAAAATATATATCCCATTTTCTCCTTTTTTTTTTTATTGTTTTTAAAAAAAATAAAAAAAATTATCAAGTTATATACATGCAAAAACTTAAAAAAAAATGATTTTTAAAATATAAAACAAAACAAACAAAAAAGAAAAAAAAATACATGCAGAATCCTTAAAAAAAAAAAGGATCTTTAAAAAATAGAACAAAAAAAAAAACACACAAAAAAATTCGAAATAAAGATAAAAAATTTAAAGTATAAAATCGTTTAAAAATCAAAAAAAGGCAAAGTGAGAAAAAACACAATACAACAATAGATCAGAATCTAATGTCTAAAATTTAGCGTAAAAAAAGGCAAAAATAATATTAAGAAAAAAAAAAAAACAAACTCTAAATAGGAGTAAAATCGGTAACACACTGTAGGAAAAAGAAAAGGAACTAAAAAAGAGGCGTAAAATGGTAATTATACTATGTGGGTAGCCATCAATTTCTGCATAATAGGGGTAAAAATGTCAACTCACTGTAGATGAAGAAAAACCAACTAAATCAGAGGGGCAAAAAAGTCTCTACACTGTAGAAAAAATAGTAAAATATGTGAGGACAAAACCATTATTCCACTGTAGATAAGCCAAAATCAACGCATAGGATAGGAGCAAAATCGACAGTTTAATGTAGAAAAAGCAGCTACTGTGCATTACTGTAAAAAAAAATTATACAGCGAAAGTAACAAAAATTAAAAAAATATAAAAATCATTGTTTATTAAACAGTAAAATATTGCATCCTTTTACTGTAGCAAAGCAGTAAAAGTTAAAAAAAAAAAGAAAAAAATAACTGTAGCAAAATAACAAAAGTTTTTTTTCAAAAAATACTATTCAATGAACATAAAGCAAAGTAGCAAAAGTAAAAAAAAAAAAAAAAATTATTCACTCAACAGTAAAAGATTACACTCCTTTTATTATATTAGGTAATGATGACGTACTACAACATGAAAAGTGAAAACACAGTACCAGATACATAGGAAAAAAAATATATTTATGGTAATAAAGATTGTAATTAACGATTGATCACTTTTTTTGTTTTCACTTTACACGTCATTCCCAAAAATAAAAATAGTGATATTGACAAAAATGTTAGTAGTCCAATTTTATGAAAATTTCGGAAATATTATAAATATTGGCGGAAAAATCGGATAGAGTTACAAAAGTTATGGATATATGCTTCAAAATATATTTTTAACATCTTAGGATAAGAAAAATGTTAAAAAGATACATATGTCTATTTATTGATTTCTTCCTATGCATTTTCATAAATAGAAAATTGTGCAAAGTTTGTAGAAGTATAAAAGAATATATTATTTCAGATTTTATGGTTGGTTTTTAATTTCTTTTCTCTATGTTTAAAAAGATAATTATAACATGCTAGTTGCTAGTTGCTTTCTCTCATCATTTATTTTAAAAAGAAGATAATTATAGCATGTTCAAAAAGATAATAAATGAAAGAAATATGAAATTTTAAAAATTTCCAAACCGAAAATATTTCCTGATATTTTATAAAAATTTTAATTACATTTTATAAATATCGATACGTTTGTCAATATTTCCTAATATTCTCATGTTATTATACTTAAAAGATATTTCAATACCTCTTAAATATGAAAATTTTGGAAATATAGTGAATATTTGTGAGTATTATCATTCCATGGTCAAAAGATGATTCACTTTTTTAACTCCCATTTTCCCTAACTACTGTATGAAATGACGCAATTCGGCAATAATTCTACTTTATTTTCCTACCCATTGTTTTTGGTTCTTTTTGTTTTTTGTTTTTTTGTTTTTGTTTTTAATGACACTTGTAATTTTTTTTTCTTTTTGCACATTATTAAAACGATTAAATTTTTAGAGTGATACTTGTATTTTTTTTTTAATTTTGTTTGTACATTATTATAATCACTAATTGATTTTAATATAATATTCTTGAATGATACCTATTCTTTGTCCATTGTCCTAATCGTTCAAAATAAATTAAAAAATTACACTAAATCATTTATTAGTTAGAAGATTTAAATACGATGTTATGACAGTAGGACTCGTCATTTTCTATTTTCTTACATGTTTTCTAGGATCTAGAAGGTAGTCAAAAATATGTTCATATGAGCGGATCCCACTAATTAATTCCATCACGAAGGACTTATTTAGGGGAAGATTACAAATCAAAAACTCATTTTGCCCTTTTCTTCAAAGAGGGAAATAATAAATTATAGCATAAATTCAATGGAATAGAAAATAATAGCAGAATTTAAAAAAAAAAAAAAATGCACAAAAACCCAAAAATACCCTCGTCTTCTCCAACCCAAAAACTGGTAGTAACCTCACCGCCGTCGACGAGTTCGTGTGCTAGAAGATCGCCCTCATCGATGACGGTGCCGCCATTTGCTGCTGTAACCAATGAAATCACTCTTTACCCGACACCGTGAAATCGCGACGGAACCTTGCGACTGAAGGAACTGCGAGATGCAATCTCCTAGCCCTCTCTTTCTCTCTCTTCTTTGTGTTTTGGTCGTTTCCCAGTAGTCACGGCAGTTCTTGGTTCTCGGTGGTACTGCTTCTCGGTCAGACAGTCGCGAGCTCGCGAGGAAGACGAGAAACGCTACTGAGCTCGTCATCTTCTACGAGGGGTCGGCTAGGGATTTGGGGTAGATTTTGGGATTTTCAATAAATATCTAGGCTGATTTGAAAGAAGATAAAAAATAATTCTCAAATAAAAAATAAAAAAAGTTTTAAAAGTACGATAATAATTAGATAAATAATAAACAATAATTTTAACAAAATTGGGACTTGTTAAGAAAATCAGATAAATAATAATTATTATTGTTCTGTAAATTATTTATTATTCATCTACATGAAAATGTATTTACAACAAAATGAACGTTTTTTTTTTTTTTCATTAAGTTAATATTTACTTAGTAAATTTGTCGTTTGCTACATATTAGAATTCTAGTAATCTTCGTGTAAAAACCAAGACTTTCTCCCTAATTTTCGTATTTACCAACAATCTATTTATTAAATTTAATAAATTCAGTAAATCCAATATTTTCTCCGAAACGTTTTGTGCTTTGATTTTCTTAAGTAATTCTGGTATTTGCATGTAAATATGATATTTACTTAATAAATTAATCGCTAATGAATCTAGTACTTGTGAATACTAATAAATAATCTATTTACTGGTAAATCCAACACTACTAGTAAATTCAATTATTTCCTTTGTTTTTAATTTCTCTGTTATAAAGTAAATAAATTATTTATTATGCAAATCTAATATTTACCCAATAAACAAAAATAAATAATTAATAAATATCGGATTTACTTTACTAGTAAAATCTAGTTTTTACTAGTAAATCAAATATTTAGTTTGTTTTTTCGTTTTTTATGTATTTTGTAAATTAAATATGCAAATCTAATGTTTTCTAGATAATTAAAATAAATAATTAGCAAATACCATATTTATTTTACTAATAAATCCGGTACTAGTTATTTATTTGTAAATCCCATATTTACTAGTAAATCTAGTATTTGCTAATAAATTGGGTATTATTTTACAATTTAAAATCCATATTTTGTCTCAAATAAAAAATAAAACTTCTTTATTTATTATACTTCAACGAATAATCTACTTTTACAAAATAGCCCCAAAATCAAAACCAAGTCACATGTCAGCCTCGTCGTCGGCGTGAAAGATAGTGATGAGAAGAGATGAGAGAGAAAGATGTGAAACAGAGAAGGGCGGAGGAATAGAGAATGGAGGAGAGAGAAACCCAATCTAAAGAAGGGGTAAAATTGGAAAAAAAAATTTATTTTAGAAGAATAATAAGCATATTGTTTAATTTAGATTTTTAGAAAACTACTATATATTTTAACAGTGCATATAAAAAATATAAGTTACAATTTTCCAACTATCTTTTTACTATTCACATATTCAAATCTTTGTACTAAACTCAAATTTTAGAAGTCCCTAACTTTTTGTTCAAGTCCAAATGAGATTTTTTTTTTCCCTCAATTCAATAGAATTTCGAGAAAAACAAAACAAGATCCAAATTGATATCTTTTATCTGATCACATTTTAACTTTTATACCTTTTCACACCAAATAAAAAAAAAATTTTTTTTTCTCAAAAGCACATTTTCAAAACCAATTTCAATCCAAAACACATCTCTAAAACCTCTCCCCATCGGGCCCTAAGTAAATTCACCCAACCTGTCAGTGGGTAGTGGATGGTAAATTTATTCAACATGTACACTCTATACGAGTGCTAAGTATGTGATATTGTTCATGGGCTTAAAATATAAAATCTTGTTTTTTATTAGTCTAATAGTCCATTTAAAGTATTTAGAATCATGTTTTTATTTTTTATTATGAATTTTTTTTGTGAAGTTCGTATGATGCACTTCTCGTTGGGCTTGCATATAAGATCTTTAACGAATGTTCTTGTCAATATTTGCCGAACTCTTTTGATAACGCTCAAAAACATGCTAACCAATCTTTCCGATCTTTTAATATGATTAAAAAAACCCTGCACAAACAAAATAGGCAAATTAATATATATGCAAAAGATGCTTCGCTGAAAGTGCTTAAAGTATAACTACTACTTTTCCTTTAATTTTTTTCTTTGGGAAGTTTCCTCGAAGTTAGCTAGGATTCTTTGTTGCGGCCTCTCGTTCATATGGTGCCTACCAAATTTACATGCTTTTTTCTCGTACTTAAAACAGAAAAGAAAAGAAAAAGAAAAAGAAAAAAACCCTCTTTTGAAAGTGAAAACGATGGAATTTGCCCAGAAAGCGATGTCCATTGTGGTAGAATGGTGAGTATTGCTCGTTGGCCCATTTCCACCCAAAAAAAAAACTTTTTTTTTTGTCTGAAACCAAAATTGTCAAAAGATCCTATGAAAACGAAAAACTATCTTATTTAGTCTTGACATGCTCCCAACGCGCCATAAAAACTAGCTTCTTCTGCACCACATCAAATAACCTTTGTAGCCAAACGTCTCTATAGTAATTTAAAGAAAAGGATTAAAAAAAAAAAAACTAAAAAAATATATTAAAAAAACGTACCAAAAAAGCAAGCGTTATCGGCTCTTCTATTTAAGTAGGAAAATATAGTATTATATAATATAACATAATACATTAAATTATAGTAGATACTTTTTCAATGACCGAGTAAGATAGTCAAGGGAAGACGTAACTAATTAATTTCAGGACTGATTCGCCCAATGTTTCCGTAGGTAGTGGATAGTTTCATAAAACTATATATATATATATATATATATATATTTAGTGAATGATAGTTTTATCAACATGTACACTACCAAACGAAAAAACATGTACACACTGAATGGGTCTATGATATCTTAATAATAATAATGGGACTATAACAAAAGTTCGAGGGAGTACTAAGTGATATTCTTAAAGAATTTAGTTTTAAAAGTTTATTCTTGAAGCATTTTAGTTATAAAAGTTTATTCTTAAAGTATTTTAGTTATCAAAGTTTGTTTTTCCTTTTTCTTTTTTTGTTAGTCTAATATTCTATTTAAAATGTTTGATATCACATCTCCGTGTATATTATCATTAACATATTCAATAAGATTGGGATATACAATGCTTATTAAGGAGTAGAACCCGATCGTAAGACATTCGATGAACATTCTTGTCAATGTTGGAGAAACACCTTTGATTATGCTTAAAGAATACGCCAAGGCTAGTCCTTTCTCTAAAAATATATATATATATAGAAAATAAAAAAAAGTAGAAACAAATTTTGCAAATTTATATCCTCCATATACTTCAACGAAAGTGCTTTAAAGTTAACCACTTTCCCTTTCATTTCTTTCTTTGAGAACGTGGAGGTCTCTCGTTCACATAGTGTCCATTAAAGTTCTCTGTTTTCTTGTCATAAGTTCCAAGGAGAATTTCATAGAAGAAAACTGAACAAGAAGCTTAATTCACTACTACATCACAAAAGAGGTGTGTTTCTGTAAGGCTTCTTCTTCTTCTTCTTCTTCCTTTTGTTTTTTGTTTTGTTTGTTTTGTTTCTTGTTTTTTTTCCTTATCAGTGCTAAGCCTAATATTGTTAATTTGTATGTATTCATATCTACAGATTCCCTTCTGAGTGATAAACTAGGCGTATGGCTGTTGCTTCTTCTGTTCCTGTTCAAAACAAGTTGTACGATATTTTCATCAGTTTCAGAGGTGAGGATACACGTAATACTTTCACTTGCCATCTATACGATGCTTTTCTTCGTAAAAAAATTAAAGCTTACATAGATGAGGAGAGCCTTAAAAAAGGAGATGAAATCTCACCTGCACTTATGAAAGCGATCCAAGAATCAAAGATTTCCGTGGTCATTTTATCGGAAAATTATGCCACTTCCTCTTGGTGTCTGGAAGAACTCAGTCACATTCTTCAGTGCAAGGAGACGGATAAACAGATGGTGATACCAGTTTTTTATAACGTCGAACCATCAAATGTTCGAAAACATAAAGAGAGTTATGCAACTGCATTTGCTGATCATGAACAACGCTTTTGCGATAAGATGGACAAGGTGCAGAAATGGAAGAATGCTTTGACAACAGTGAGCAATTTATCTGGATTCCATTCGTCATCATCATCAGTCATTGGGTAATTTCTAATAAACTTAGATGTCATACTCTGTATGGTTTTATAATTATATGCTTTAGCCACTAGAATTATTGCTCCTGCAGTTATTTTCATTACAATTAGTAATAGGAAAAACTTAATTTCCATGTTGTCTAAGGATTATTTTGACATGGTTGGGATATCAATTTGATAGAAAATTGAAACTTATATATAGGTTTAGGACTGAATCACACTAACAAAGGTTTAGTGCAATTTGTCGGCTTATTTTTGTACCAATATCCTATATATATTTTTCCCCATTTTTAGAGATTCATAGACATAATTTAACTCTTGGCTAATTAAGATCATCAACTACGGTTGTAAACTTAATATTGATAAAATAAATTTATTCGGAAAAATTTTATCCATAAATCAGGCGCAATCAAAATCTCTATCCTATGATGAAAATGAACTACCATCTTTATTAAATAATAATAATAATAATAATAATAATAATAATAATAAAACAACAAAATTTACTCCGATTAATAGGCATGAAGTAACAGAAGTGTATATTAAGAAATGGAGTAACAAAATAGAAGGATTGGTCTTTTAATTTTTTAAATTCACACAAAATGTCAAGAAAACAACTTCAAAGTTCATTGTTTCCTAAAATAATACAAAAAATTTAGAGAGAGATAAATCTATGGTCAAGTTCAATTTCATTCACCAAAGATTGGTCTGCACTAATAAAAAGGAAACGGTCTAAACATAATTAAAAAATAATGAAATGCAAAATTTTTCAAGAAAAGGAAAATTTTCTTGAAAAATTTTGCACAAGAACAGTAAATCGTACCTATCGGACCCAAAGATTAAGAAAATGAAAATTAGAATAGGATTCAAAAATTCCTAGGTAAATTCAGTACCAAACAAAAATTATCACTAAAAAAAAAAAAAACGTACTTTTCGAAACGACCCAACTTTTCGGACCATTAACTAACAAATGGTCCATATTTAATGTAATGACCCAACTTTTTAGACGGTTAACTAACTTACTTATTCTTAATTAATATAATCTTAACACTTGTTTATATTTGGTTCTAAAAATACAGAATCATACTTATATTAAAATAGTTTAATAAACTAAAATTTTAACTGAGTAAATTGAAACTTTTAGATAACAAATATCATATTCAAATTCATATTTAGATAATATTTAAAAAACTATAATGTTATACGAGTTAAAAGAACAGACCCCTAAGCCTTTTTCTCGTAAAATACTTCTACTAGTTATTAAATTCGTGGTGATATAACACTCCCTTCCTTCATCGCCTCCACACCGCTTCGTTAGTCCATAAAACATCTAAGTGACGGGCTGCTTACCTGCATTTTCTACAGCACAAACACACACTTATAACTTTTGCTCAGCAAGTATAAACTATAACTCACAACATAGTTTCATAGATCATACCATCACACGTAACAACATGAATGTTCAAAAGACATGTGATCTATATGTGTTCAATTATACTTTATTATTATATAATTATCTTATCTACTCAAGGGCCATTGTGTCATACGCATAAGCGCGCAACCAATGGAGAGTTAGAATAGCGACCCTCCAATAACCTCCGAGGTCATAATTTATAACTTTCTTTCTTATCATATCCTCTCATTAATTGGAGGTTGGTACAACACTTAATCTTATATTCCATGTAACGACCCGCCTAGCACAGGCCGTTACCTTACATACATACGTGCTTACTTACTTAACTTACTTATTTATTTGATAAAAAGCAGTGGAAATTTTTTTTTAACCACTTGTATACGTCTATACGTAATAAGCATATCATAAATAAAGTATTTAACATACGAAAATACATATTGAACGAAACGCGTAACGGCATCGTACTCCCACAATTTCATAGTATGCCCCGCCTCGCACGTCCATCTTGCATCACCCATTGCTGTCAGGTGACTTACCTACAGCATAGACGTCAAACTATGAGCTTTCGCTCAGTAAGCCCAACTATCTAAACCGCGACATCACATACACAATCTAGCATTCATATCCTAACATAGCTTTTCATAACATATCTCATCATTTCACACTTGCATTCAACATAACCTACCACATAACATAACATAGCATATGCATGGTCCAGTTATGCTCGTTTTAACTTTCTTCATTCTTACTTATTTTCATACTTATCTTACTTAGGGTCCTTACATAAGTGTCTGTACCCGGCGCGCGACTATGGAGTGGTTGGGGCGGCCAGCCCAGTCCAACTCAAACCATAGTCCAACCCGATCTCGGACGGGTGGTACGACACAGGCAAGCTTGCTTGCCATCTTACTTTTTTTTCTTTAATTTCATCTTATATTTAGTGAACATGCATCGTGATGTCACTTTTGCATAAAACATAATATACATTACATCTTACCTTACATGCTCGGCTTACATATTCTTCTTGCATACATAGCATGCCATCATACAGCATAACATATCATATAGCATATTGCACATAACAACATAACATAGCATCCATTTTAACATACCATAAGGCATACAAGAAATCACATCATAGCAAAAATCAGCATATATTCCTAGCATACATCTAACATACTTAGGCAAGTATCATGTAATACCTAGAACTTTCATGTTACTATTTCCTTTTTTAGGAATTATTTTCACGTTATGAAAATATTCATGAAAAAGCTCGATTTAGGGCTTTTGAAAGATTTTGTGAATTTTAATGGGTCGAGAATACTCAAAATTGATTTCTAAGCTCGAAAACAGACATTTCAAGTCGAAAAGGCCGAAACAATACATGATTTTACGAAAGTCAACTTTGACCAAAAAAGTCAAAGTTTGACTGACAAAAGTCAAAGGGTTGACTTTAAGAGATGTTGAAAAGCAGTAAGGAAGAGTACTGAGAAAAATGTTTTGTGAGTTAGATAGCAAGAATAGGCCTTAAGATATCCCTAGAAAATCAAGCACACCAAGTTTAGATAAGGGTAAAAAGGGCTTCGGAAAATTGAGAAAAATATTTTACGGTCCAAAATTCATATAGATAAATTTTTGTACTTCGATACAATATAAAAATACTGTGTATTAGTGAATCACAGTATTAGAATTATCTGTGTAGCACAAAAAAATAGAAATTTTTGAAGAAAAGCCAACCAAACAAGGCCTTGTGTGAGATAAGCTAGATGACCTCATCAAGCATATTTTTAATGACATCATTAAGCTTAATTAAGCTTAGAAAAACATGTGGGAGCTTCCACACCACATGTTGGCCGGCCACCTCATGGGGTTTCTCAAGGAAATAACAAAATTTTTGGGGTCAAATTTCAATTAACCAAGGCTCTCCCTACCTCTATAAATACCCCTCCCTTTCTATTCATTTTATTCAAGAAATGTGGGGAAGTTCTTGCAATTTTTTCCCTTGAAATCCGGCAGCCACAAATTGAGAGAGGGAGGGGAGAAAACCAAGATTTTGTTGAGGGCTTTTATTCATGGGAGTGTGAATTGGAGTTAGGAGAAAGCTAGAGCAAGTTTGGAAATTTTGTGGGTTTTCCTTGGGTGTGTGGCCGAATAGGTGTGGAAGGAGAAAAAGTAAGAGAAAGTTGAAATTTTTTTGGGGCTTTTAACCAAGGGGAGCTCGGCTCTGGAGGGGAGAAATCCAAGGACCAACCGAAAATTTTTGGAGCCCCATTTGGAGGTATGGCCGTGGACTAGGTGAGCAAGGGGGAGGAAGAGAAATTTTTGACCAAACTTGGCTTTGGTCTAGGTAAACCCTTGAACCCTAACTCTTTAATTTTGAGTTCAAATTTGAAGTTTAAATTACGGTTCAATTGGGTTGTAAGGACTTAAGTCCATTTCCAATTTTATGCCCTAGTTTTGGTGTGTGCTTGATTGGTAGATTTAGGGTGTGTATGGCTTGAAATCTTGCTTTGTATGTGCTTATTTGTGATTGATTTTTTTCATGCCAGCAGAGTAGGGTTGTATGTCCCCTAGTGTGGTTGAAAATCTGCCTTTAGACAGCCTTGAAGCATGCTAGCTTAGGGAGGAAATTTTGGTGTTTGTATGTGTTGGATGCAATGTTAGAATCAAATGCAAACCTAGGTTTAAGGCTTTTGGAATTGGTTTGCATAGATCCAATGGGAACGGTTTATGGGTTCTTATGGGACGTTAGAAACGCTGTGTGTTGGCTTGTAGGCTCCCGAAGTGATCGGTCGAGGTAGATTCGCGAAATAGGACGTAAATCGGACTAAGCAACCAAAACTGCCAATTCGGATTTGAATCTGGCCAGTTTCGGAAAAGTGAAAATTTAATACCCTTAGAGGTCGAACTGGGTAAAACTCAAAACACCAAAGTTTCTCGGAATGATGTTTCCTAGGGGGCAGCGGGGACATAATCCCAAAATGAGGCTCAAATGACCTCCGTTTTTAGTAAAACCCATGGCTGATCCCCCAGACCCAGTTTTCAGGGTCAGTCAGTTTCAAATAAAAACTGGCACCAATGCAAGCAGAATTAGATTTTTTGCAAAACACAAAAGTTCTAGGACTTTTCGAGAGCTACAACTTTTGTGAAGAAAAGTTTTTCAAATTCTAAACGGATTTTTAAACTGGCACAGTTTTACGAAGGGTGCGCAGGGAACCAAAAATTCCTGCACCTTAGTTTTTACAAATGTTGTTGAAAAACTGTAAAATGTTTTAAAACCGTTGTTTTAACTATGAAAACTGTTCCAAAGGTAGTTTTCGACCTTAAACGACCTTTATAAAGACTTATTTCAAAGATCGGAATTTTTATAAAAAGTTTTAAGGATTTAAAAACTAAGTGACTCAGAAATGCAAAAAGATAAGGAAAATAGAAAGTTTAAGATAGGAAAATGGATTTTATAGTTAAAAGTTGGCAATCAAGCCGATTACGGGCCATAACCAGGAATAGTACCCGAGTTATCGGGCTTAGCCTTAAAGCCCATAATTGACAAGGGTTGACCAGTAGTTGACCAAATGTTAACTTTGGTTGACCCCAACAATTGGTGGAAGGTAACCTTAAGGGTTATCTAATGTAACCCTAAGGTAGACCAATAGTCTAGTAATGGGCCAAGAAAAGTGGGTTAAGGAGATTAACCCAATAAGCTATGATGAGAGAGTAAAACCCAAAGTTTTTAAGAAAACCCAACTATAGATCAAGGATCTACCCAAGAGGTTATCCAACGTAGCCTCTTAAGGAGATGATCAAAGTTCGAATTATTCCCAAACAGTAAGAGGACTAACTGGACCAAGTCAGATATCAGTCGGGGACATACAACTAGATTTAATAGGCATCCACAATGGAAATCAAAATCCCACCTATGTCCTTAATCAAGCAGGGGAAGCCCTGCAGCTGTGCCCGGAGGCAGAACAGCGTCGAGAAGGACATAGCCAAGGAGGTAAGTACAACTCCGCCTACAGCATAGGCTTTAGTTGATACTTGCCAAAGTATGTTAGATGTATGCTAGGGGTGCATGCAAATCATATACTATGTGCTGCTTTGCAATATGCTAATTGCCATGCTGTATGTGTTTAGTATGCCATGTTATATGTCTAATGATGATGTGAATGTGAGATGTAAAGTTTATAAAGCATGTTAAGCATGATGTGAATGCTAGTATGAATTAGGATTATGTGACATCACGATGCATGCTCACTAATTCTTATATGACTAATAAACTCAAGAATGAGTTAAAGAAAAGAAAAGAAAGAAAGAAGGCAAACGAGCTTGCCAGTGTCGTACCACCCGTCCGAGGTCGGGTTGGACTACGGTTTGAGTTGGACATGGACTGGCCGCCCCAACCACTCCGTAGTTGCGCGCCGAGTACGAACACTAAAGTAAGGGCCCAAAGAAAGATAAGCAAGATAAGAGTAAGTAAATAAAGTAAAATATAAGCATAACTGGATCATGCACATGTTAGGCATTGTTAGGTTATGCGGTTATGAATGATGTTATGAAATGTTATGTGATGTATGTGTGTTAAGTTAAATCATACATGATATGGTTATGTGTATGACGTAGACGAGACAGTTGTACTTGCTGAGCGAAAGCTCACTGTCTTACGTCTATGCTGTAGGTAAGCAGCCTGTCAGCAATGCATGATACAATATGGCAGAGCGAGGCGGGGCGTACTGTGAAATCGTGAGAAGTTCATCCGCTACGCGTTTTGTCTCTTTTCAAGTTTCCATATTATGTAAATATGTTTAGTCAAGACATCTTATATAAGTGCACGTTTTTAGTTCGTGTATTAAAAAAAAAATTCCGCTGTGTTTTGCTATATAAGTATATAAGTACGTATGTAAGTTAAGGTAACGGCCTGTGCTAGGCGGGTCGTTACATATCAACTAAAACCTATGCTACAGGCAGAGTTGTACTTACCTCTTTTTGCTATGTCCCACAAAATGTTGTTCCTCTTCTGAGTACAATGGCAGGTTTCTTCCTGCTTGGGGAAGGACATAGGCAAGAGTTAATATTATGGAATATTGGTGACTCAATCAACAAGTCTACCTAATCCTAGTTGTATGTCCCCGATACTTGATATCTTACTTGGTCCCAAATAGTTATTCTACTGTTTACGAATAATCAATCTTTGATTATTCCGTAGGAGGTTACGTTCGATAACCTCTTTTGTGCTAAGCCTTTATCATACTGCTAGGTTTTCTTTTAAACCTTGGGCTTTACTCTTATGTCATACTTTATTGGGTTATTTCTATCAATCCTCTTTTCTTAGCTCCATTTAAAATTTCTGGTATTCCTTAGGGTTATATTGGGTAACCCTTAAGGTTTCACTTAGTTGAATATTGGGTCAACAAACGTTAATGTTTGGTCAATTAATGGTCAACCCTCTGGGGTCAATCTAGGGCTTTGAGGCTAAGTCTGATAACTCGGGTATTAATCCCGGTTACAGTTCGTAATCAGCTTGATTACCAATTTTTATCATAAAAATTCTATTTTCTTACTTTTTTTGACAATTTGAGTAGGTTGGCTTTAAAATCCTTTGATCTTTTTATAAAAATTCCTATCTTTAAAATGGATCTTGATAAAAGTCGTTTAAGGTTGAAAACTGCCTTTGGAGGAGTTTTCATAATTAAAAACAACAATTCTAAACAAAATATAGTTTTTCGAAAACATTTGTAAAAACTCATGTGCAGGGATTTTCGGTTCCCTGCACACCCTTCATAAAACAATGTCAGTTTAAAGATCCATTCGGACTTTGAAAAACTTGTCTCACAAAAGTTGTAGCTCTCAAAAAATGCTAAAACTTTCATGTTTTGCAAAAAATCCAGTTCCGCTTATATTTTTGTCAGTTTTTGTTTGAAACTGGCTGATCCTTAAAACTGGGTCTGGGCAGACCAGCCACGGATTTTTGTAAAAACGGAGGCCATTGGAACCTCATTATGGGATTCTGCTTGCGTTGTCCCCTAGGAAAAATCGTTCTGGACAACTTTTATATTTTGAGTTTTACCCAGTTCGGCCTCTAAAGGCCTTAAGTTTTCACTTTCCCGAAACTGGCCAGTCTTGGATTCGAATTGGCAGTTTCGGTTGTTAAATCCGGTTTACGTCCTAATTCACGAAATCTAACTCAACCGACCACTTCGGGAGCCTACATAACAAACACACAGCATTTCTAACGTCCCACATGAACCCATAAGCCGCTCAAATGGATCCATGCAAACCAAACCCGAATAGTACAAAACCTAGGTTTGCATGGTTCTGGAGTTTTGCATTCATTCCATACAAGCATCAAACTTTCACCCTTAAACTAGCAGCCATCAAGCACTGCCTAGGGCAGATTTTTGGGCCAAAACAGGGGACACACAACCCTAAACATCTAGCATGAAATCAATCAACCAACAAGCACAAAACAAGCAAGAAATTAAGCCATACACCCTTAAACACCTAATCAAGCACATACACCAAACTAGGGCAAGAAAATTAAAAGTGGACTTATGTCCTTACAAACCAAATTGAACCATAATTAAACTTCCAAATTGAACTCAAATTGAAAGGTTAGGGCTCAAGAATTTACCTAGACCAAAGTTAGGGTTTTGGTCACACAATTTCTTCCTCCCCCTAGCTCCCCTTGCCCACGGCTGCCACCTCCAAATTGGGTACCAAAAATTTTGGTTGGCTCCTTGGTTGGTCCTCTCCAAAACCGAACTTCACTACAAGGATTTGCCTTCAAAAATTTTCAGTTTTTCCTCTCCTTTTTCACATCCCCTCTCTTTCGGCCACAAGACCCAAAAGTGACCCAAAAAATTTTCCAAATTTTTCTTGGCTTTCCTTAGTGAAAAACCGAACTCCCCCTAAGCAAAAGTCCTAAAAAAAATTTTGGTTTTTCTCTCCTCCCTCTCTCCCTCTTGGCTGCGGATTTTCAAGGGAAAATTTGGCAAGAGTTTACCCAAGTTTTTTGAATAAAATGAATAAAAGTCATGCCTATTTATAGAGGTTTGGGAACTTTTGGGAAATCATGCAAAAGCCCCACAATTTTTGCTATTTCCTTGATGAGCCAATGAGGTGGCCGGCCAAGGGAGAACTAGAAGCTTCCTTAATACTTTCCAAGCTTAATTAAGGTTGATGACATCATAATTAAAAAGCAAGATGATGTCATACCCCTTTATGGCCTTGTTTGGCAATTTCTTTTCAAAAATCCATTTTTTTGTGCCACACAGATATTTCTAATACTGTGCTTTCACTAATACACAGTATTTTTATACTGTTCCACAGTACAAAAATTTATCTGTGTAAAATCGGACAGTATAATTTTTTTCTTAATTTTCCGAGCCCTTTTTGCCCTTTATCTTTACTTGGTGTGCTTGATTTTCTAGGGTGGTTTTAAGGCCTAATCTTGCTATCTAGCTCACAAAAAAATATTTTTTCGCAGTATACATTCCATACTGCGATTCATCATACTGTAAAGTCAAACTTTGACTTTTCTTAGTCAAACTTTGACTTTTTCGGTCAAAGTTGACTTTCGTAAAATCATGTACTTTTTTCGGCCTTTTCGTCTCAAAAGGTCCGTTTCTAAGCTAAACAATCAATTTTGAGTCTTATTGACCCATAAGAACTTACAAAATCGAACAAAAGCTCTAAATCGAGCTGTTTCACGAATATTTTCATAGCATGAAATTAATTCCTTAAGAAGGAAATAGTAACATGAAAGTTCCGGGTATTACATTCCATTAGCCTCATTCTTATTAATTTTGACAATGTGTAGATTCATATGTCACTATTTATTTATCATTATAACATAAATATTAATGAGGTATGTCGATCGTATTAGTGCAAGAGAAATTATGCACGTCAAGTGCTTAATCAAAGTAATATATATAACTCATATATTCATTACGTCATTAAGGCAAATCATAGCAAATATAGAATATCAACAAGGAAAACAATTTGTTACATGTTATAGGTAAGGTTTGTACTTACTTGTTTTATGTACTTAAACTTCCAGAATTATAACTCTTATAACGTAAGTTTGGGGAATTATCCTGATTTAATAATGCTTTGTCATTAATTAATTAATAGGTAGTACTTAATTATTACTTTACTTAGTTGAATAATTATAAATAAATCACATCATTTTTTATTGACGAATTAATAATTGTATCATTAATAATTAATTATGTTACTTAAATATTCTTTCTCATCTAATAATTATCAATTATTAATTCTTATATTAATAATTAATAATTAGATTTTACTAATAAATATTGTTTAATTAATCTCTTATTAATCATCCATTATTATATTAATAATTATATTAAAACTAATGATTATTTAATCTCTAATTATGTAGTTACTTAACATAATAATAATCATTTTTTGGACTAATAATCATTTATTAGTTCTTATAATTTATTAATTGATAATTA
The DNA here is from genome assembly GCA_025413485.1 of Ficus microcarpa. Classification (NCBI taxonomy): domain Eukaryota; kingdom Viridiplantae; phylum Streptophyta; class Magnoliopsida; order Rosales; family Moraceae; genus Ficus; species Ficus microcarpa. The sequence continues at coordinate 156,742 of JAINRI010000040.1, forward strand.
ATTTATTAATTTAATTACTAATTAACCTTTTTTTAACATAAACATATTTTGTTATATATTTATTAGTTTATTAATTTATATCTTAACTAATTAATTAATCTTCATCACCGTAGTGGCAATGAATCAACTAAGTGTCTACCTCGAAGTGGACTGTCTTTATAGATTATTAGGCTTCTAAGACCCAATTCCACTAGTTGTTATCATTAATTTGGACTAAGGTAGTCTCTTGGTGTATGTCTACTAATCCTCTAGTTTACTATATTTTGGTCCATATAAAAACTAGTGCTTCAACTTTATAAAGTTAAGATTTTTCACATTTAATTGATCATACACTTAATGCCAACTCATTTCATCAACTTTTTTTATGTTCATAAGTTATAATTTACCCTTAGGTCATATTTCTAATGTTTAATCGTTTTATCAGTATGAGATCTTAATTTGTAAGATTTATTTAAATTTGAATATAATTCTGTTTTGGACACTTAATCGCTCATTAGAAAGCTTGAAATATCTAATTTTTGTCCTTATAATTTATTTTCTAAAATTTTAAGGGTTTCAAACCTTAATATGGACGTTTTCTTTAGTGTCCCGTACTAAAATATTAGTTTGTCTATGTTATTTAGTAAAAATTATGAACACATCCATTTTAAACGTACGATAAGCTCATTTTAACGCTTAGGGTGTCTATATTACAACCATAAAGTTATTTGCTTTAGCTTTTGAGCTTTTCATGATGTATAATTAGGTTTTGCTATTGTTGGCCTAACGTATATACCTTATACCCATATTTATGGTTAAATTTAGAAAAATCATAACAATTCACTCAAAAGTATAAATAAGGCAAATGATATATCATTGGAAAGCTTATGATGTCTAGTGTATACACCAAAAACAGTTTTGTAAAACATTATTCTTTACAAACCCAAATCATACAAAACCCGTGACTAGTACAGAGTTCTAGCAAAACCTCTCGGTTCGTAGTCTTAACTTGTAAAATTCACCAAAAATTACATATGTATCCATTTGAGGCCCAAGATACCTTGTTGGAAAGCTTAAAAAATCTAAGGTTTTGTTTGGAGTTTGAGTTTAACTCTAACTAAATTGTACTTTTTCATCTCAGTTTTTGTATTTTTCTGAAAAGTCAACAAAATTTATAACTAGTTTTTGAAAAGTCAACCAACTCTAACTTAAAAATTTTATCTCCAACTGGTGAACCAAACACAAGCTTAGTTTTAGATCTATAACTTATAATCCAAAATTTTTAGTTTAAGGGTTCAGACTTCATAAAAATCGTGACTATACTATACCCCAGAGGTTTCTTTTCTTTCTAGTTTTGTATCACAATTTATAATGCACATAACTTTAGACATACATGAGTAAACTATGTGATTCCAAAGCCTAAAATGAACCTTATTCTTTGTAGAATCTAATCACATAGTTTATTTTTCATACTAAAATTTCTAACTCATGCCACATTATCACAACAACCACAAGTTCTAACAAAATTCGTAGATCTTACAGAAATACTCCGTAGATCCTCTAAGACCTCCAACCTCCAAAGTTCCTCTCAAAACCTTTTCCTAGGTAAGAAGAAGTCTACCATTAAGATTCTAACTACATAACATGATTAGGTTCTCCAAATATGACAAAAACACAAAGAGAACCACTATGTTACCTTAGTAATACGTCCTCTAACTCCGCTTCACACTTCTTCAAACTTAGTAATGAGATTGCGTGGAGCTTGAAAATGGAGGGGAAAGGGTGCTAGAGGGTGTTGGAGATGAGGGATGGTGCTAATGGTTTTTGGGGCTCAGTGGAGGCTAGAAGAGATAGGTTTTTTTAGCTTAAACTTTGCGAGAAGAGAGTGAGATGTTGGGGGCTTGTTTTCAGTCAACATATGCCTTAAAAGAGCTGTATTTTGAGGGGTAAAAGTGGAAAATATTGGCTGATTTCTTCCATGAACTGTCGCCACTTGAAGGGAGGATTTGGTTTGAAAGTTTTGTTGTACAAAGTGGAAGGCAAATGGTCCCCTGTAGCTTGTACCTCTATGTCATATTCAAGTACTTTTTTCTAGTCATTTTTGCCTAAACCATGCCAATTCTTACTTGTGTTTGCATGCATGCACAACACACCACTTTCACTTTAATTCAAACCTCCTCCTGCTTGTTAACTAGAAAATCCGATCTTCCTTCATGGCCTTCCCTTTTTATTTTTGTTTTTCTTTCTTCCAATTTTCCAACCATTGATTAAGGGTTATCATCTTTAATCCCACCCATTGGATCTTCCACTACATCAATCCTTGACCTAAGCTCTCATTGGTCACTTAGTATCCAAAACTTTATTATTGATTTGCCTAGGATCCCGTCACATCAAATCTACACTATTAATTTCAATTCTCAATCCTCCACCTTTGAATTTACTCCCAGTAAATCTTAACCATTCATTTACTATTTATGTGACATATTTAATTTCCCAATCATACTCTTGATACTTAAATATTGTTATGATCAAAAATAAATAATGAGATCATCAAATTGACCTACTAACAATAATTGGGATTCCTTCTCAAAAATTGACATTTATGTCTATAATATGACATAATAAATTTTTCATATAAATTTATATGCTATTCGACCTATTTTTTTTTATGTATCTATGAGAAATGTATCTATAATTTCTCATTTAAAAAGAGAAATTCAACATTGTTAGAGCATCAACATCATCATATGGATGATACATATAAAATCATTCATGATCTTGAAATTTGATAATCATAAAAATAATTCATTATAAGTATATTAATGAATCAAGTCTGTGATAATAATTCGTGAAATCAAGTTTATGAATATTTTGGACGTTACATTGAAAAGGCATAAGAGAACCCAAATGGCATAGAGATGGCTCATACCATCATGTTTTGAGGTTTAATACACCGATTTGAGATTGAGGAATTGGATTGACAATTTCATGCCCTCTCTGGATTGTGATTCCTAATCCTAATATTAGTATTAAATTACCATCTTATCCTTAGTTCAATTGCACATTATTATATTAAAAAATAATAACTGCCTATTTTGATTATTTTCATTAATTAAATATAACATATTTTTATTAACTTAATATTATATAATTGTCCTAATTCTTATTAACTTTATCACAATGAATAAAGAACTTAATTTTATCATAGTAAATTAATATATATATATATATATTCTTAATCCTTAATTTTTTATTTTTCTTATTTTCATTATTTTTTTCCCTTTTGAACTTTTTTAAACCAAAAAAATTACACAACTTTTATTTTATTGTCTTAATACTATAATGATTATTCACTTTTGATCAATAGTATGATAATAAATAAACAAATTAATAATTTTTTAATTTTAAAAACACAATCTATGAATGAGTGTACAAGTAAATTTACAACAATTCATTCCAATTTGGGTTCAAGTAAACACATGAATGAGATTTGTGGTGACTCCGATTTCGAATCTAGAACAAAGCACACAACTTATTCGGATTTTTAATCTTCACTCCGAATGCTACTCATTTTGATACATGCCCGCTTCGATTACACGTACATAAACACACTCATAGTGTGTTATGATAATAATCCTTCATCCTCAAATTGTCTCTTACAATTCCAAACAAGAGCTTGTTCGTGCCTAATTCATTCAAATGGCTAGACAAGGATAAGAATAGAAACAAAAAATAGATAAATGAGTAACATTAATTAACATTACATGAGAATGTATTTGCATAAGTCTCTTTGATTTCCTATCATAACTCATTTCTATTTATTCTTCATGGTGGTAGGTCTGATTCTAAATTAGTTGAGGCAATTGTCAAAGATGTTATGGGGAAGTTGAATCGCTCAACATCAAGCAATAATTTCAAGAAAAAGGACTTGGTTGGAATGGACAAACGAATTGAGCAATTTGAATCATTGTTGAACAACGGCTCACAAGAAGTTCGCATTGTAGGCATTTGGGGCATTGGCGGTATTGGTAAGACAACCCTGGCTCGTGACTTTTTCCACCGATTTGCATGTCAATTTGAAGGTTGCTTCTTTCTTGAAAATGTTAAGGAAGAGTCAAAAAGAAGTGGGCTCAATAATTTACAGAAAGCACTCTTCTCTAAATTATTGGGGGAAGAAAGTTCAATAGAAGTCAATGAAATTGCAAAGGATAGGCTTCAACATACAAAGGCTCTTGTTGTTCTTGACGACGTAGATAGTGCTAAACAACTAGAATATCTAGTTGAACATGATTCGTTTGGTCTTGGCAGTAAAATCATTATAACAACCAGAGATTCTCAAGTGCTCAATAATATTGCTGATCATGAAATATACCCAATTGAAGGATTAAATTTTGAAGAAGCACTTCAACTCTTTTGCTCAAAAGCTTTTCGACAAAACTCTCCCCTGAAGGATTATGAATCGCTGTCGCGTAGGGTGGTCGAATATACTCGAGGCCTTCCATTGGCTCTTAAAGTTTTGGGTTCTCACCTACATTCCAAGAGCCTAGAGTCATGGGAAAGTGCATTGAATAAAATGAAAAAATGTCCAAACAAGGAAATCCATGATGTACTGAGAATCAGTTATGATGGTCTAGAACTCAATGAGAAGGAGATGTTTCTTGATATAGCATGCTTCTTCAATGGCGAGGATAAAGAATTGGTGGAAAGAAAACTACATGCTCGTGATCTTGATGTGGAAATAGGAATTGATATTCTTATTGCTAAGTCTCTCATAACTATTGAGGAAAACAGGTTATGTACACATGATTTGCTACAAGAAATGGGGCGGGAAATTGTTCGTGAAGAATCTTTTGATGAGCCTGGAAAGCGCAGTAGGTTGTGGTCGGCTAAGGATATCTACCATGTCTTGAAATATAACACTGTAAGTAGCAGCTACAATAAAATTTCAATGAAAATTTGAGTAAACTGTCTGCATGAAAAATAGAAAGCACAAAACCTTTTCAATTAATTTGTCTATAACCACACGCACATATGTTATGTCAGCATTTAGCATGATTTAGTATGTTTAAATTAAGATAATCATATACCAAACACCTAGATTTGAGTGGACAAAAAGGAAAAACTACAATGTGTGCATATGTAGTGGTGTTTCTAGTTATTACAAGCTTGTCTCTATACCTGATATGAAGTTTACATTTACCATTTTGTGTATGTCATACATGCTCATGACTCTGTTTCTTCTCAATTTTCAGGGGACAGAAAGAGTCCAAGGAATGTCCCTGAATATTCATGAACTTGAAAGTGACATAGACTTGGATCCTCTAGTCTTCAAAGACATGTTCAATTTAAAATATTTGTCAGTTACACATTATAATTGTACTACCAACAGGTCAAATCTTCCTCAAGGTCTTCGGTTTCTTCCTGATGAGCTTAGATATCTTTGTTGGAACAGTTACCCTTTAAGAACTCTGCCTCCAAATTTTAAGCCACAAAATCTTGTTGAGCTGAACTTGCGGAGGAGTAAGCTGGAGAAACTTTGGGATGGCGTTCAGGTAATATTTAGTTCCAATAGCTTTAAATATCTTATGTAATGAATCTAATATAAGTTTCTTTATTCCATTCCTATTTGGTGACAGAATTTTGGGAGCTTAAAAGTTCTAAATCTTGAAGAATCGAAGAACCTGATTGAAATTCCAAGCAGCATTGGCAAGCTGAAGTCGTTGCAACTTCTTCATCTAAACTACTGCTCAAAGTTAGAGTACTTGCCAGAAATTTCAGAGCCAATGCCAAATCTAAGGGTTCTTGATTTATCGGAATCAGGGATTATAGATTTGCCAGAGTCAATTTATAATTTGATTGGGATTGAATCTTTAGTCCTTAATCGATGCCAAAATCTCAAGAGTCTTCCAACTAGCATCCATAAGTTAAAATCTCTCAAAGAACTTCAGCTCTCATTTTGCTCAAAACTAGAGTACTTGCCAGAAATTTCAGAGCCAATGCCAAAACTAAGGGTTCTTGATTTATCATGTTCAGGGATTATAGATTTGCCAAAGTCAATTTACAATCTGATTGGGATTGAATCTTTAGTCCTTCATGGATGCCAAAATCTCAAGAGTCTTCCAACCGGCATCCATAAGTTAAAATCTCTCAAAGAACTTCAACTCTCTTTTTGCTCAAAACTAGAATACTTGCCAGAAATTTCAGAGCCAATGCCAAATCTAAGGTTTCTTGATTTATTGGATTCAAGGATTACAGATTTGCCAGAGTCAATTTACAATCTGATTGAGATTGAATCTTTAGTCCTTGGTTGGTGCCAAAATCTCAAGAGTCTTCCAACCAGCATTTGTAAGTTAAAATCTCTCAAAAAACTGGGTCTCCAATGGTGCCATAAATTAAAGTTCTTGCCAGATATTTTAGAGCCAATGCCAAATCTCACGGAGCTTTGTTTACAAGATTCTGGGATCAGAAAGTTAACTAAAAACATCAAATTTTCTAAGCTGCGTAGATTGGACATAAGTGATTGCAGGTTTCTCCAATCTCTACCAGAGCTTCCATTGACTATAGAGGAAGTTGATGCTAGTGGATGCACGTCGCTGGAAATGGTGTCGAATTTATTGACTGCACTCACACAACCACCTACAGATCGTGTTAATCTTGGGATCACTTTTTCATTTATGGATTGCTTAAAGTTCGAACGCGAGAACTTAATGTCTGAATTTCAGATGAGAGCTTCGCTAATTGCAACAGAATTTGCATTGAGAAAGACTCCGGATGAGGTATGCCTCTTCTTTCTTTTATTCAAGTAAAATGTTTAATTTTATTTTATCTATTATTTGAAATAATTGTGATGTTTTCATGGCACAGCCAAGTTATAAGCTTTTTATCCCAAATTCACTATTTCTTGTAACAAATAAATTGATGTTTTATTTAAAAATAACCATGATTTATTCATGCTTTGCTACAGTTTTGTCCAACTGCTAAAATGTGCTATCCAGGGGATAACATTCCGGAGTGGTTCAGCTATCAAAAGAAGGGACGTTCAATTATTATTCGGCTTCCTTATATTTCCAACCTCATGGGCTTTGCATTTTGCTTTATTCTTTCATGCAAGCAGCACATGGGAAGCTACCCCGAAGAAATATATTTAGACGGCGAAATATATGTCAAAACAATCTACGGCGATGAAAGGCACGTCCCACTTCCCCTGCAGCTATTGCCTTCGAATGCCAAGAACCATGTGTCCATGACTACATTTATGTGTGATGTAGAAACTTTTACTCTGCAGTAGAGATGTCATTTAACTTCGGAACTAATGAGGAAGCAAATATAAAAATAAAAAGGTGTGGGATCCGCTTGCTCCAACTCCAAGACGCAATGGAATTTGGTATCATCAGCAGTCACTATGTATGTAGGAAATCTAACTTTGTCAATGATGAGGGCAGACCGAGCTTATTTTGGGAGAGTATTTTAGAGCAGCTGCGTCACTTTCAGGTTTCCTCATCAAGAAAGAAACTTTGTGAGAAAATATGGAGCTCCAACTTAAACCACTGGTACAAGATACTATGGTGGCAGCTTCTTCGGGATGCTTTACCGGTTCGAGCAGTTCGGAATCATGTGGGTAATACTAGTTGCCCATTGTGTGGGTCGGGTATGGAAAGTGCCATCCATTTGTTTCTGTTTTGCAAGAGAGTTCGGTTACTTTGGTTCCTGTCTCAATGGCGCCTCCGCACAGATTCCCTCCTCTGTGATTCCATGGCTTCTTTCCTTGAAATTGTGTTAGACAGAAATTATGATCGGGATTTCTTAGTCTATGCATCTCTACTAGTGGATACTATTTGGTGGGCTAGGAATAACCTCGTTTATGATGGGAAGGTGTTTCACGTTGCGGAAATCCATTTATCTGTGCAAGCTCAATTCAACCAAATATCTACTAGCAAGAGCAAGAGGAAGTGGAAGTGGAGGAGTTTGCCAACAAGGAAGAGCTGCTTTTGGAAGCCGCAAAAGGTAATGGTTCCTTTTTTTTTTTTTTTTAACAAATTCAATTCAAAAATATCAAATTGCTTTTAACAAATTAATGGTCAGATAGTTTAATTGGTATCAGTCTAAGTTAGGATGTCCCAATTAGGTTAGCTCCCTGACCAAGCCACCCTCTACCAAAAAAATACACCCAATTTTACTAAGTAAAAATAAAAATATAACAATACTAAGTTTGGGTTGAAAAAAGAAACACAATAAGATTATATTTTTATCTTATCATAATTCATACTATTAGGTCACATTATTGAAACCTTAAAATTTAACATATTTTAAATTGGCACATCATCAGAATTTAGCATATCATAACTTTAGGTTAAATTTATAACAGAAGCTTTAATACTACATAAGAAATCTTGATGAATTTCCTTAAGTTTATTTCATGATATAGATTTCAAATTTTTTTAAATATTATTTTTATCTTATAAAATAACCTCTATAATTAATATAAAATTTAAAATCTATATCACGAAATAAACTTAAGGAAATCCAAAATAATCTTCCAGCCAAAAATAACAGTAAACCAAAGATCTTTGTCTGCAACAATTAACTAAAATTTTCTTCCACCATCTACATCTTAGCATTTTCTTTATTTGCAACAATTACCTAAATTTTTCTTCCACCATCTACATCTTAGCATTTTCTTTGTCTGCAACAATTAACTTATCATCACATAATAAAACATCATCATAAATATAAACATCTTTAAAAAACTTTTAATTTTTATTTAACTCATACTGCAGGTGAGAGAATACTCACATAGACGTCTTAATTTAATTTACTAAATTTTCCAATGGTGATGTGACAATTGAGGTTCTCATGTGCTCACCTCTAGAACCGTTCATGCCATAAACCATAAATATAATAAAATTATCAACAAGTCACAATAATTCATAAAATACATCCATCACGTTAAAACAATGCCTAAAAGTCTAATTTCATCAAACATCATAATACAAAAAGGCCAACAATTACATAAGATCACAAAACTTCGTAAAAACTGACAACTGGACCTCTATCTTTTTGAAAAATCATAACAATTCGGGTAGGACTCCAAATAATCTAAAACTAGTGCTAAAAGAAGTAGACATCCAGAGCTTTCAAAGGTACCTAATTTGCTAAAAGTAAAGTCCATTTGGATCCTCAAAAATAGATTTGATATCGGATCACAAAATCTGAAAATTTCCAGGAAGGCCAAATCTGAAAATTTATTTAAAATTCATCTAAAATATAAAATCATCACCACAATGTGCATGACTCACAGACACACAAAATACAACCCTAAGGCATATTTCTAATGCATAAAATCATGAAACTTGCCTGAAAAACTACTCCCAATAATATCTTGAATTAAGAGATGAAAACCCCTAAAATCATCTAAAACCACAAAATTCAATCATCCACAATACCTAACATATTTCTAAAACGGTGAATCATCATTAATAATCATATAGCCTCTCTCAAATACATGTTCATGCCCTTCCCCTAATCACCCTTCAACCAGTACAAAGTAACCATCAAGAAATTACTCAATCCCTAATGAAATCCCAAAACACTTATGAAAGAAAAAGAAGATATCATACCTCAACAAAGCTTTTATTTCGGCACTAATGATTGAGAAATATCAAGAGATTAAGAGGTGAGATTTGGTGGCTCATCAATGGAAGTTCTTGTTGTGTTCTAAAATGTGAGAGGAAGGAACGGAGAGAGAGAGAGAGAATAGTGATAGAGAGAGGGAGATGGCTCATAATGCATAGAAAAAATTTAAGAGGATTAATTTTGGGATTAACTGAAAATTAAATTTAGTAAATTGGCTCTTAATAGGTGGGGGATGGCTGTTATTAGAGTGTGAAAATGTGTGAAAGAAAAAGAAAAAAATTTGGACAACTTCCAGAATTTTCACACACAGTATACTGTTTGGTGACTGGCAAGTATCCAGAGAGTATACTAGCCATAACTTCTTACTCTGATGTCAAATTTATGCTAATGAGTAGGCATTGGAACAATTATGAAGCGCTCTATAATTTTATATAAAATAGAGAAATAATTTCGGACATTGGGAGATACAAAATTAAGTGTGAAGTTAACGTCATGAAAAATGGGTCTTTTTTCATAAAAGGAAAGATCAAGGAAAACTTTTATTTTTCCAAGAATACTTAATTCCATACTTTATAACATAAAACACATCACGTCATGATCATATCGTAATTCATCAAATCAAAACATGAACTTACAGAAAATTTTCATTAAATAGCATGAACTTGTTCTTGTACATTGTGTACTCGTTGCGTGTACCTGTGGAAAATAATTCAACGTAACATTGAAATTAATAAAATATAATACCATTACATTAACCATGTTAATTCCTAACATCTAATTTGTAAAAATATTGTTAACTAAAATTTGGATCATTACAATTCTCTACTGTTCTTTTAGTTTTTTTGATTTAGTCCCGTTGTGTCTAATAGAAAAGAGAAAAGCACCTAAATGTCACAAATTTAAAAACCATTGCACCAACATGACACAAAAATTTAACACTAGACCAATATAATACAAAATTAAACTAAAGTTAGCTAAAATTTATATCATGTTGGTCAAGAATGGAGATTTTGTGTCATGTTAATCAATAAATTTAAAAAAAAAATTTGTGGTTATTTGAGTAATTTTCTCAATAGGGGGAAAATGAGTTGCTTCTTTCCTTTTTGCTAGATTTTTGTTCTCTTGATTTTCATTTTCGCATTGGGGAAATAATTTAAGTTAATTTATGCGTAAGTTTCTTCATCCGATGTTTAGAGTAGAATACACAAATTTGAATGTTTTGCCGTTTAGAAATGGACTACTTTGTTAGTATGGTTTTATTTTCAATTGACCATTTCATGCCTGCTTGTAAATTATCCTTTGCATGCTGTCGGAAAAAAGGGGAGATTCGATAATTATTTTGTGCAAAAAGAGCTATTCTATGATAGTTGTTTATGTTTATTATCTGCCATTGGAGCAGTTCAGAAGAAGATATAATTGAGATCAATGCTGATCACGATCTAGTTAGTGGATAATGCAAAAAGAAATCCTCGAGACTAAATATTTGCATTTCTTGTTATAACTTGTGCATGACAATTGCATCTAATCAAAGAAAAAAGCTTCTAAATTATGACATTCCACATTCATATAAGTAGGGCTTTGTTTTAAACTGTCAAATTTATATTAGATTCTATCAATTTTACATTTAGTTTCATTTTGATGTGATCTTAATCAAATCTAACATTTATAGCATATTATATTGCTCGAGATTCCATAATGTAGAAAGCCCATCTAAATATTACTAAATTTATGTGTTATTATAAGTGACTTGGAATAGGAGAATTATTGGAATTCAAGTTTCACATATTGTATCTGTTTCTCTGTAGTGGAGTAATTGACACAAGGTTCTTTCTTAACAATCTCAATCACACCATAAAAACCAAGTTGTATACATAGTACTCGATGACAGGTATTAACAAAACCGACATTATTTTTCTTTTTACCTTAATAAGATTGAAAGTTTTTCTAAAATTTTTAGGTTAAAATTTTCATTCTATAGGTAGGAGGATGAACAAAGGTAGACAAAGGCTTGACTTAGCAAATGTGAATGGAGCTGGCCATGAATTTCTTCGACCAAAACGAGCTTTCATTTTCATTTTTCATTTTCTTTTTTTTTTTTTTTTTTTTTTTTGTTTTTGTTTTTCAACTCAGATAATTGTTGGTGTTGGGTCCACCTCATAGTTGGACAAATTAATAGGGCTAAGCCCAATAGTCCTTAAAGGGTTTTTTTTTCTTTTTTTTTTTTTTAAGTATTTATCTTAATGATTGTTAGCATCTAATGGTATCTAAAGAAAACTTTGTAATTTATTGTTAATATAGTGAAAGTTGATATCGACCTACAATCCCGTGGTTTTTTCCTTTGTGTTTAAGGATTTTCCACGTACAAAATCAGTGTCCCTTGTGTGGTTGACTATTTTGATTTATTGTTGCTTTGATTGGTTTATTAGCTTTGCCGCATTTTATCACATAGAGCAAAAGGTTTAATTGGTAGTTCTCCCAACATTTGGTGGGGAAAGAATTGCTGAAATCTTGATGATGGCGATCGAAAACGGGGTTTGATCGAGAAAGATTGATTGGATAGGGAAAAAGCAAACATATAATTGATGGCTTATTGATGAAGGAATTAGATTAGGAACCGTTACCATATAAATGAACATCCAAATTTAGGTACCGATATTCTCATGAAATTCATTTGTCTTGAAGATTGAAGTGAATTGGGGAATACAGACAAATTTTAATCAAATTTGTTATTCTACTTGAAAATTGTTCAACGCAAGACAAATTAGGATCTACGAACGTATTATTGATTGTATTTGCCAAGATTATGGACTTTCTTGTAAAGATACTGAATTCCTCAAAAAATAAAAAAATAAAATAAAATAACAACCATCAATAACGAGGACTACAAGTTTTTCATTATCATACTCAAGTGAGTAATTTCTTTACCAAACAAATTTTATAGTCCATTGATTTTGTGGCAAGGCCAAGGATATAGGATCGAAAAACTTGCTACTACCGTAAAATAAAATGAAACTAAACTTTAAGTGCCTTTAAAAGTGAGCATTTTCGCCTGGTACAAACACAAAATTGTTCATCTCAAACCATTACATTAAGGGAAAAAAAAAAAAAAAGATTACTTCAATGCATCGTTGAGACTCGGAGGCATTCTGAGACTTTGGGCAAGATCACTCATCCTTTCCTTCATAGCCTGAGGATCAACAAGGTGAAGTATTTCATTTAGCAGCAAAACACGATAGTTTCTTTTTTTTTTTTTTTTTCCTTTGATTGAATAAACTGAGAAATTCTCACCTGAACACTTTTTTGGTGTGCGTCCTTGTATGCCTCAGTAATCAAAAAGAGAGAGTTTCTGCATTATTAAGCTGGAATATGTAAAAATCATTCCCTATTGAGCACCTCATGAAATCTTCCGAATTGTCATGCCAGACCGCCAAATTCGGAATAGCAAGGTGCTGATCATGAGTTTACTTGCAAGTAATATGCCCAGATGACGATAAAATGAGTGGTACAATTAGTGATGACCAAGTAGAAATGAGTTACTAACATGCCCAAATGAGAAAGGGAAAAAAATGATGGTAAAATCAGTAATGAAAAAGTATTAAGTTGCCACTTTGGGACTCAGGCGCGGCCAAAGTAAAATCCATTGTAAAAACACTTTAGAAACCTCTTTTTTATTATTTACAAAGAATTGAGAGTTATATTTGCATGTTTACAAAATCATAATGGAATGGAATGCAAAGAGTAATATGTTTGAACAGTAAAGAAAAGGAATAAGAATGGGTATCTATATTGATTCTCTTTCAAGTGTTTCCTTATCTATTAGGATGGGAAATAAACATCCATTTCCATCTCAAGTGTTTACTGAACTTAGGAATAAGAATCTCATCGATTTAAATATTAAATTGTCTTCGTGCATAATTAAATAACTATTTGAGATCATTGGCTCAATAGGGAATATAAGTTAATTTAACGTTTATTCCAAGAACCAAGAAACAACACCAAGGGAAAGGGAAACACTAGAGAAAAGTAGAACTCTATAAGCCAAAACAATGGATCTTTTATGATACTTGATTGATAATCAATCCAGGACTACCAAAAGTACCCACAAAAAATAAAAAAATAAAAAAATAAAAAAAATAAAAAGAGATAAAACCATGCATTTTCATTTGTCAACAAAGACATAAAGCAAGATTATATGTAAGAATATATATATATATATATATATATATGAACACATATATACGTATATAAATTAACCATCCAGAGTAAAAAAAAACAAGGTGAAGTAAATTGTGGACACTAACTTCTGATCCTAATTCCATTGCTGCTTCAGTGATCTCCGTGTGTATAGGTTGTTGGTTCCCAGATAGTGTTACCTACATGGTAGTGAATTGTAATCAAGTTACAACCTCTATTTATGCTTATGAAAGAAGCAGGTCCAGTGCATTTAAACAAAGTTAAAGTCAAAGATTACAAGGATTTTCTGTCCTTCCTGTAGAATAAAAATGTAGACTTACGGAACGTTTAGGGAGGATGGCAGGCATAAGATCAAATGCTTGAACTCATGAAAACTAAATCCACTATTTCACTAATTAATCTCCAAATTCCAAAAGAAGATTTACAAGAATAAAATTTCACACAATTTCTAGCACCAGAAACAAATTGCATACTTGCAAGAAAAAGATACCTTTATTAGCTCGCCTTCACAGTAACCATCAATCTCTGTTCTGCAAACACAACAAGAAAAATAGGAAAATTTAGAAATTAAAGCATATGCGGCCAGTTCTTTTTGTACTTTAACTGCCTCAACTTGAACAACCATCTGTGCCTTCTTCACAGTCTCAAAGAGGTTTTGCATATTTCCGAAAACCCCTGCCTAAAACAATTTGGCATAACAAAATGTTAATCCCAACTAACAGATTTGAAATTGAGAGGCAAAATAACCAGAAACCAGTTACACAATGTAAATGCATTCACAATAATAACGGTGATGATGAATGTGATTCATAACTCACAAGCCCCATCTTATAGTATAAATTACTCATGATGCCCAAAAGCCAATTAAAACAAAAACAAAAAAAAACAAAAAACAAAAAAAAAACAAAAAAACAAAAAAACAAAAAACAAAAAAACAAAACAAAACAAAACAGCAATCTAGCATTTTCCGTACAAAACTAAAATTCAATTTGATAGATGGCATGACAGAAATGTTTAAGATGGCGCTTAACGTTTATGTTTATCTAAAGTTTCTCAAGTTAAACAACAAAATCAATGTGAATACAAATACTTTGATGACGAATGTTGATATTGGATTGGCTTCAAAATTTTTCCGCCATATCATATACATGAATTTATCTAGGCCAGGATATTGAAAATAGCAAGTAAAAACCAAAGAAATGGGAATCATGGAAAAAGTTCGTTAGAATGTAACCTCATCAACTATTTCGCACATAAACCAAGTCAATATAACCTTAGGTCAAGGAGGGCTATGAATTTTGCGTACATAGATCAAAATCTGCCTGAATCACAATGTTAAGTAAATAGAGGAATAAGAGGCACTTGGTTAACCTTTAAAGAAGCATCATCTCCCTCTTGATTTTCCTTCTTCCCTCCAAATAGACCGTATACACAGAGAGATCTACAATTATGCCTGAAATATGAAAACCACGGAACCTGCTTACCAGCTATGTTTGTAGTTGAGCTTATGTTACCTGTTCAATGGAAAATAGAAAAAATTTAAACCAAAATTTTGACTTATTATTCAATAGTTATTCCAACAGAAAACTCCCGAAGCAGCTAAAAGTACTTCCAATGAATATGAGGTTGCAAACTTGTAAGTAAGCCTTCTCTATCTAAATCAAATTACAGAGACACCCCTAGACTGAAATTAGTATCAACTTACCCATTGACTTTTCAAATGTGCCAACGGACAACGATACCCACGACACCCCTAAACTTGATATAAGTGGCATCAATAGTCCATCCTTTTGTTTTTCATTCCAAAACTAACATCAGGCACATGATTGCCCCTGAAATCTTCTGTCCCCTTGTCTATTGAAATTTAGAATGTTTTAATACAACTCTTTAATCTAAGCCGTTCAATTGGAGATCACTTTAATTCTCCAACATCCATTCATCATACAACATTACACTAAAATCACCCAACACAGTAAATGAAATAAAAACTTACTTAATCCTTGTCCAAATTAAACAATACTAGGAAAAAAGATAAACACAAAAACAGATATATCGCACATTGACATGATAAGCCCTCCAAGAAAAAAGCATCTTCCAATTTTTCAATCTCTCTTGGGTTCTTCAATTCCAGCTAAGATTTCTACAAAAATTAGAAGGGAAAAAAAAAAGAGTAAGAAAATATAAAGTTAAAAACATGCAAAAACCAAAACACAATATATAGAGGAGATAAACAACTCCTAAATGGAAAGACACGACAACAAGTAGAAAATGTGGATTCAAAGGCAACAATGTCTAGATATAATCAAAACATCACAGCCTCTAGGAAAAAGTATCTTGTATGATAAATGATATATAACTTCTTCAAAAATTATATTATAAATATATGGGTTGGATTAGATTTAATAGATTTTCAAAATTCACATCTGATTTCTAGTATAATTCAATTGGATGAGTAATATTATCATCCAAATTTAATTCTATTAAATATTTTTAAAAAAAAAATAGATTGATTCGGTTGAATATATTAGAGACTGAATCTTGTGTCCATACCTACATAGTAGGCCCTTAGTTTAATAAAGAGGCAATGAATTGGAATACTTCTAATTATTTTGCACGATATTATAACAATTAAATTTGAGTTTTACGATCAGCAATGATGGGGGTAAAAATTTTAGACCGTCAGATGAGTTTTAAATGGTCGAGATTGAAAAGATTCACCAAAATTATTGTGAAATACATGTGTATGATAATATTTAACAAATAAATAAATAAATAAATAAATAAATAAACAGAACCATTGTCTCCGATTCTCCATGAACACCGAGCAAGAGCAACGGTGGTGGTGGCTCTCGGAGCGAACCCGGCGAGGCGACAGTGACGACGTGCCAGCATTCTCGATCGTCGACCGCCCATCCCATGTCGCAGATGGCCAAAGAACACTCTCGATTTGAAGCTATTCGGCCGGTGTTTGGGCGGAGCCGCGGAGGAGAGTGAGGGCTTTTCACGATCGTCCAGATCCGGCACAGGTCTCACCTCCGTCGCCGCTGTGAGCCCACTCCGCCGTGCTTAGCCTTCGAGCCCCCTCCACTGCGTAGCCATCAAGCCCACTCCGTCGCGGAAGCAATGGAGTTGCTGAGTTAAAACTTCGTCAGATCTATACTACCCAGTCCCCACGATGGCGCCGCTCGCAAACCCTGGATGGGTCCCTGAGAAGATGAGTTGACAGGCGGTGGCTGGCTGATTAGTGGAGAGGGCGGCTGCCGGAGGGCGTCAATGTTCAGAGACTTGAGATCGTGAGCTTGCCGGCATCCAGAACATCGTGAGCTCGGATCTCCATTGCCGCCCGTCCCTTCCACAGCCTCGCGAGATTTTTCCGGTCCGGCATACCAGTTCCTCCCGGATCATTTGCACATATAAGCCACAAATCAACCCCCTCTGCAAATATAACCTCCAGTCTAACTGATTTTTATTTTGAATTTTTTTTAAATCAATTCTCGTTCAAAAGACCAAATGCCCCCTAAGTTATTTTCAGAAAAAAAAAAAAAAAAAAACTAAAAACTAAAAACCGGGTTTTGATTTATCCTTTTACTAAATCAATTTTTTCACTAAATCAATTCTTAAAAAAAAAAAAAAACAAAAAAACAAAAAAACAAAAAAACTCCAAATTCTAAAACAGGGTTTTCCGGACCGGCCGGACCGGACCCCCCGATCCGGCCGGTCCGGAAAACCCGAGAGCTATAATTAAAAAAAAAAACCTAGATCTCAAAGTTCTAAACTTTCAGGTTTTCCGGACCAGCAGGACCAGGGCCCGGTCCGGCCGGTCCGTATAGAACAAAAAAAAATTTGAAGAAAATTATATCTCGAAGTTCTAAACTCTCGGGTTTTTCGGACCGACCCCGGTCTACTAAATCAATTCTTTCACTAAATCAATTCTTAAAAAAAAATAAATAAAAATAAAAAAAACTCTCCAAATTCTAAAACAGGGTTTTCCGGACCGGCCGGACCGGACACCCCGGTCCGGCCGGTCCGGAAAACCCGAGAGCTATAATTAAAAAAAAAAACCTAGATCTCCAAGTTCTAAACTTTCAAGTTTTCCGGACCGGACCTGCCGGATTTTAAAATTTTCCGGCAAGACCAGGCCGGACCGGGGCCAGTCTTGCCGGAAAATGTACCGGTCCGGCCAGAAATTTGTACTCTTCCGGCAAACTGTACATTTTCCGGCAGGTTTTTAAAATTTTCCGTTCGTGATCTTCTTTTTTTTTTTTTTTTTTTTTAAGTCACCTACGGGTTTTCGAGACCCGGCCGGCCTGGTCTTGCCAACCCGTAGTTTTTTTTTTTTTTTTTATGACTCACCTTAGTGATTTTTTTTTTTTTGATTTTTGAAAAAATATATATTTTATACATTTTCCGGCATGACCAGGACGGACCGGGACCAGTCTTGCCGGAAAATGTACAGTCCGGCCGGAAATTTGTACTCTTCCGGCAGAACTGTACATTTTCCGGTGGATTTTAAAATTTTCCGGCAGGTCATGCCGGACCAAGGCCAGTCTTGCAGGAAAATGTACCGGTCCTGCTGGAAATTTGTACTCTTCCGGCAGGACTATACATTTTCCGGCCTTTAAATTTTCAGGCAAGACCAGGCCGGACCGGGGCCAGTCTTGCCGGAAAATGTACCGGTCCGGCCGGAAATTTGTACTCTTCCGGCAAACTGTACATTTTCCGGCAGGATTTTAAAATTTTCCGTTGGTGATCTTCTTCTTTTTTTTTTTTTTTTTATAAGTCACCTACGGGTTTTCAAGACCCGGCAGGACCGGCCCCGGTCCGGCCTGGTCATGCCAACCCGTAGTTTTTTTTTTTTTTTTAATTTTATGACTCACCTTAGTGATTTTTTTTTTTTGATTTTTGAAAAAATATATATTTTATACATTTTCCGGCCGGACCATGCCGGACCGGGGCCTGTCTTGCCGGAAATGTATCGGTCCTGCTCGAAATTTGTACTCTTCCGGCAGAATTGTACATTTTCTGGCCAGACCAGGCCCTGGTCTTGCCGGATTTTAAAATTTCCGGCAAGGCCAGGCCGGACCGGGGCCAGTCTTGCTGTAATATGTACCGGTCCGACCGGAAATTTGTACTCTTCCGGCAGAACTGTACATTTAACGGCCGGACCAATATTTGTTAAATTTTTTTTTTACTTAAATTTTATGATATTTGAAAAAAAAAAAACGCGTAACTTAGGCCTGACCAGTCCCTATTTGGCGTGACCAGGACTGGTCAGGCCTGAGTTTTGCTCAATGTTTTTCTGGACCGGCCTGACCGGGGCCGGTCATGCCGGTCCGGAAAAACAGTTTGTTCATTGTGCTCTGTGTTTTTAGTTTTTTTACATTTTTTTAAATATAAATAATTTTAAGTAAAAAAAAAAAAAAGAAACTTTGATTTTGTTAAAAAAGTTTTTGACTCCTAAGTAATATTTTTAATTTATACTACGTCATATTAGATAAGCCGTGCTCTAGCTTTTTCGCTCTTTTATATTTTTTTCAAATCTAAAAAAATTTTAACTTAAAAAAAAAAACTTTGGTATTGTTAAATAAGAGACGAAATTAATATATATGTAAAGCAACGACTATCATAGTATATTTTTAACTATTACAAAAGAATGGATGGTTGTTGGATCATTCACCTATGTGAATATGATAAAGCCCGTAATTTCTTTTCTACTTATTAGATGTAGCGATCGGGAAAAAGAAGGTTTTGTTAAAAAAAAAAATTTAAAAAGATAACACCACGGTACGGATAATTTCAATTCCGGACCGGCATGTCCGGTTAAAAAATGAAAACAAGGGAGAACACCCCGGTCCGGAAAATTTCAATTCCGGACCGGCATGTCCGGTTTAAAAAAAAAAAGAAACAAAGGAGAACGCCCCGGTCTGGAGAATTTCAATTCCGGACCGGCATGGCGGTCCGGAGAACCCGAAGGTGTTGTGAAAAACTTGTTAAATGGTCTTAAATTTTTATTTATGAAAAATTATGCACATTTAACACAAATTGAACACAAGAAAAATTATGAAAAATAATTTTACAGTACATGCCGGACATGCCGGGGTGTTTTCCCTTGTCTTCTTTTTTTAACCGGACATGCCGGTCCAGAATTGAAATTCTTCGGACCGGGGTGTTCTACATTTGTTTTATTTTTTTAACCGGACATCCGGACATGCCGGTCCGGAATTGAAATTCTTCGGACCGGGGTGTTCTCCCTTGTTTTCATTTTTTAACCGGATATGCCGGTCCGGAAATTGAAATTATCCGTACCTTGGTGTTATCTTTTTAAATTTTTTTTTTTTTAACAAAACCTTCTTTTTCCCGATCGCTACATCTAATAAGTAGAAAAGAAATTACGGGCTTTATCATATTCACATAGGTGAATGATCCAACAACCATCCATTCTTTTGTAATAGTTAAAAATATACTATGATGGTCGTTGCTTTATATATATAGTAATTTCGTCTCTTATTTAACAATACCAAAGTTTTTTTTTTTAAGCTAAAATTTTTTTAGATTTGAAAAAAATATAAAAGAGCGAAAAAGCTAGAGCACGGCTTATCTAATATGACGTAGTATAAATTAAAAATATTACTTAGGAGCCAAAAACTTTTTTAGCAAAATCAAAGTTTCTTTTTTTTTTTTTACTTAAAATTATTTATATTAAAAAAAAAACTAAAAACACAGAGCACAACGAACAAACTGTTTTTCCGGACCGACATGACCGGCCCCGGTCAGGCTGGTCCAGAAAAACATTGAGCAAAACTCAGGCCTAACCAGTCCTAGTCACGAAAATTAGGGACTGGTCAGGCCTAAGTTACGCGTTTTTTTTTTTTTTTTCAAATATCATATGACCCATCATCTTTCTCCTTCCATTCTCTATCATATTGAAAGTATATGACAATCTCACTCATTTTCTTTCAAGATAAAAATAAGAAAACAATAAAGATTGTTATGAAAGAATTAAAAAAAAATTTATGAAAAATTTGAATTTTTTTTTTCCTGACTGACATGACCAGCTTACTGGTTTTCCTGACCGGCCGGACCGGCCAAGGCCGGTCCGGCCGGTCAGGTCACTGTATTTATTTTGGACTGGATTTGCGAATTTACAGATTTTACAAGCCAAAAATTATTGCAAAATAGGTTGAATCATTTTGTTTTTCTATACTAAGCTTCGAAACCATGAATGCCAAACCCTTAAATAACCTTAAAAACAATTTCAATAAAAATTTTTGAGGGTTTGAGATAAACTTATCAAAATTTTTACAGTACTTCCTCTCCTTTCCTTGCTGGAAATCGACGAAGTTAACCGGAATATAAGGTTGGTCCGTTTTGAGGGGATGATGGAGATGAAAAATGATGGTAGTTTTGAGGTGAAAC
This sequence comes from Ficus microcarpa, assembly GCA_025413485.1. Lineage (NCBI taxonomy): Eukaryota > Viridiplantae > Streptophyta > Magnoliopsida > Rosales > Moraceae > Ficus > Ficus microcarpa. Next base: position 177,964 of record JAINRI010000040.1, read on the forward strand.
GAAACGAGAGAACAAAATGGGTTTCTTCAGTTTTTTTTTTTTTTTAACAGAAGATGAACTCCCGCCCTTCAGATCCGATAAATCTATCTCATATATCTTTTTTTTTTTTTTTTTTACTTGTAAAGGGTATTTTGGAGAAAACAAAAAATTGATTAATGAAGGAGGTTAGTCTTGCAATATTTTCTCTCTTGAGGTTAGTCTTGCAACAGGTTTCCATTTTAATCCCTTATCTGCAAAGCCCCCTAGTTTTAATGCGCTTTTTCGATCCATACCGTTAAAAATTGATCTGATGGTCAAGAGTTTTTGACTAAATATTTTTTCTTATCCTCTTCCGCTATCTTTATTTTTTTGCTCTGCCCCGTCAAATGTCATTATTTTCTTCATCCCAAATCTCTCCCGGCTTTTTTTTTATAACTTTTTTTTTTTTCCTGTTGCTTCTCTTCTCATTTTCTCTTACTTCATGCTCTTTATTTAAAAGAGAAAGTTATTTTAGAGCTAAAAATGTTAACAAAACGGTTTTAATGTAAAATTTAAAATTGGAAAAATTAAGTAGTTACATATATAATCTAATATAATATCACATTTAAATTTATTAAAAAGAATAAAGTTCGAATCCTTTAATATAAGTTTAAAAAATTTTGAAAAAGATAATAAATAAACTACTTTTTGACTTACTGTTGTTTATATATATATATATATATGAATATAAATATATAATCTATAAAAATATTTGAATCTGCACAAATTCACATATATTAAGGATGTGTTTAGTTGGAGGGAGAGATGGAGAGAGAGAGGTGGAGGGAGAATCTCTATCCTTGAGCCCACCATAATATATTTCCATTTGGAAGGATGCACACCCTTTTTCTCCTTTTTAACTAAAAAGTCAATTTTGTCATTAGCTTTTTTTTTCCCCAAAAAAAACAGAAGTTTAAAATGGATAATACAATAATTACCTAAAAAACTATCATCCATCATTTTAACTCTTCTTCTCTCTTATCAAACAACAAGAGGGATTCATATAATCCTGTCCATCCTTCACTCCCTCCAAACATAGCCTAAAGCAAGAAACCAAAAAGGAGCATATCCATTAACACGCAAACCAATACCATTATATATATCGCGTATTATATATAGGTATATGCACCAAATTTTATATTTGGTACCGTATGGTATCCGGTAATGTGAATTTCAGTTACTATGAATATGAACTTCAATTGTTAAGAAAGTGAATTTATGCAGAATGGAATGTAGTTAAAGTGGATGTGAATTTTCTTTATTTTTCGTTTTCTTCTGCATGAGTTCATATTTCTAATTGAAGTTCACATTTACAATAATTGAAGTTTATATTGCCGGAGACTTTCTAGTCCTAATGTGCTTAATCGTGCAAAAAAGTGTATACTTTGCGCGATGCAAGAATCATAAATTCAAAATTTTTGCGGGAAAAAAAGTTAAAAATTAATGTCATTTTGGAGCAGGAATATTGCTTGAGACTTGCGGTGCCTAATCATCATAAAAAAGGGTACACTTTTATACGACTCGAAAATCGTGCCTCAATTTTTGGGGGAAAAAAATCCAAATTTTGACAAGAAAAAAAAAAGTGAAAAACATATTTGTTTCGATGCTGAAGTATTCCTCAGTCCTATTGTGCCCAATCGTGCAAAAAAATATATACTTTTGCGCGACACAAGAATCATAAATTCAAAATTTTAGTAAGAGAAAAAGGTGACAATTCATGTCATTGCGAAGCGAGAATATTGGTCGACGCATATGATGCCAAATCGTCATGAAAAAGGGTACACGTTTCTACGACTTGAAAATTGTGCCCCAATTTTGGAGGGAAAAAAATTCAAAATTTTTGTGGGAAAAAATAAAAAAGCGACAAACATAGTCGTTTCAGTACAAGAATATTGCTCAACCCTACTATGCCTAATCGTCATGAAAAAGTCTATAAGTTTGCACGATGCGAAAATCATGCCCCAATTTTTGGGGTGAAAATTTTAAAATTTTGGCCGTGAAAAGGTGAAAATTCAAGTCGTTTCGGAGCAGGAATATTGCTCGAGGCTTATTGTGACTAATCGTCATGAAAAGGGTACATATTTGCACTTTGCGAAAAACGTGCCCCAATTTTGTCTGGAAAAAATTCAAAATTGGCATGAAAAAAATGAAAAGGATTGTTGTTTCGACACATGAATTTTGTTCGTGGCCTATGGTGCCTAATTATCATAAAAAAAGATACACATTTATGCGACACGAAAACTGTGTCCCAATTTTGGAGGGAAAAAAATTCAAAACATTTGTGAGAAAAAAAGTGAAAAACGTTTTCTTTTTTTCGTGCAGGAATATTGCTCGCGGCCTATGGTGCCTAATCATCGTGGAAAAAAGTACATGTTTCTGCAACCCCAAAATTGGGGCACATGTTTCTGCGGTACCCAAAATTGGGTACATGCCCCAATTTTGGAGGGAAAAAAATTCAAAATTTTGGCCGGAAAAAAATGTGAAAATAGTTATCGTTTCGGCTTAGGAATATTGTTCACAGCCTGTGATGCCTAATCATCGTGAAAAGGGTACATGTTTCTGCGACACTAAAAACATGCCGCAAATTTAGGCATGAAAAAATTCAAACTTTTGGCCGGAAAAAGAAAAGCGCAAAACATAATCGTTTTTGGCACAGGAATATTGCTCAGCCTATTGTGCGTAATCGTCACAAAAAAGGATACACGTTTGCACTCCGCGTAAAACGTGCCCCAAATTTGGAGGAAAAAAATTCAAAATTATCTTGAGAAAAAAAAAAGCAAAAGACATATTTGTTTCAGTACAGGAGTATTGCTCAGTCGTATTGTGCCTAATTGTGCAAAAATGTGTATACTTTTGCACAATGAAAAAAATCATAAATTCAAAATTTTGGCGGGGAAAAAAAGGCAGTCAAAGACTTAAGTGGTTAAATGAGTGAATAACATATTTTGAAGACTAGTTAGGGGAATTATGGAAATAATATTCTAGAAATGATGAGAGTGCTTTTATCCTAAGTGCTTTATTTATGAATGTCATTTTAAATTTGACTATTTGAAAAATATAATAAATGTACTTATTTATGATTGGTGTGTCGCATAAGAATTGATCCATTAAACTCTATGAAATAAAGAAAATTGATTAAAACACTTTGTTTATTAGGCTCTAAGACTAGTTTCATTGTGATAAATTAAATGTATTAAAATAAGTGACAACAATTAGTGATCTAAATAATAAAGCAAATAATAATGGGTCATAGTAATAAAGGCAGAGCATAAATAACTTCAACAAGTTATCTATAAATAACCAACAATAAACATAATAAAATTATTGCAATAAGTAAGAAATAACCAAATGAGCATGAATAAATAAATAAATATTGAAAGCTGGAATCTTGAAATAAATAAGCCAAAGGGATAGATATCAAGAATAATTAAAGATAAAAGATATAAGAAAAAATTACCCAAATAACCACATTTTTTTTAATTGACCAACATAGTACAAACTTTAGTTTACTTTAGTTTGATTTTGTATCATATTGGTTTAATATTACTCTTCTAGATCATATTGGTGCAATGATCTTTAAATTTGTATCATTCAAATACTTTTCCCTATAAATAATGGTGATAGAATAAAATACTCAAATTAGATAGCATTAAAGGGAGATTAGAAGTATATATGCTATCTGTGTTTAAAATAGAAAAGATATAGGAATGGTAACAAGAAATGAGCTTGGGAAAAGTACAATTCCCATAGTTGCTTTAATAGAGAGTAAGGCAAATTGCTTTTCCAAGGGAGGGCATTAGTTGCTTGTTGATGAATTGCAACAAGCAAGGGCCTTTTGGTCTTTTTCCCTTGTTCCCTTGGGCTGATTGAAATGTTGTTTATAATCTCTTTAGGCTCCTTCAACATCCCAACTCTTCCAAGCAAATCATCCATGCATTCACAATGCTCAGTTCTGAGTTCTCATTTCAACTTGATGAACTTCTGTCATTTGAAAGAAGTCATGACGCCCTTTCGACCAACCCTGAGTGAGTGCAAGCACTAAGGAGACTAACAAAGTGATGTGATGTAGGAGGGATGCAACCATTCCTCCCAAAAGTTGTAACTGTGGGAGAAGCGCAATCAACTTTTTTAAATATCACCCATTATCAGACTCGGGAGTCCACCCCAAGCACTATCCGTTTGGGCTCTTATTTTGAGGAGCCCCTTACGAATCTGTATATGCACCTAGGGGACGAGCTCGAGCATTTCTTTGAGGCCCAAGCCACATAGGTTGCCTCCCAAGTTCAACTATGCTCCTGCATTATGATGTTTTCAGGAGCCACCAACTCCCTCTACATCTCCTTAAAGAGCTTGACGACTGTGTTGTCTTTGGCATGCAATTCTAGCCCAACAATCATGCAATAAAACTTTGTAGGCCTTCTCCAAGCAACTGCATTTGCAATAAAGGTAAACAATTAATTGTCGACGCGTATTTGGAGTTTAATTCGATTCCACTTTCCTCTATACATCTGTGTATCAAATTCCCTGGATTTAGAGCACCTAATTCAGTACAAGTTGTGAGCATACTTGCCACCAAGAACTGTCCAACCCCAACTTTTCATCCTGCAATGTTTCAAACAAAGCAAATGCCTCATGAAAGCAATAGCTCTACACAAAAGACGCAAACATGGCTTTCGAAGAAACTAAGCTCCTCTCAAGATTCGACTCAAAAGAGGTGAAACGCCTTGTTGAAAAACCCGCACCTAGAGTATTCGTATATCAGAGTTGTACTAGACACTTTGTCCCGCATGGGCATTTCATCAAACACATTCCTCGTATCATCCAAAGCTCAAAAGCCGACGTATATATTGATCAAGCTGTTTTGACAAAAGTCTTTTTCTCCGAAGCTGAACTTGAGAATGTGGCATTGGCGAGGCAGCATGCGCCAACAACGGAAAGGAAAGTGAAGCAGTTCGAAACTTCGATGCTTTGGAGCAGCTCGACACACCGAGGTAAAAGAGGAGGCAGCTTGTGGGCAACTAGGAATTCAACATGTCTCTCGTGATGGTGTTGTAAATGAAGGTATCTGATTGGGGCATTTTGTCGAACAACTTGAGTGCATTATAACTCAAATGGCCATTTTGAGAGAGTGCACTAAACTTGATGGGGCGACCCATGGCGTCTTTATTGGAGCTGAGGCGGATGGTTTAGGAGTGGAGCTGCTCGACATGGGCCATCAAGTAACATTGCTTCATTTCATAGCGGCATATTAGTGACTTGTGAGCCTCCGACCACTAGGACTTGCAGAGAGAACAACATTTTGTGGTCTGTCGTTTTGGCTTTATTATCAACTTTTATTTATTTATTTTTAAAGGACTTTATTGTCAACTAGAAAGCAATAAACATACTAATTTATACTAGTTGAAATCTCCAACTTTATATAGACGAAGTGCATACATATTACAATTGTTAAAGATTTATTTTTTGAACATAAATATTAAAATTTCTGATATAATAATTTTTCATACATATGTTAGACTATCACAAAAATATTTGAACGTAAACACACTAATTTGATTAAGAAAATAAATTCATTAAAATATTTTTATGAAAATAAAAAATAAGAGCTTAAAAAAGACAAATTTAGAAAAAGTTGAGGGAAGAAAAAAAAGAGAGAGTGAATAGAATAAAGTAACTAATCGAGAAAAAGTTAAAAAAAAAAAAGAATGAATAGAATAAAGTAAACAAAAAAAAAATCACCAAAGATTAAATAAAGATTTAAAAAAAAAAACCATCACAAAAGATTAAAAAAAAAAAAGTAAACAAATTTTTTAATAGAATTTTTTATTTTTAAAAAACTTTGTTCTTTATAGTTATATAATTAAGAGAAGAGACAAAGAGTAAAGGCAGCGTGTGATGATCTGTCATTACACTTCGTTTGCATATGCAGTATAACCTTAATAAATTACTAACAACTGTTAAAGAAATATTTTTTGTCAGTCCCGAGTTGAGGTCAACGTAATAAATCAATGCTTTCATAAATTTATAAGATAATGCATTTTATATTATAGAACCAGCTAAATATGTAAACGTTATTATTAAGGTACTAAATTAAAAAAATATGACTAAATTAGGAGACCTAATTTGTAAGATATTTGTCTCTTGTTGTTTGTCTTTTCTTCAAATTGATATCTTAGAGGAACCAATAAACATACTAATTTACACTCATTAAAATCACAAACTTTGCATATAGGAAGTGCATACATATTACAATTATTAAAGATTTATTTAATGAAACTAAATGTTAAAATTTTCGATATAATAATTTTTGACACATATGTTAGGCTATCACAAAAAAATTTGAACGTAAATACACAAATTTTGATTGAGAAAATAAATTCATTAAAAAAAGATTTTTATGAAAAAAAAAAATGAGAGCTTAAAAATGACAAATTTAGAAAAAGTTGAAGGAAAAAAAAAAAAAAAGAAAAGAGAACGAATAGAATAAAGTAACAAATCAAGAAAAAAAAAAAAGATATAATCACAAAAGATAAAATAAAGTAAACAAGTTTTTGAATAGTATTTAAAATAAAATAAAAAAAAAAAACTTCACCTTTTTATTAAAGTTATATAAATAAGGGAAGAGACAGAGAAAAGGCAGTGTGTGCCGATCTGTCACTCCACTTCAATTGCATTTGCAGTATAACCTTGAAAATAACAAAACAAAAAGGTGAACCAACTTTTTTTTTTTTTTCCCCTTTTTATTGCAGTGATGTAAATCCATGTTATGTGCGTTTGCAATTGTTAAGAAATAAGAAATTATTTAAGATTCTACATTATAATTGGTTAGTAGAAATTTGAGTCGTATAAAAAATACCAGTCAATTGATCCTAACGATAAAAGATTATAATAATTATGTTTTTTTATTTAAGATTCGAATCTTATGCAGTATTTATAAGATGTTTAAATATAATGATTTATTCTTTTCAACTCAATTTTTGATTCAATGTATTTAGAATTATGCTGTTATTATTTTGACTAATACCATGTGCACATTGATAATTATGCACTTCACGTTCTAGGGATAAGGCCTACTGTTAAGATCTTTGGTGAACCATTTTGTCAGCATTTTAAATTTGATTAACATTCAAAGAAGATATATGTTAATATCGGTCTCCCTATTTTTGGATTTTTTTCATACACTACTACAAAATATGGATTCCACGATGGAGTTTTCATTACCATTTTTTAAAAAACCACCGTGGAAAATGCAGCAAAAACACGAAGCGGAACAGAATTTCCGAAAACCGTCGTGGAAGCCGAAACTTCCACGACAGTTTTTAATAACCGTTGTGCAAGTTAGCTAAAAAAATATTATTTTTTTAGCTTCCAAGACGGTTTTCGAAAATTCTATTCTACTTCGTGTTTTTGCCGCATTTTCCATGACGATTCTTTAAAAAATGATCGTGGAAAGGTCTTTTTTCACAAATTTTTTTTAAATTTTTGGACTCTACTACGATGGTTTTTGGGGAAAACCGTCATGGTATGTTCACATACCACAACATTTTTCCCAAATAACCGTTGTGGTAGGTATTAAGGCGAAAATTTTGAAAATTTTTGAATTAAATTCAATTTTTTGGAGCGTGTATTAAAACAAAAAAAAATACCTTCTTTCCCACCCTACTACATTCCGAGTCTTTTTCACTTTTTCACTCTCTAATACACACTCTAACTCCATACCCAAAGCCGCCCAATTTCCTCCCTCTATTTCTCTCTCTCCGCTCCCTCCCTACTTAAAATCTCCGAACACTCGCTTTATCTCACAGCGTCTCCTTTCTCTATCTCACCTCTCGCATTTTTCTCTTGGCTCCATTCTTCGACGGCCTCCTCCACCACTCACGCGGCCTCTTCCATTCTTCGATAGGTCCACCAAGGAACTCGCGTGGCTTTCCCTCTCTCTCTCGCCGTACTCCGCCCGTACCCACACTCGACAAGCCGCTAAGTTGTAATATATATTGCTTGGGTAATGCACGGATTTGGCAATTTTTCATCCAAAATGTTGATTTTGTTGATTGTGGTTGTTGATAAAATGTTCTGTCCAAAATGTTGATTTTATAGATTGTTGAGTTTGGAATATTCCGTCCGAAATGGCCAAAATCCGTCCTCTACATTTTCGGTAATTGTTCATTGTGGTTGTGTTTTAGATTGAATTAAATTGGTTGGGTAAGGCACGGATTTGGGAATTCTCTAGAAAAAAGTGTTGATTTTGTGATTTAAATGTTTTTGGGGAAATGAAACGAATTTGTCAATTTTTTTTTCCATTGTTACCTACCACGACGGTTTTTTGGAGAAACCGTCGTGGAAGATTTACTTACCATGATAGTTTTTTTATGTAGAACTGTCGTGATATGTTTTTAAATGTCCATATTTATGTTCTATTTTTGCCCATTCCACAACGGTTAAAAAATCGTCGTGGAATCTGAAAAGATTCCATGACCCTGAATTTTACGGCGGTTAGAAAACCGTCGTGGAAATGTTATCACGACGGTTAAAAACTGTCGTGATATCTACATTCTGTAATAGTGGTAAGAGTAAACAAACTAGTATAGAAAAAAAAATGCATATATATATATATATAGACATATATAAATTTGGTCACGATCTTGGGTATTTATAATCTATCATGAGCTAACATCTCAAAGAAAGGACAAGAACATGTACAAAAAATATCAGAAAATATTGACTTCATGCGTAAGTTGTTCGTTGTTGTTATAATTAATTATGTAGACCACATTAAAATTGGAGGATCTCAATTTTTGTTTGGGACAAAAATAATGATTTTACATAATTTGGAGATGAGTACAAAACATCCTCATCTGCTACATTTATAATTTGTATCAATAATTCTGTCAATAATTATGCCATCTATCTCCAAGTATTGAATATATATTTAGATTTAATTATAAATATCTTTGTTACTGATTAATTTGGCTTGGCAAACTGAATTTTGGTAAAGTCTTTTAAGTTTTAGTTTAGACCCCAGCTTTTTCAATTCTCTCACCATCATAAGATAAAATTATTGAATGGTGACGCGACTGTGCAGGACGGCAGGACCAGACTGTTCCTCAGTAGCATATGGAGCATCAGAGGAGATTGGACCATTTCGGATTAACAAAACTGCTTCTTCCCTTTTTCTCAATAAATATTCTTGGAATAGAGGTACTTTTAACTAACATATTAATTAATTTGCACTTATTTTATTTACTGCTTTTGTTAGTGTTTTGAATATATTATAGTGTCCTTCTCTCTCATTATGTATCAAGCGAGAAATAGAACAGGATATTTACTTAACACACATTTTACTTTAAAAATATGATCGCTTTGATTACTGTCTAAAGACTATTTTTGGATACTATTTAAAACATTTATTAGAGTTTTTTTTTCCTCACAAAATACAAATTTAAATTAAATTTCTAACCTATATATATATATATGTGTGTGTATAATTAATTAACAGACTATTACATCAAAAGTTAATTTTCCCTTACTATGTTATTATGACTTTCTAATATCAGTGTTACTTAATAATACTTTTATTTGTTACAAGAAAAGAAGTCGTCCTTTTGAAAAGACCATAAATTAGCCCTATTATAATAAAAAATTACCATTTATTTGATTTTCTCTTTTGATTTGCAGAAGCTAATCTTCTCTTTCTTGAATCACCTGCTGGTGTGGGATTCTCTTATACAAATACAAGCTCCGACCTCAAAAATTCTGGGGACAAAAGAACAGGTATTAAGTTAATTACTATAATATATTCTTAATCACAATTTTTAAGCCTTTTCTAATTTCTTATAATTAATATCAACAAATTAAAACTGCATTTTTTTTTATTATGTAAATATTTTTACAGCTCAGGATGCCCTAATATTTCTTCTTAGATGGATGTCAAGATTTCCGGAATACAAATATAGAGAATTCTACATTGCTGGGGAGAGTTATGCAGGTACAATCTTATTTTGTTCACATAAAATATATACATATATATACACACACACACACAAATGTATGTATGTTTGGGCAAAAAATAATTAATTGTTTATTTAATCACGTATAGTTCTATTAAATTATTTAATTTATTAATTATTTACTGCTTTCTGTAGGGCATTATGTTTCACAGTTGGCAAAGTTAATCGTCAATTACAACAAAGAACATTCAAATTCCATCATCAACCTTAAAGGCTTCATGGTAAGTCAAATAGAAATTCTTCATTTACAAACTTATAATTAGTTCTAATTAAGTTTGTCAAATACAATTTGAAACTTATACTGCCACAGAGAAATATATAGGACTATTAGACCTCATTCACTTGCTAGGACATATTTAGGAAAAAAAAACAAAAAAAAAAAAAACAAAATTACACCTGGAATTTGATTGTGATTTCTGATTTTTATGAGGTAGAGACAAAATGAACTTACCTAAAAGTTATTGTCCTTACCTGATTATTGATTAGTCGCAGCTATTCTTAACACAACTAATATTGTCCTATCCTCATTATTAGTTAATGCAGTCATATTGCTTATGTGATCCTGACTATTCATAAATTGTGATTGTAATTGAACTAAAATTATATTATTTTTTGACAATAATTTGACACTCTTCATGTGAAATATCCCGATTCCCGGATCATATATTAGTCGTACCTCTTTAGTAATTGTTGAACGGTTGCGATTTTTTTGGACACAACTTATATAAACATTTGGGATATAAATATCTAAGTCTCTCTTGTATTTTATCACAATCACACGTTTATTTTGTGTTTCCAAGAATTTTGTAATCATTTCTTTAATTCTAATTTCGTTTTGGGATAATAAGCTATTGTGTTTTATCTAAATGACACGTTCATTCTTTAAGAATATCACGGTCATTTTTGTATTTCTAATTTCATGTTAAAAATCTTCCTTTTCACAAAATTGGACAAAATTTAAATTACAAAAAAAAAAAAAAAAAAAAACCCCATCTTAACAATCTAAAAATATCTGATCTTTTAGTAATTTAATCAACCTCGTGATTCTTAATCTTTATGATTATTTCGAAATTGTTTATTATTATGCCTCATAGATAACGTAGCATGTACATGTTATTTAACTAGCATACGCGTAGTATAAACTTAATTATGTAACATATATTTATGTGACATATATATGTGTGTGTGTTGGGTTGTCCGCCCATGTTAGTGGGCTGGACAATATTGGGCCAAAAGCCCAATAGCTTTTGTAATTAAAAAAAAAAAAAGTTTATAAAGCTTGTTGAACAAGCTGTGTGTAGCGTGGAGCAGAAAAAGAAAAATAGTGGGCTGTAGTGGGTGTGCGACGAAAAAGGCAGAGAGAAAGAAAGAGAGAGAGGGTAGACTTTTTTAGGTTTGTACAAGACGATTGAACGGTGAAACGGTGTCCGTTGGTGCTCAAATTTGATGTAGTGAATCCTTGTGGCAAACTCTTCTCATCTACCGGTTCCGATTTTCGAATTGGTATCTCTAAGGTGCTTTTTCCCAAAACCCATTTGAGAGCTAAAACTGATTTCTCTTTATGCTTTTGTTGAAATCCATCTTGTTGATGATGAATCTTATTGTTTAGCCAAGATTGTATTTTATCTTGATGATTGTAAGCCTCTAAGTTGTATCTAGAGAGAACTTTGTAATCCCGTTATTGTTTACATAGTGGAAGTTGATATCGGACTACGGTCCCGTGGTTTTTCCCTTCGTATTGGAGGGTTTTTCACGTAAAAATCGGTGTCTCTTGTGTGGTTGTCTTTATTTGGTTTTTTTTGTAACAAAGTGGTATCAGAGCTTTTGGTTGGCTAGAGAAAAATTCTTGTGTGTTGAGATGGATGAACAAAATTCGTTTGGAATGATAAAATTAACCCCGTCGAATTATTTCATTTGGAAGCGGAAAATGCAAGACATGTTGTATTGCAGAGATTTGTTTCGGCCTGTTCTAGGCAAGGAAAAGCCAGAAAAATTGAGCGATGAGGACTGGGAGATATTGCATATGAAGGCTGCTGCTACAATAAGACAATGGGTTGATCACAATATATTCCATCACATTGCTGAAGAAACCAAAGCTGATGCTCTCTGGCAAAAGTTAGCGGCGATGTATGAGAAGAATACTTTTAGAAATAAAGCCACGCTCATTAGCAGGCTTGTGAATTTGAAGTACAAAGATGAGAAGAGTATGACTGAACATACAAGCGATTTTCAAGGCTTGGTGAACCAGTTGACAACTATGAAGATGAAACTTGAAGATGAGCTACAAGCTTTGTTACTTCTCAGCTCATTGCCTGAAAGCTGGGAAACACTAGTGGTGTCACTAAGCACTTCAGCGCCAGAAGGAAAGCTAACCATGGAGATGGTTAAGGATAGTTTGCTCAACGAAGAAGCCAGGAGAAAGGAAAAGGGTGAATCTTCTTCTGAGGTACTCGTTTCTGAAAAACATGAAAGGCGTGAAAGAAGCAAAAGCTAGTATCCTCAAGGTCATGACAAAAAGGATACATCTAGAGGAAAATCCCAATACAGAAAAAGTTTCAAATGTTACCACTGCAACAAACCAGGTCACATGAAGAAAGAGTGCAGGCTTTGGAAAAGAGAGCAGGGTGAAGGAAAGAAAGATGAGAAAGAGACTAATACAGTAGCCACTGAGGGTGATGTTGTCATTGTTTGTGATGATAGTTATGTTAGCCTCGCATGCCAGGAGAGTGATTGGGTAATTGATTCTGGTGCTTCATTTCATGTTACTGCTCATGGTGATTTCTTCACTTCTTACTCTGCCGGTGATTTTGGCAATGTTAAGATGGGAAATAGTGATGCCTCTAAAATTGTGGGTATTGGTGACATTTGCTTGGAGACCAATCTTGGAAGCAAGCTAATACTCAAGGATGTCAGACATGTACCGGATATTCGCCTCAACTTGATCTCCACAGGCAGACTTGATGACGAGGGCTTCATTAACTATTTTGGTGAAAGTAAATGGAAGCTCACCAAAGGTTCTCTAGTGATTGCAAGGGGAAGGAAGATGAATACGCTCTATGTCACACAAGCAAAGCTCAACAAGGGAGAGATAAATGCTATTCAGAAGGATGCAAGTATTGATCTTTGGCACAAGAGGCTTGGTCACATCAGCGAGAAAGGACTACAAATTCTTGCTAGAAAGCAATTCCTCCCCAGTTTGCAAGGTATGCCTCTTAAAACTTGTGTTGATTGTTTAGCTAGAAAAACACATAGAGTTGCATTTCATTCACACCCTCCATCTAGAAGATCAAATATCCTTGATTTGATTCATACTGATGTCTGCTCTATGCTAACTAAAACTCTTGAAGGTTCACTCTATTTTGTAACTTTTATTGATGACCACTCAAGAAAAGTTTGGGCTACTGCTTTGAAAACTAAAGACCAGGTGTTCGATGTCTTTAAAGAATTTCATGCCAAGATTGAAAGAGAGACGGGAAAGCAGTTGAAGTCAGTTCGAGCTGATAATGGTGGTGAATACAGGGGGCCATTTGAAAACTATTGTAAAGCCCATGGAATCAGGCTTGAGAAAACTCCAGCAAAAACACCTCAGCTAAATGGTGTGGCAGAAAGAATGAACAGGACCATTGAAGAAAGGATAAGATGTATGCTTTCTCATGCTAAGCTTCCTAAGTCTTTTTGGGGGGAGGCTATGAGGACTGCAGTCGACTTGATTAATCTTTCCCCAGCAGCTGCCTTGAATGGTGATGTTCCTAACAGAGTTTGGACAGGGAAAGATGTCTCTTATAGTTATTTGAGAGTTTTTGGCTGCAGGGTATTTGTTCATATTCCTAAAGATGAGAGGCCCAAGCTTGACAATAAGGCAAAATCGTGTATTTTCTTGAGATATGGTCATGAAGAGTTTGGGTACGGATTATGGGATCCAGTGAACAGGAAGATTGTCAGAAGCAGAGATGTTGTGTTCCTTGAAGATCAACTTGGTGATGATGCTGATAAAGTTGAAAAGACCAGTTCCTCTGTTGAGATTCCTGTTAATTTGAATCCAGTTTCTCCACCTGTAGTGAATACTGATCACGGGGGAGACATGCAAGAAGATGGCGAAGATATTGTTGATGATGAGTCCCCTCCTGCTAATGATGTTGTCCCTCCAACTGAACAAGTTGAGCAATCACCGCCACCACCAACAGATGAGCCTCCATTGAGAAGATCTAGTAGAGAGCGCCAACCTCCTTCAAGATACAGTTCAAGTGAGTATGTGATGCTTACAGATGGTGGAGAGCCTGAAACTTACCAAGAAGCCATTTCTCATGAGCAAAAGAAAGAGTGGTCTAATGCCATGCAGGAAGAGATGAAATCCTTGTGTGAGAACCACACCTACGACTTGGTAAAGTTACCAAAAGGCAAGAAAGCACTAAAGAACAAACGGGTTTACAGGTTGAAAGCTGAAAACAATAGCTCACAACTAAGGTACAAAGCTCGGTTGGTTGTGAAAGGATTTGGTCAGAAGAAAGGTGTTGACTTTGAAGAGATATTTTCTCCGGTAGTGAAGATGTCATCCATCAGAGTTGTTCTTGGTCTAGCTGCCCGTTTGAATTTAGAGATAGAGCAACTTGATGTGAAAACTGCATTTCTTCACGGTGATTTAGAAGAAGAAATTTATATGGAGCAGCCAGAAGGGTTCAAAGTCAAGGGAAAGGAGAATCATGTATGCAAGCTTCGAAAGAGTTTGTATGGGCTCAAACAAGCACCAAGACAGTGGTACAAGAAGTTTGATTCTTTTATGGTGAGTCATGGGTACTCTAGAACTTCATCTGATCATTGTGTGTTTATAAAGAAACACTCCAGTGATGATTTCATTATCCTCCTGCTATATGTTGATGATATGCTGATTGTTGGCCATGATACTAGTAAGATTGAGAAGCTTAAAAAGGAGTTAAGTAAGTCTTTTGCAATGAAAGACTTGGGATCGGCAAAACAAATACTCGGCATGAAAATCTCCCGTGATAGGAAGAATGGAAAACTTTGGCTATCTCAAGAAGGTTATATTGAAAAAGTTCTTGAAAGGTTCAATATGAGCAAGGCAAAAACAGTTTGTTCTCCACTTGCAGGACATTTTAAGCTTACTTCTAAGCAATGTCCAACAAGTGAGAAAGAAAAAG
This sequence comes from Ficus microcarpa, assembly GCA_025413485.1. Classification (NCBI taxonomy): domain Eukaryota; kingdom Viridiplantae; phylum Streptophyta; class Magnoliopsida; order Rosales; family Moraceae; genus Ficus; species Ficus microcarpa. Next base: position 193,145 of record JAINRI010000040.1, read on the forward strand.
AAGAAATGAGTAAGGTTCCCTATGCGTCTGCAGTTGGCAGTTTGATGTATGCCATGGTTTGCACAAGACCAGATATTGCTCATGTTGTTGGAGTTGTTAGCTGATTTCTTTCTAATCCTGGAAAAGAACATTGGGCAGCGGTGAAATGGATATTGAAATATCTGAGAGGTACTTCTAGGATGTGTTTATGCTTCGGCAGTGGGAGCCTATTTTAGAAGGGTACACAGATTTAGACATGGCAGGTGATGTTGATTCCAGGAAGTCCACTTCGGGGTTCTTGATGACCTTTGCAGGGGGAGTAGTCTCTTGGCAGTCTAAGTTACAGAAATGTGTTGCTTTATCCAGTACAGAAGCTGAGTACATTGCAATTACTGAAGCCTGCAAAGAAGTTTTGTGGATGAAAAAGTTTCTTGAAGAATTGGGTCTGCAACAAGAGAAGTACATTGTCTATAGTGACAGTCAGAGTGCCATCCACCTCTCCAAAAATTCAACATTCCATTCAAGATCCAAGCATATTGATGTTAGATATCACTGGATTCGTGATGTACTCGAAACAAAGCAAATGCACTTGGAGAAAGTTCATATAAGTGAGAATGGATCGGATATGTTGACAAAATCTTTGCCTAAGGAGAAACTTGAAGCGTGCAAGCAGAGAACGGGCTTGGTCGAGCCCACTACATGACGCGGAGGGGGAGAATTGTTGGGTTGTCTGCCCATGTTAGTGGGCTGGACAATATTTGGCCAAAAGCCCAATAGCTTTTGTAATTAAAAAAAAAAAAAAGGTTATAAAGCTTGTTGAACAAGCTGTGTGTAGCGTGGAGCAGAAAAAGAAAAATAGTGGGCTGTAGTGGGTGTGCGACGAAAAAGGCAGAGAGAAAGAAAGAGAGAGAGGGTAGACTTTTTTGGGTTTGTACAAGACGATTGAACGGTGAAACGGTGTCCGTTGGTGCTCAAATTTGACGTGGTGAATCCTTGTGGCAAGCTCTTCTCATCTACCGATTCCGATTTTCGAATTGGTGTCTCTAAGGTGCTTTTTCCCAAAACCCATTTGAGAGCTAAAACTGATTTCTCTTTATGCTTTTGTTGAAATCCATCTTGTTGATGATGAATCTTATTGTTTAGCCAAGATTGTATTTTATCTTGATGATTGTAAGCCTCTAGTTGTATCTAGAGAGAACTTTGTAATCCCGTTATTGTTTACATAGTGGAAGTTGATATCGGACTACGGTCCCGTGGTTTTTCCCTTCGTATTGGAGGGTTTTCCACGAAAAAATCGGTGTCTCTTGTGTGGTTGTCTTTATTTGGTTTTTTGTAACAGTGTATGTATGCATGCAGGTGGGGAATGCTGTGACAGACAACTACTACGACAACATTGGAACCGTAACATATTGGTGGACTCACGCCATGATCTCCGACCAAACCTACAAGTCAATCCTTAAGAATTGCAATTTCTCGTCAGACAATGCCACGAAGGCCTGCGACCACGCAGTGTATTACGCGATGAACCACGAGTTCGGCGACATCAATCAGTACAGCATCTACACCCCAACATGCACGGCCTTATTGCCCAGTAACAGCAGCAACACCATGCTACGTTTGAGGCTCAAGAACTCTCTCTTGAGAAGACGGGTTTCCGGGTACGACCCGTGTACCGAGAGCTACGCCGAGAAGTATTACAACCGGAAAGATGTTTAGAAAGCCATGCATGCAAACACCACTGGATCAATTCCTTACAAGTGGACTGCTTGCAGGTGATTTTTTGAAAATAAATAAATAAATAAATAATAATAAATAAATAAATAACTTTGTGATACAAAATGAAAAAAAATCCTATTGGTGAAACGTAGTTTTTAACTGTCAGATCGTATTGGTATTCAAGCATATTATTTTTGACAATGATGTCCTGATCAAGAATTGGAAGGACTCAGAGAATTCTGTGTTGTCCATGTACAAATTCTTGATTTCAGCTGGTCTAAGGATATGGGTTTTCAGGTAAATTAATTTTTTAACAGTTGCAATAAAATTGTGAGTCTGACTTTCTGGTAATCTTTCCTTAATATGGAGCAGTTGAAATAGTATTAATCACTAATATATAGCATTTTACACTAACCGTTAGCTTTTTGCCAGGACACATTTCTTTGTATGATAGTTCGTACGTGATATCACACATTATTATAGGATCCAATAATATATATTTATATACATAATATATATACATACACATATTGAAAGCACTGGCCTAAATTAAATATAATCACAACTAATGTGTGTATTTATTTATATACTATAGTTTCGTTTGGTGTTTAGGTTGTATTTGAAATGAGAGGAAACTTTTAAATTTGAATTGGTTGATTTTTTAAAAGTTAATTATAAATTTTATTGACTTTTCAGAAAAAGATAAAAATTGAGATGAAAAATTACAGTTTAGTTGAAGTTAAATCTATATGTCAAACATAGACTCTATACACATTTTTGTTCACTGATATATAAACGTGCATGTTAAAATATATCCCTCAGACTTGTTGAAACTTGAAATAATAATTTAATAGTTAAAATAGAAAATTTCACAGATAATACAAAACAAGAGCAACTCATAGAAAGTCATATCTTTTCTGTTAAAAAAAAAAAAAATCAATTCTTTTCTAGGAGGGAGTTTTCTTTTCTTTTTCTTTTTCTTTTTCTTTTTTTCTTTTTTTTCTTTTTTTTCTTTTTTTTCTTTTTTTCCTTCCTCTCTACTTCTCTTGTCTTTTGCATCGGTGAGCTCAAAGTTGAAGGGGTTGAAGGGGCTTCTATTTTCTTTATTATTATTATTTTAAAGAGACCTTTTTAGATATTTGTGACACTTATAATAGGTAAGTCATGATAGTGTGATTTGCCCCATTAAAATAAAAAAAAAAAAAAGGGGTGATCGTGTGAATGATGTGATTACGTTTCTGTTTCTCAATACCTCTACTTTTCCTTTAACAGTTAGATTTGATTGAACTGATTTGTTTTTATAGAAAGACTGAAATGCCGACATATAATTTTAAAACAAAAAATCCTGTATTAATGAATGAAAATTCAGGAAAAAAAAAAAAAACGTCCATTTTCCAAAAAGGCTTTTAATCCTATTCTTTGACAACTTATTAATTTCGGATAACTCAATCCTGTTTGAATCGTAAATGCAAACTCATTATTTAATTTTTTTTATGATTTTTTCTCTTATAAAGAGCTAATCTTATTGTTTAATTAATTAATATTTTAAGTCTATCATTCAAAGGAAAAAAAAAACATATACAAAGAAAATAAAATAAAGGCAATCTCCCGAAAGGCTGTTACAGTGAATTGAATCAAAACGGACTGTCAAAAATTAACATGATTGTGACCCCTAAATTTCCAATCATCACATAAATGAAGATTTGTTGCTGCACCAGATTTCTTTGACGTTAAGTTGACTGTTTGACTGGATTTTTATAACCTCTTCTCTCTCTGTCTCTTTAGTCAGTCGGTCACTGTGCTTAAGTCTAGATGACGTTGAACTCCGGTTAAACAATTGCTTATTTATTTATTTTTAATGTATTTCCGATGTTCTTGTTATGTATTTGATCCAACACTTATTAGAAATCAATAATCCTACATTTGTAATAAAAATTCGACGGTTTATAACTGCGTTTAAAACCTAGCTTAATTTTGTACCGCCGGTCATTTGAAACCAAAGTTGACCTCCATATTTTTATATATGCTTTTTAACTCACGAAAATTTTACGATAAAATATGAAAAATACACTCCTGATAGGATTTTGTATTGAATACTTGTCAGATTTGTATTAAATTTTTATCAATTTTGTAATTTTTTTAATCTGGATGTGGTTTTAATCAAATCTAACATTCATAAAAATGTATTTGTTTCTTTGCAGTGGAGACACTGATTCAGTAGTTTCAGTGACAGCTACTAGGTTCTCCCTTAGCCATCTCAATCTCCCCATAAAAACCAGGTGGTATCCATGGTACGCAAGGGGACAGGTATTTACAAGACCTAAAATATCAATCACAAAATTTTCTTTTTATCCTTATAAGATTGAAAGTTTTTTTTTTTAGTTTTTTTTTTCCACCCCCTAAAACTTTTATTTTTGTTGTTCTATAGGTGGGAGGATGGACAGAGGTTTACAAAGGCTTGACTTTTACAACAGTGACTTTTACAACGTGAGAGGAGCTGGCCATGAAGTTCCGCTCTTTAAGCCGAAACGAGCTTTTGTTCTATTCCAATCGTTTTTGGCTGGGAAAGAATTGCCGAAATCTTGACAATGGCGATGGAAGACGGGGATTGATCAAGATACATTGATTGGTTAGGAGGCAAAAAACTACCATACAAACAATTGGTCAATGATGAAAGAATTAGATTAGGAACCATTCATTCGAGTTTAGGTAATGATATTCTCATGTGATTCATTTCTGTCTTGTACATTGAAGTGAATTGGGAAATCAGACACAAATTTGAATTTAATTTGTTATTCTACATGAAAATTCTTCAATGCAAGATAAAATTATGATATGTCCTTGGTTGATTTGCCAAGATTATGGGCCTCTTGTAAAGGCACTAATAACTTGCTGTTCAAAAAAAAAAAATATATATATATATATATATTACCACCAAGAGTGAGAAGTTCAAAATCATGGATGCTTTCTGTATTATGAATAACGGGAAAAAAAAAAAGTTTTTCATAATTGTACTAAAGTGAGTAATTTCTTTACCAGACAAATTTATTTTCTTTTGATTTTGGCGAGGTCAGAAATATAGGCTCAAAAACTACTACCATTTGAAATGTATGAAACCAAACTTATGGGCCTTACAAGTGAGCATCTTTTGCCCAGTACATACACAACACAAAATTGATGTTGATCTCGGATCATTACAACAACAATGAAAAGGAAAAATACCCAAAACACCTTTGCATCCATTTACCATTTGAGAACATTTGGATATTCGAACAAATGGAAAAAAAAAAAAAAAAAATTCATTTCATTTCGGTTTTTATTCGTAAATGGTAAAAAGTCCTCCCCAAAATGTTCCTTCACTCTGATATATACTCTACAGTGATTTCAAAAAAAAAAAAAATCATTTGTCATTTTCCTATCTCTCTTGTGTCTTTTTAAATAAATACTTTTAAATACATATTTAAATGTATATGTTCAGAATGTTACAATTTAGACGTCAGTTTGGATAACAGTTCAAATATTTATGTTCAAAATTTTCTATTCATATGTTTCCATTTGATGCTTCCCCAAAACGGTCTATTTGTATTTAGTCTAAATGCCACTTTTACCCCTCTTATTATCCAAATACCTAAAACACCCTCTGTGTTTGTAGACATGAGTTACTAGCATGTCCTGAGTGAGAAACAAATATGAGCTGATGATAGACATCGATCATGAGAGAAGGTATTAAGAGGCCAAAGTAAAATCCATTGTAAAAACACTTTAGACACCTCTTTTGTAGTATTTAAAAAGAACTGAGAGTAACATAACCATGTTTGCGTTACCATAATGAAACATGACGGGAAAGATAATAGGTTTGGAAAGAAAAGAAAATGAGGGAGTTGATTTCTATATACTATAAGGTGTATATGTGAATGCCACGTTCTCAGTAATCTTGACAAGTGTTTAAATTAGTGAATAACATATTTTGAAGACTACTTAGGGAAATGATGGAAATAATATTCTAGAAATGATAAGAGTGTTTTTATCCTAAGTGCTTTATTTATGAATGTCATTTTAAATTTGACTGTATGAAAAATATAATAAATGTACTTATTTATGATTGGTGTGTTGCATAAGAATTGATCTGCTAAACTTTCTGAAATAAAGAAAATTGACTAAAAATACTTTGTTTATTAGACTCTAAGATTAGTTTCATTGTGATACATTAAGTCTGTTAGAATAAGTGACAACAACCAGTGATCTAAATAATAAAGCGAATAATAATGCGCCACAGTAATAAAGGCTGAGCATAAACAACTTCAACAATTTATCTAGTAAATAACCAACGGTAAGCAGTAATAAAATTAGCACTAAGTAAGTAATAAACAAATGAGCATGAATAAATAAATAAATATTGAAAACTGGAAAATGGACTAGTTTAAACAGAAAATTTGAAATAAATAAATGAAAAGGATAAACATTAAGAATAATTAAAGATAAAAGAAATAAGAGAAAATTACCTAATTAACCATATTTTTTTCATTTATTGACCAACACAACTCAAACTCCCTCATCTTGACCAATATAACACAAACTTTAGTTTATTTTAGTTTGATTTTGTTTCATATTGAATTAATGCTACTTTTCTGTGTCATATGATTTTTATATTTGTATCATTCAGGTAATTTCCCCTAAAAATAATGGTGATCGAATAAAATACTTAAATTAGATAACATTAAAGGGAGATTAGAAGTATACTTAATTGCTACCTGTGTTTAAAATAGAAAAGATATAGGAATGGCAACAAGAAATGAGCTTAGGAAAAGTACAAATTCCCACAGTTGCTTTTATAGAGAGTAAAGCCAAGGGAGGGCATTAGTTGCTTGTTGATGCATTGCAGCAAGTAGGTGCCTTTTGGTCTTTTTCCACGTTCCCCTGTGCTTACTGGCATGTTGTTTATAATCTCTTTCGCCTCCTTTAACATCCTAACTCTTCCAGGCAAATCATCCATGCATCCATAATGTTCGGTTCTGAGTTCTCAGCTTAACTCCATGAACTTTTGTCATTCAAAAGAAGTAATGACTCCTTTCTTCAACCAACCCCGAGTGAGTGCAAGCACTAGGAAGACTAACAAAGTGATGTGATGTGGGAGTGATGCAATCATTCATCCTAAAAGTTGCAACTGTGAGAGAGGGAAAAATCAACTTCTTTAAACATCACCCATTATTAGACTCGAAAATCCACCCCAAGTACTATCTGTTTGGGCCCTTATAAATTCATAGGCGCACCTAACAAGTGGACTCAGACACTTCTTGGAGACCCAAGCCACATAAGTCACCTCCCAATTTTAATTATGCTCTTGCAACATGACTTTTTCAAGAGCCACCAACTCCCTCTGCATCTTCTTAAAGAACTTGACGACTGCGTTGTCTTTGGCGTGCATTGCTAGCCCAGCAATCATGCCATTCCACAGAGAAATCTCTTAGTATGGTAGTTTCTTGAAAACTCTATAGGCCTTCTCCAAGCAACTGCATTTGCAATCTTCTATACATCTGTGTAACCAATTCCCTAGATTATAGCACCTAATTCAGTACATGTTGTGAGCATACTTGCCACCAAGAACTAGCCAACCCTAACTTTATGTCCCGCAACGTTTCAAGCAAATCATATGCCTTGTGAAAACAGTAGCTCTGCACAAAAGACGCAAACATGGCTTTCGAAGAAACTGAGCTCCTCTCAGGATTCGGCTCAAAGAGGTGAAACACCTCATTGAAAATCCCACACCGTGAGTATCCGGCTATCGAAGTTGTACCAAACACTTTGTCCGGCATAGGCATTTCATCGAACACTTTCCTCGTATCATCCAAAGCTCAAAAGTCGACGTACATATTGATCAAGCCGTTTTGACAAAATTCTTTTTCTCCGAAGCCGAACTTGAGAATGTGGCATTAGCGAGGCAGCAAGCGCCAACAACGGAAAGGAAGTGAAGCAGTTCGGAACTTCAGTGCTTTGGAGCGGCACAACATGCCGACGTAAAAGAGGTGGTAGCTTGTGGGCAACTAAGAATTCAACACGTCTCTCATGATGGTGTTGTAAATGAAGGTATCTGATTGGGGCATTTCGTCGAATAACTTGAGTGCATTATAACTCAAATGGCCATATTAAGAGAGTGCACTGAACTTGATGAGGCGACCCATGGCATCGTTATTGGAGCTGAGGCGGATGGTTTGGGAGTGGAGCTGCTCGACGTGGGCCATCAAGTGACACCGCTCCATTTCATGGCACGTATTAGTGACTTGTGAGCCTCGGACCACCGGGACTTGGAGAGACAACGACATTTTGTTGTCTGTCGTTTTGGCTTTATCATCTGACTTTATCATCAACTAGAAACCAATAAACATACTAATTTATACTAATTAAAATAACGAGCTTTTATATATATGAAGTGCATATATATTACAATTATTAAAGATTTATTTTATAAAAGTGAATGTTAAAATTTTCGATATAATAATTTTTGACACATATGCTAGGCTACCACAAAAAAATTTGAACGTAAATACACAAATTTTGATTAAGAAAACAAATTCATTAAAAAAAGAGACTTTTATGAAAATATAAAATAAGAGCTTAAAAAAGACAAATTTAGAACAAGTTGAAGGAAGAGAGAGAGAGACAGAGAGAGAACGAATAGAATAAAGTAACAAATCAAGAAAAAAAAAAAAAAAAAAGAAGACAAAATCACCAAAGATAAAATAAAGTAAACAAGTTTTTGAATGGTATATTTTATTTTAAAAAAAACTTTACCCTTTTAATATGGTTATATAAATAAGAGAAGAGACAGAGAAAAGGCAGCGTGTGACGATCTATCACTCCACTTCATTTGCATATGCAGTACAACCTTGATAAATTAATAATTATTCAAGGTCATTATCGCCTTAAGTGCTTCGTTGTGTGAGACAGGCTCCATAATAAAACTATCACCTTCAAATTCATAATTTACTTGTCACTCAAAATCTATGAAGTTGCGTCATTTTCCACAGGGTAGTTATAAAGAGGTATTCAACATGATCCATTCCATCACTGCACCACAACTCCTTGATTACTTTTTCTTGTTTTTGCATGCCTTAACCTTACAAGCTTGGTCCATCCAAATTATCAGTAGCCATGTTATCCATGGACCTAATTATGCAATGCCAAAAACAAGTTACAATTGTTTTTGCCTATACGTCTATTTTTCAAGCCAAAATGGAAGATGCATATTGCATTAAAAAATTTTTCTAGATTTTGTCACTCTTCTTTACAACCACCATAAGATTATGATAAAATCGATGAAGATGATGCGCCTTGAAAGCACGTATGATCCCTCATCATGAGTCATCACAAGATCTTTGATGTTGTGTTGCACGGCAAACAAAAGTAATTCGACATTGTTCAATCCTTCAATAGTGTTTGAATGAGCAGGACTATTATCGAGAGGAGAACTTTTCTACTGCCAATTTTTGAAAATGTACAACCATTGTTGCATTTGTTTCTTAGTGCAGGTTGGATCTTTGTTGTATACACACAATACTTTATGCATTTCATTTATCATTGTTGCTTTAATGTTTAAAACTCTAAAATATTAAGAAAATTCGGAAATTAAAAAACCAAATCACACATAAATTAAAAAATCACAAAAAAAAAAAAAAATAGAGGATAAGAAGAGGACTGAGAAAAGGAGATGATAAGAAAATTTTGTTTGGATTGATGCCTAAAAAGCTTATGATGTTCAAAAATTTATTGTTATTTAGGTAAATTAGTTTTATGTTTTATTATACTCTAATACGCATATATGTTTGAAACTTAATAAATATTATAAAATTTTGTAATTATCGTATATATGTTAAGAGGGTAATATTTAAGACTAATACTCTAAAATCGTCCCTAATAAATATCTAAAATTTAGATCTTTAATTAATTATTATTGGCACGGTTCATCTTATTATGAACGGGACAATTCTATCCGGATTGTTGTTAAAGTGTCATTAGAATAAAGGTGCCTTATATAATATGATTATATAAGATGGGAACACTCTGAATTTGAATATATCTCCATTAGTATATAGAGTGTTCGGGTCCTATTTGGGAACACTTTTCTAAACGGTGGAATATCATCTCGTTTACAAATGGGCATTTGGGGAACTTTTTGGTTTCCAAAAGTCTTTTTCAGAAATTTAATATAATTCACAATTTGTTTATATACAAAGATAAACAAAATACACATATCAAAACAACGAATTTTCCAATTATTTTTCCACTAAATATACCAAACTCCAAAACAACTTTTTTTTCCACAAAATTTTTAGCCCAAACTCACATAAAAACTCCTCAACTCCAAAAGTCCCAACGACAAGACTCCGTCTCCATAAGTCCACCAAATGGGCTGTAATACCCGGAAAAATTCACAATGTTAATTCCTGAATTAATTGGGAATAAAGTCGTGAATTTTCTATAGTAAAATTTTTTTAACAAAAATGTTATCGTGATTTTAGACTACAGTGTTGTAAATGAGTATTATGAAGTTATGTTGTGCTAGAAGAAATTGATTAGAAATTTTTGAGGTTTCCATCAATTATGTAATCACTTAAAAAAAAAAATTAAGTGTGATCTCATGCAAAGTGATTTCTGAATTTTGTTGAACTTATCTAGTTCATGAGTTAATAAAAAAAAATGACACTATAAAAAAAGTATTTCTGAGGCGATTTATAGATGATAGAATACAATTCTGAACTGTAAAATGGATTCAGAAAAATGTTACAGTCGGTCAAGTGAATTAGTGGTACAAGAGAAAAAAGATTATATTCTCGACATGAATTATGAACAAACTTAAAATTTCAGTCGAGTCTATTATCTTGAATGATTTAATTGATATGTAAAATTTATAAGTCAAAATCCATATTGCATATTCATCATTCAAAATGTACACACAACAAATATATATCTGTATATAGATATATATTTGATGAGTTATTGTATTCAAGGGTGCCCAAAATATTTCTTTAGCTAACGGATGACTGCAAGTATGTGTATATCTATGTGGGTATATATACTTATATATATAGTTCAAAAAAAAAATGTGTAATGTATTGCATTTCCCACCGGATATATATCTCATAAAGTAGTGGGTTTAGGGGATTGGGAGGATAAGAAGGAATCAGAAAAGAAGAGGAGAAAAAAAAATATCAGCCATCCTTTTCTTTCTCCTCTTTCACTTCTCTCTCTTTCCCTCAGTCACGCACGTCGTGGCCTTCGCAAGAAATCCCGACTCCGGCCAGCCACCTTCGCACGCGCCGGTCATCCTTGCAGCCCATCACCCGAGCATTGAATATCCGGAGTTTGGCGTCACCACTCGCCGCCGTTCACCGGAAAAATGCTATGAAAGTTTCGTTAACATAAGCTTTTAAGCAAGATTTTGGGTGTAATCCGACCTCTATTTTGCGAGCCGTTCGTTTCGTTGAGTTCTACTTGTCGAGAGGAACAAAGCCCAGTCCATCACCACTTTGATCGTGGCCGGAAATTTTCCCGGTCCGCTGTCATCTTCTACTCCGTTTTCTTACATTTTTTAGAAAACCGAACACCGTTTGAAGAAGTCGACACTAGGAATGGGTTCCTCTCATCGAGATCTTCGAAGTGGTGCCCATCTCTGTCCCTTTCGCAGTCATGGTCAATGCCGGTCAACACCGGTCAACATCTAACCCCGCCGACAAGTTTTAGAAGATCACCTTTCCGATCTATTTTCGATGTTCCGGACATGTTTTAGACTTCGGATTTGTGAGATGGAATCTCGAAGGTTAAGAATGACGTTTAAAAGTTCAGCTGCTCAAGATCAAAAGGTGTTTTGGACGCCGACTAGGAATCGTTTTACTCACCCAAACGTTGTCGAACGATCTCAGTAGTGATCTTGACTACTTTAAGTCATTTATTGGATTGATTACGTGTCTACTTATATGCTCTGAATTGAATATCGATATTAAAAATATATATATATATATTTGATGTTCAAGTTAATTAAGTGAAGTTAATTTAGAACGAGATATGTTTTATGTTAATATGATAAATTTGTTATGGATGGCACGTCTTGCAGTTATGGTATGCCGAAACTTTTTATAAAACTAATTTAATTCCAGGTTTAATTTTTGGTTATTAAGGAAAATAAGCCGTTATGTTGCTGGATTTTTATTAAATTCAACCATAATTGGTGATTGAATTTATAATTAGTTTTACAAGTTACCCTATCTGAACAATTTTATAATCTAGAGTTCATGTCTTGATTTTAAGTGGAAATGATCTATGGAGGAATAAGTTTTATGGTGTTTATTTTCCTCACCAATAAGTTTTGTATATTTATATGCTTTGTTACATATGATATGAGAAGAGTAATAATGGGCATTCCTCCATATTCTCCACTCATTAATATGATGCATTCTAAATTGATATTCATTAGAACACTCAGTTTTTAAGTTGTTACATGGTTTAACGTTATGATGTTTTAAATAAGAGGAAAAGGTCATTGTTTTCTTAGTTTCATTCTTGACTTTTAAGTCGAGTTTTGACATTTTTAGTTGCTCTATAATTTTCAAGTTTAAATGTAACAGAATCATGACCTTAAACTAATCCTTGAACCATTTTAAATGAGAAATGAGACTTAAGAATTATGAATGAGTATAAAAGAAATGGGTGGTCTAATCACAAATATGATATGACCACATTCTAATTGTCGGGTGTCGATTTAATTAGGATACAATACCGGCATTAACGAGGTTGAGGATTAGTCGAGGATAAACGCTAAATGTGAAATCCAGGTAAGTACAAATCTCACCTGCAGCATAAAACTTGTTTGTCGATGTGAGCATATCTGTGAACATTTGATGTGCATATGTTTAGAATACTGCGCTTGTGATTGAACATGGAAAATGATGCTTTTGCGTAATGTGATTATATAGTTGCTTGACATGCTTTTGGTGAGCATACGCTTTTATGCCTTAATATGCTTGAATTGATGGCGATGCCTCTATATTATGTAAAACTACAATATTTGCTTATGAGTTACGAACATAATTGCATGCTCATTCCAAGGAAGAGATTAATGGAAGTGAAAAGATAAGTTCAAGAAAGTATCGTACCATTATGGGGCCCAGGATAAGAAGATAATTATAATAAGCATAATTTAATTATGCATAAAATGTAATGCATTATTATGTGCATCACGAGATTTTAATGTATGTTCAAGGTTCATGTTATCAGAATCATAATTACATGTTCACCTTAAGAAAGCAAGAGGCTAATGAAAGTGCAAGATAAGTTCAAGTAAAGTGTTGTATCAACCTTCCGCAGATCGTGGAGGATTATGTATGTTTTAAAATTCTAAGGCCTTCCGTAGATCGTGAAGGGTTACGTATATGATATCCAGAATTGTTAGGGACCTTGCAAACCCTAACTTTCTTTGGTTACGCGCAATGGGTACGTACACATATGGGGCCCAAAGCAAAAAGTTAAGTAAGAATAAGTATGAAACAAGAAAATAAGAAACAAAAAGCAAGCATAATTGTACGATTCATAAAATATCATGCATTATTATATGCATTTTGTTTATGTGAGATTTATGTTTGTACTTACTGAGCGAAAGCTAATTAATATTTGTTCATGCTGTAGGCAAAAAACAACACGGTGATTCGATGGACTGGTGAACTATGTCGAGACGATGGAGGCATGGGTTATGGATACCGTCATCCAAATGTAACTTCCGCAATAAGTAATTCTTTTAAATTATGATAAGCTTTAAAAGATTTGTATCATATTAGAATAATTATTTTCAAGTAATTGGGTTTTAAGGAACCCACATGAAATGAATGCTGAGTTTAATTTTAACTAAGCAAGGTTAAGAAAGTTTAATATTTTAAAATGTATTTTACTCTTTTGGTTATACGTATTTGAATGATGAAAAGACCTCTATTTGACCAAGTAGTTCGGTTTACAAAAAACCAAACTTAAGATATGCCTATACTAAGTTTTAATTATGTAAGTTTGACATGTTGATATTTTAAATTTTAGATTTAGTTCTTACTTATTAAATTATCAAGTTTAGATCTCATAAAAAAAATGTTTTTAATCTGTAAGTCTTTTTCTAAAAAAGTTATATTGTGTTTGAATCTTAAAAAAAAAAAAAATTAAAATGATCATAGACTTCATGTAAGCTATGAAATATTTAAGTTAAAATTTAAAAAAAAAATAAGTTTAAGGTCAAAGCAAGTAACTATGTTTATGAAGTTAATTAACAACTGCGTTTAGGTTGGGTCGTTACACGGGCCCTCAAATTTAATCGATGATGATCATATAAAGAACAATCTTAACTCTTTATTGTTAAAGACTCTTATCTATGGTGTTATGTCTTTTAACTTATTTGATATAGAGATTCACAAGATATCGGATCTCATTCCTATTATCCATAACAAAGCACATGGTAGAGAATGTTAAAGTAACGAGATCAAGAAGTCCACTCTTTCATTATGAAGTAGATGGATAACTTCATTAAGTGTTGATTCTTGTATTCAATAATAAGAGTGTTCAATTTATAATAAGATCATAAATATATTATTCATTATCAAATTAATGATACTTAAGAAGAAAAATATAATTAAAGAGGTTAACTGATAAATATAACTCTAATTATGAATTGTTTATGGATAATTGATCTATATGTCGTGATTATATCAATGGACACTGAAACTCTTTGAACAACTTACATTTATAATTTCAAGATCAGAGCAATTCCAAATTTTTAATGAAATAACTTTGAAATAAATAAAATTGAGATATTAAATAAAGTATAGCTTGAAATTATAAGTCCATTGTTCAACATATCATTTGCACAATGTTACTTGAACCCATTGTATTTAATTGGATTGATTAATTTGAAATTAATGAATTCTAAATTAGTGCAAACTCACTTTATATGATAAGTTAAATTAGAATTATTAATGTAGTTTAAAAATAAGGTGATTATTTAAACAATTCCAATTGGATGATCCAGTGTGGACAACCACACCAAAGGTGACGCCTACATCACTAAGTTTGGGTGTTTAATACTGATTTCTCTCAAAGTTATCACCTTTTGACAATTTACTTGTTAATAAATTAGTATAATGTACTCCCTATGAATTACTTTTATATATGCTAAATTAGTTATGAAAATCCCTCATATGCCTCATTTAAGTTTCAATTTCAAATATTTTATTTAGTGAAAAATTAACTAAAATGGCTACATTACAATGATTTAGCAAGTTCAGTAGTCAAATTGTCAAATTTAAAAGTTTGGGGACACGTTACCAAAGGATAACAAGTTACGGGGCATGAGTGCTAAATTGTAACGCCCGAATGTTCTAGATGATCATAAAGTATAGTATAAATTGGTATTACTAACATTGTTTTTTTAGTATATTGCAGGTGACGGTGACAAAGGCTTTAATGCGCTCAAAAATTCATGTTTCATTTAAAATATACGTAAAGTAAGAACTATGAAGTTTTATAGAAGTTTTATGTTGATTTTAGGATGTTAGGTTGCCCATTTGTAGATGATTTGGTGTAAAATATGCTAAAAACATGAATAGATGAATTTGAACGATGCTAATTAAAGGCTTGGTCAAGCCTCAGGCGCTGCATTGCCATCATAGGGGCGCCACGGCGCTCCGGGGGCTCTTTGGAGTCAAAAACTCAAGCACAGAGCGTTGCTGCGCTCATAAACAGGCTTGCAGCACTACGTATAAAAGTACGTAGTATACGTAGTGCCATAGCACTATATTTGGAAGTCATGGTGCTATGAAGAAAAAGTACATAGTGTCGCGGCACTCGGCACTGCTACAGTGCCTACCTGAAAAAATAAAAATAAAAAAGGGATTTTTAAATGGTCGACTTGGTAACTTGCACTCCATACAAAAGCTGAGTGATAATCTTGGATGATTTTAATTATAAAAGCTTGTTTCTTGTCATTTTAATATTTGATTTAAAGTATTTAGTATCACGTTTTTAGAATTTTTTATCATTTAACATTTTCCATGAAGTTCAAGTGCTGTAGTTTTTGTCGAGTACTAGAATTCGCTTGTAACATTTCTATCAATATTTATGAAACCCTTTTGATAATGCTCAAAAATATGCTAACGCAGTCTTTCTCAGACTATATATATTATTAAAAAACAAAAACACGTAGAAACAAAGCATGCGTTTAGCGCTAAAATTTATATTGTAGAAATTGTATTTGAATTAGTTGTGTTTTTATCGAAACATTTGAATTGTTGGAGTTAAAAACTATAAAAACTTGAAATGTGTTTAAAAAAAAATCAATATAGAACTTGTTTAATTTAAAAAAAAATAATCTAATTTAGATTTATCTATGTAAAATTATAAATATTTAAAATCTGAATTATAAAACTGTGTGAAAAATAAAACTGAGAGAAAAATATAAAAATTAAATTGTAATCTTTTAGGGTTGAACTGTAACACCCAACAAACCAAAAGTTTGCAAATTAATATACAATGCATCATATACTTCGCCGAAAGTACTTAAAGTAACTACTAGTTTTCCTTATAATTCCTTTGGGAAGTTTCCTTAGAGTTAGCTTGGACTCATGTGGAAGTCTCGTTCACACAGTACCTATAAACGTTTTTTTTTTTTTTTTTTTTTTTTTTCAGTCATACTTTCCGAGGGGAATTTCATCGAAGAAAACTGAGTCAGAAGCTTTTTTTTTGTTTTGTTTTTGTTTTTGTTTTTGTTTTTGTTTTTTTCGAGTACTGGAATTTGCTTATAACATTTCTATCAATAGCTGTGAAACCCTTTTTATAGCACTCAAAAATATGTTAACACGGTCTTTCTCATACTAAATATATTATTAAAAAACAAAATCATGTAAAAACAAAGCATACGTTTAGTGTTAAAATTTAGATTGTAGAATTTGGATTTGAATTAGTTATATATTTATCGAGACATTTAAATTATTGGAGTTAAAAAGTGTAAAAACTTAAAATGTATTAAAAAAATCAATATAGAACTTGTTTTATTTGTCTTGAAATTTTATGTAATTTAAAAAAAATCTAATTTAAACTTGTCTATGTAAAATTATAGATTTTTAAAATTTGAATTATAAAACTATGTGAAAAATAAAACTGGGAGAAAAATACAAAAATTAAATTGTACGTAATTGTAAGAATAGAACCGTAACACCTAGCAAACCAAAAGTTTGCAAATTAATATACAATGCATCATATACTTCGCCGAAAGTGCTTAAAGTATAACTACTACTTTTCCTTATAATTGCTTTGGGAAGTTTCCTTGGAGTTAGCTAGGACTCGTGTGGAAGTCTCTCTCACACGGTGCCTATAAAAAGTTTTTTATTTTTATTTTTATTTTTTATTATTTATTTATTTTTTTTTACGGTCATACTTTCGAAGGGGAATTTCATAGAAGAAAACTGAGCCAGAAGCCTTTTTTTTTTTTTTTTTGGTCGAGTACAGGAATTTGCTTGTAACATTTCTATCGATATCTGTGAATCCCTTTTGATAGCGCTCAAAATTATGCTAATGCGGTCTTTGTCAGACTAGATATATTATTAAAAAACAAAAACATGTAGAAACAAAGCATAAGTTTAGTACTAAAATTTAGATTGTAGAATTTGTATTTGAATTAATTATGTTTTTATTTAGGCGTTTTAATTGTAGGAGTTAAAAAGTATAAAAACTTAAAATGTGTTCAGAAAAAAAAAATCAACATGAAACTTATTTCATTCGTCTTGAAATTCTACACAATTTAAAAAAAAAAAATCATCTCATTTGGATTTGTTTATATAAAATTATGAATTTTTAAAATCTAAATTAAAAATCTATGTGTACAATAAAACTGAAAGAAAAAAAATAAATAAATTGTAACTGTGCAAAGGTTTGTATCACCTGACAAGCCAAAAGTATGCAAATTAATATACAATGCATCATATATTTCGCCGAAAGTGCTTAAAGTATAACTACTACATTTCCTTTTAATTCCTTTGGGAAGTTTCTTTGAAGTTAGCTAGGACTCACGTGGATGTCTAGCTCACACAGTGCCTATAAAAGTTTTTTTTTTTTTTTTTTTTTTTTTTTTTTTTTTTTTCATGTACAGTCATACTTTCCAAGGGGAATTTCATAGAAGGAAACCGAGCCAAAAGCTCTTTTTTTTTTTTTTTTTTAATTTTAATTTTGTTTTATTTTTTTATATCACTATACTTTTTTTTTCCCTTAACTAAATATTTTTTCTTCTCCTCATCCTCTATCTTTATTTTTTTTGCTTTGCTCGTCAAATGTCATTATTTTCTTTTCCCAAATCTCTCTCCAGCTTTTTCTTTGTAACTTTTTTTTTCCCCCTTCCGTTGCTTCTCGTCTCATTTTCTCTTACTTCATGCTCGTTATTTAAAAGATAAAGTTATTTTAGAGCGAAAAAAGTTAACAAAACAGTTTTAATGTGTAAAAATTAAAACTGAAAAAATTAAATAGTTATAGATATAATCTAATGTAATATCACATTCAAATTTATTAAAAGGTATAGAGTTCCATTCTCTCATCTTAAATATAAAAAATTTTGAAAAGATCAATAGATAAACTACTTTTTGAATTACTGTTGTTTTTTTGTTTATATATATATATATATATATGTGAATATAAATATATAATCTATAAGAATATTTGAATCCGCACAAATTCACGTATATTAAGGGTGTGTTTGGTTGGAGGGAGAGACGGAGAGAGGAGGGGATGGAGGGAGAATCTCTCTCTTTAGGCCCGCCATAATGTCCTTCCATTTGGAATGATGCACACTCTCATTTTCCTTTTCAATTAAAAGATAATTTTATTACTAAATTAAAAAATAAAAAATAAAAATGGAGAATATAATAATTAATTAAAAATTTATCATCTATCCTTTTAACTATTTCTCTCTCTTACCAAACAACATGAAAGATTCATACAATCCGATCTATCCCTCCAACTCTCTCCCTCCCTTCTTTGTTGCATCCCTCTTACCAAACATAGCCCAAAGCAAGAAACCAAAAAGGAGCATAACCAGTTACACGTAGCAATACCATTATATATATATCGCATCTTGTATATAGGTATATGCACCAAGTTTTATATTCAATATTGTATAGTATCCGGTAATGTAAATTTCAGTTATTATGAATATGAACTTCAATTATTAAGAATGTAAATTCATGTAGAAAATAATGTAATTAAAATGGATGTGAATTTTCCTTATTTTATATTTTCTTTTGCATAAATTCCCATTTCTAACTTAAATTCATGTTTATAATAATTGAAGTTTATAATAATTGAAGTTTATATCGCCAAAGGCTTTCTATTATTGAATATCAAACCGACCTATGTATATGTAAATATATGTAATGTTATATATGTATGTATGTATGTATTGTTTTTAAACTCTGTAATGTTATACATGTAATAGAGAGTAGGTAATGGATACTTTTTCAATGACCAAGGGGTAAGAGAGTCAAAAAGCTGTTCACATGCTCGGCACAGCCTACTAATTTTTCCTTTTAAAGAAAGAAAGGTAGACCCTACTTTTTTTTTTTTTTTTGTTTTTTTGCTAACTTTAGACCCTACTAATTAATCCCAGCACAAATTTCACCCAAATATTTTCGTAGGTAGTGGATAGTTTTATCAATAAAATAATAATAATGGGTGGGTGAGTGATATTGTTAAAGGATTTTAGTATAAAAATTTGGTTTTTCGTCAGTCTAATGTTCTATTTGAAGTGTTTGATATCACATGTATAAGCCTATGTTTGATAGATTGAAAAAGGGACTGGAAGGAAATTAGAATAGGGATTTTATAGAGAAAATTAAAATTTTAGTTATTTGACAGAAAAGAAATAAGAAGGAAAGGAAATTGAAAATCCATACGTCCCACCACTTTTTAATCCTTCCAATTTTAAAAAGAAAAATGGATATAAATATTTAACAAAGTAAATATAGATAAAATAACTATTTTGACCGTAATCTATAATTATCTCTTAACTTGTATGAGATTAATTTTACAAAAACGTATTTCATTCAACATTTTTTTTTCTTATTTTCTTTCTCTTTTTCCAAACAATATGAAAGAAAACACCTCTCATTTTTATCCCCTAAAAATTTTATTTTTCTTTTCTTTCTATTTTTCATCCTTCCTATCAAAAATAGTATTAGTATCCTTTTAATTAACATTTTTAATGAGACTGTTTTCTCGTGAAGGGGAAGAACACAGGACTAACATTCTCGTCGCTTAAACTCAAAGAATGTGCTAGTGTCAGTCCTTTCCGGACTTTTTATTATTAAAAAAAAACATGTATTTAAAAATTAATATCCTTTGAAACTTCGACGAAAGTGCTTTAAAGCTACTTTCCCTTTCGTTTCTTTCTTTGAAAATGTGGAGGTCTCTCGTTCACATGGTGTCCATTAAAGTTCTATGTTTTCTCGTCATACTTTCCAAGGAGAATTTCATAGAAGAAAACTGAGCAAGAAGCTTAATTCACTGCTACATCACACAAGAGGTGTGTTTCTGTAAGGCTTCTTCTTCTTCTTCTTCTTCTTCTTCTACTTCTTCTTCCTTTTTTTTTAATAAATTTATTTCATCAGTGCTAAGCCTAATATTGTTAATTTATATGTATTGATTTCTACAGGTACCCTCTGAATCATCAACTAGGCATGGCTGCTAGTTCTTCTGTTCCTTTTCGAAAAAAGCTTTACGATGTATTCATCAGTTTCAGAGGGGAGGATACTCGTAAAACTTTCACTAGTCATCTATACAAAGCTTTTGTTCGTAAAAAAATCAAAGCTTACATAGATGAGGAGAGCCTAGAAAGAGGAGATGAAATCTCACCTGCACTCATGAAAGCGATCCAAGAATCAAAGATTTCCGTTGTCATTTTATCGGAAAATTATGCTACTTCCTCTTGGTGTTTGGAGGAACTCTGTCACATTCTTCAGTGCAAGGGGATAGATGAACAGATTGTGATACCGGTTTTTTACAACGTCGAACCAACAAATATTCGACACCAGAAAGGGAGTTATGAAACTGCATTTACTGCTCATGAACAACGCTTTTGCGATAAGATGGACAAGGTGCAGAAATGGAAGAAAGCTTTGACAACAGTGAGCGATTTATCTGGATTCGATCCATCATCAGCCACTGGGTAATTTCTAATAAACTTAGATGCCGTACTCTGTATAGTTTTATAATTATATGCTTTAGCCACTAGATTTATTGCTCCTGTTGTTATTTTCATTACAATTAGTATTAGGAAAGACTTAATTTCCATGTTGTCTGATGATTATTTTGGCATGGTTGGGATATCGATTTGTTAGAAAATTGAAACTTGTCTATAGGTGTAGGACTGAATTATCACACTAACAAAGGTTTAGTCCAATTAGTCGGATTATTTTTGTGACAATATCGTATATATTTTTCCACATTTTCAGAGATTCGTATACATAATTGAACTCTTAGCTAATTAATATCGTCAACTACTGTTGTAAATTTAAGAACATATAGGGTGAAAATTAGTATTGATAAAATAAATTTTTTGGGAAAACTTTTTATCGATAAATCAGGCAGCAACCACAACTAAAAGCTCTATCCTATGATAAAAATGAACCACCATCTTTATTAAATAATAATAATTATGAATAAAAAGATAAGAATTACAAAGATTTGTAAAGGAGGGAAAGTGCATGCCCAAAGGCTTATAGAAACAATAAAATTTACTTCAATTAATAGGCATGAAGTAACAGTAGTGTATATTAAAAAAATGGAATAACAAATTAATTTTAATTTTTTAAATTCACATGTCAAGAAAACAATTTCAAAATTCATCGTTTCCTAAAATAATACCAAAAATTCAAAGGGATAAAAATCTGTGATTAAGTTCAATTTCATTCAACAAGGATTGTTTTGCACTAATAAAAAGGGCGCACTTATTTATATGATTAAACACAAATGGATAACTAAGAAAAAACTGTCTAAACATAATTAGAAAATAAAGAAATGCAAAATTTTTCAAGAAAAGGAAAATTTTGAACAAGAATAGAAAATTGTACCTATCGGACTCAAAGATTAAGGAAATGATGTTTAGAATGGGAATCCGAAATTCCTAGGTGAACTTATTCCCAAACAAAAATTGCTATATAAGGAAAAAACGTCATGTTGAACATCACACATCGAGTCTTGGTCGTTGTTCGTTTCTACACACAAAAAAAACAAAAAACAAAAAAAAACAAAAAAACAAAAAAACAAAAACAAAAAATAAACAAAAAAAAAAAACAAAACAAAAAAAAAACCTAAAATTTTCTCCCAAATCTAACACTGTCAGCAAAGCTTCTGAAAACTAGAAATTTGTATTATTTAACCTTGAGATGATCCATCGCCGTACAAAAGCCCAGATCTTGCTGCCCCACATCATCCTCCTCGAGATGGAGAAAATTTATTATAAACAACCAAGATGGTTAGTTACACATATCCGGACCTTAAAACAAATGGTCCATATTTAAAAGGCATAAGAGAGCCCAAATGGCATAGAGATAGCTTATATCGTCCAGTTTTAAGTTTTACTTATCAGAAATATGGAACGAGCATTAATCTCTTATTTACTTGTTTTTTTTTTTTTTTTTCTTAGAATGAGAGTGAGAATGATAGGCGACACATTAATTTGGGATTAAAGAATTGTATTGGCAATTCCATGCCCCTCCAGATTGTGATTCTTAATCCTGATATTAGTATTAAATTACTATCTTATCATTTGTTTACTTACAAATTATTCTATTAAAAATAATAGCAACATATATTAATTTTATATTAACTAAATATAATATATTTTTTATTATAACTTATTATTATATAGCATCCAATTTTTCCATTATTTTCGTATCCGTAACCGTGCGAAAAGAAGGCCCTAATTATTATTAACTTTATTACCATGAATAAAGAACTTAATTTATCATAATATAAATATGTATCTATTTTTATGCTCTATTTTTTAATTTGCTTATTTTAATTCAATTTTTTATTCTTCTTAGCTTTTTTTAAAACCAAAAAAGTTACACAACTTAAGTTTTATTGTCGTAATATTTTTACTTGTAACGCCCCTAAGTGGGGGTTAATTAGTAGTAATAAATTAATTAAAATAAAAAAAAATGAGATAATTTCATAAATACTTAAAAACATTGCCCATGGGACTTAGAAAGAAAAATTTGAAAATACAGTTATACATCATAAAATCCACAGTAAGAGTAGCACCATAAATTTTTTTTTTTTTTTAAGTACCTAAAAATTTGTCATCATCAGAATACTCCAAGTCAAACATTAATTTGATACAATCCACAATGATAAGTTCATAATTAAATGGAAATGTAAAAGTCCTATTGTTGCAATAAAATACTCCTCTACGATCTCCATAGTAAAATCCCTCGACTTTCTCCTCACTGGATAAGTCGCATTCAACACTACCTGAGTGGTTAAATATAAGGGTCAAGCATCGACATGTCCAGTAAGAATGCTTACTCCGATTATGCATTAGTAAACACACCCATAATATGTTCAGATAATAATCCTTCATCTTTAAATTAACAATTCAAAACAAGAACTTGTTCGTGCCTAATTCGTTCAAATGGCTAGACAAGAACATGAATTGAAAAAAAAAAAAAAAAAAAAAGATATTATAAGCAACATTAACATTAAATGAGAACGTCTTTGCCGTAAGTCTGTTTGATTTCTTATCATAACTCATTGCTATTTACTCTTCATGGTGGTAGGTCCGAAGCTGAATTAGTTGACGAAATTGTCAAAGATGTTATGGGGAAGTTGAATTGCTTATCACCAAGCAATAATTTGAAGGAAAAGGACTTGGTTGGAATGGACAAACGAATTGAGCAACTTGAATCATTGTTGAACAACGGCTCACAAGAAGTTCGCATTGTAGGCATTTGGGGCATTGGCGGTATTGGTAAGACAACCCTGGCTCGTGTCTTTTTCGACCGATTTGCATCTCAATTTGAAGGTAGCTTCTTTCTTGAAAACGTTAAGGGAAAATCAAAAACAAGTGGGCTCACTAATTTCCGAAAACAACTTTTTTCTAAATTATTGGGGGAAGAAAGTTTGATAGAAGTCAACGAATTTGCAGAGAACAGGCTTCAACGTACGAAGGTTCTTGTTGTTCTTGACGATGTAGATAGTGCTCGCCAACTAGAATATCTAGTTGAACGAGTTTCGTTTGGTCCTGGCAGTAAAATCATTATAACAACCAGAGATTCTCAATTGCTCAAAAATATTGCTGCTTATGAAATATACCAAGTTGAAGAATTAAATTTCGAAGAAGCATGTCAACTCTTTTGCTCAAAAGCTTTTCGACGAAACTTTCCCCCGAAGGGTTATATATCTCTGTCGCATAGGGTGGTCAATTATACTCGAGGTCTTCCATTGGCTCTTAAAGTTTTCGGTTCTCACCTATATTCTGAGAGCCCAGAAATATGGGAAAGTGAATTGAATAAATTGAAAAAATGTCTAGACAAGGACATCCATGAAGTACTGAGAATCAGTTATGATGGTCTAGATCGCAATGAGAAGGAGATGTTTCTTGATATAGTATGCTTCTTCAATGGCAAGGATAAAGAATTGGTAGAAAGAAAACTACATGCTCTTGATCTTGATGTGCCAATAGGAATTAAGATTCTCCGAGCCAAGTCTCTCATAACTCTCAAGGAAAACAAGTTATGGACGCATGATTTGCTACGAGAAATGGGGTGGAAGATTGTTCGTGGAGAATCTTATGATGAGCCTGGAGAGCGCAGTAGATTGTGGTTGGCTAAGGATATCTACCATGTCTTGAAATATAATACTGTAAGTAGCACCTACAATAAAATTTCATTAAAATTTGAGTAAACTGTCTGTATGAAAAATAGAAAGCACAAAACCAGTTCAATTAATTCGTCTATAACCACACACATATGTATGTCAGCATTTAGCATGATTTAGTATGTTTAAATTTAGATAATCAGATACCAAACACCTAGATTTGAGTGGACAAAAAGGAAAAACTACAATGTGCGCATATGTAGTGGTGTTTCTAGTTATTACAAGCTCGTCTCTGTACCTTATATGAAGTTTACATTTTACAATTTTGTGTATGTCATATATGCTTATGACTCTGTTTCTTCTCAATTTTCAGGGGACCAAAAAAGTCCAATGGATTTCTCTGAATATTCATGAACTTAAAAATGACATAGACTTGGATCCTCTAGTCTTCAAAGACATGATCAATTTAAAATATTTGTCAATTGCTGGATATTTTTATTATCTTACCAAAAAGTTAAAGCTTCCACAAGGTCTTCTGTCTCTTCCTGATGAGCTTAGATATCTTTGTTGGAACCATTACCCTTCAAGAACTTTGCCTTCAAATTTTAAGCCACAAAATCTTGTTGTGCTGAAATTCCGGGGGAGTACGCTAGAGAAACTTTGGGATGGCGTTCAGGTAATATTTAGTTCCAATAGCTTTAAATATCTTGTGTAATGAATCTAATATAAGTTTCTTTACTCCATTTCTATTTGGTGACAGAATTTTGGGAGCTTAAAAGTTCTAGATCTTAGAGAATCTGAGAACCTGATTGAAATTCCAAACCTCTCTCAAGCACTAAATGTGGAGAAGATCCGTCTCTCTTTTTGCCCAAAACTAGAGTACTTGCCAGAAATTTCAGAGCCAATGCCAAAACTAAGGGTTCTTGATTTATCTTATTCAGGGATTAGAGATTTGCCAAAGTCAATTCACAATCTGATTGAGATTGAATCTTTAGCCCTTCAAGGATGCCGAAATCTCATGAGTCTTCCAACCCACATCTATAAGTTCAAATCTCTCAAAGAACTTCAACCCTATGGTTGCTCAAAACTAGAGTACTTTCCAGAAATTTTGGAGCCAATGCCAAATCTAAAGTTTCTTAATTTATGTGAAACAGGGATCATAGATTTGCCAGAGTCAATTTACAATCTGATTGGGATTGAGTCTTTATTCCTTAATAGATGCCAAAATCTCAAGAGTCTTCCAACCACCATCTGTAAGTTAAAATCTCTTAAAACTCTTGAACTCAAATTTTGCCCAAAACTAGAGTACTTGCCAGAAATTTCAGAGCCAATGCCAAATCTAAGGTTTCTCGATTTAGAAGGCTTGGGGATCAGAAAGTTACCAACGTCAGTATTGGAAAATCTAACCGGGGATAATGAAGTCGTCCTTGTTCATTGCAAAAATCTCGAGCTTATCCCACACACCATCTACAATAAGATTCATCTGAGGATTATTGAATGTCCAAAGCTTAAAAGCTTGCCTCGTCCCTTGTCATGTGGCATGAACTTGGTGCAATACTTTTGTCTCAGAGGCGAAAGTGTGTCCCAGATCCCTAATAATTTGTTCTCATGTTTAACTTCCTTGTCGAATTTAGACCTCTATCGAACAAATATTAGGAGAATACCTGAAAACATCAAATTTTCTAAGCTGCGTGGACTGGACATAAGTGGTTGCAAGTTTCTCCAATCTCTACCAGAGCTTCCACTGACTATAGAGAAAGTTGATGCAAGTGGATGCACGTCACTGAAAATGGTGTCAAATTTATTGACTGCACTCACACAACCACCTACGGATCGTGTTAATCTTGGGGTCACTTTTTCATTTAGGGATTGCTTAAAGTTGGAACACCAGAACATACTGTCTGAATTTCAGATGAGAGCTTCGCTCCTTGCAACAGAATTTGCATTGAGAAAAACTCCGGATAAGGTATGCCTCTTCTTTCTTTTATTCAAGTAAAATGTTTAATTTTATTTTATCTATATTTGAAATAATTGTGATGTTTTCATGGCACAGCCAAGTTATAAGCTTTTTATCCCAAATTCGCTATTTCTTGTAACAAATAAATTGATGTTTTTATTTAAAAATAACCATGATTTATTCATGCTTTGCTGCAGTCTTGTCCTCCAACTACTAAAATGTGTTATCCAGGGGATCACATTCCGGAGTGGTTCAGCTATCAAAACAAGGGATGTTCAATTAATATTCGGCTTCCTTATATTTCCAACTTCATGGGCTTTGCATTTTGCTTTATTCTTTCATGCAAGGAGGACTACGGATGGGCCCTGCGGCCATTGCATTTATACGGAAAAATATATGTCAAAACACTCGACGGCGATGAAAGGCACCTCCAACTTCCCCTGCTGCGATTGCCTTCGAATGACAAGAACCATGTGTTCATGACTACATTTATGTGTGATGTAGTAAACTTTTACCCTGCAGTGGAGATGTCATTTAACTTCGGAACTGGTGAGGAAGCATTTGTAAAAATAAAAAGGTGTGGGATCCGCTTGCTACATGTCCAAGACGGAATGGAATTTGGTATCATCAGCAGTCAATATGTATGTAGGAAATCTAATGTTGTCAACGATGAGGGCAGACCGAGCTTATTTTGGGAGAGTATTTTAGAGCAGCTGCGTCACTTTCAGGTTTCCTCGTCTAGAAAGAAACTTTGTGAGAAGATATGGAGCTCCAACTTAAACCACAGGTACAAGATACTATGGTGGCGGCTTCTTCGGGATGCTTTACCAATCGGAGCAGCTCTGAATCATGCGGGTGATGCTAGTTGCCCATTGTGTGAGTCGGGTTTGGAAAATGCCATCCATTTGTTTCTGTTTTGTGAGAGAGTTAGACCTCTTTGGTTCATGTCTCGATGGGGCCTCCGCATAGATTACCTCCTCTGTGATTCCATGGCTTCTTTCCTTGAATTTGTGTTGGATCGAAATTATGACCGGGATTTCTTAATCTATGCGTCTCTACTTGTGGATACTATTTGGCGGGTTAGGAATAAGCTTGTTTATAAAGGGGAGGTGTTTGACGTTGCGGAAATCCATTCCTCTGTGCAAGCTCAATTCAACCGAATATCTACTAGCATGAGAAAGAGGAAGTGGAGGAGTTTGACATCAAGGAAGAGCTGCGTTTTGAAGCCCCAAAAAAGGTAATTGTTGTTGTTTTTTTTTTTTTTTTTTTTTTTTTTTTTTTTTACAAATTCAATTCAAAAATATCAAATTGATTATAACAAATTAATAGTTTAATTGGTATCAATCTAAGTTAGGACGTCCCATTAGGTTAGCTCCCTGACGGAGCTACCCTCTATCAAAAAAAAAAAAAAAAAATAGACCCAATTTTAGAAAGTAAAAATAAAAATAGACCTATAATAAGTTTGGGTTGCAAAGGAAACACAATAAGATTATAATTTTATCTTATCATAATTCATACTATTAGATCACACTATTGCAACCTCATATTGTGACATATTATTTTAATTAAAATTTAACATATTTTTAATTGTCACATCATCAGAATTTAGCATATCATAAGTTTACGTTAAAAACAGAAGCTTTAATACTACATAGGAAATCTTGATGAATTTCCTTAAGTTTATTTCATGATATTGATTTTAAATTTTTTTAAATAATATTTTTCTTATAAAATAATCTCTATAATTAATATAAAATTTAAAATCTATATCACGAAATAAACTTAAGGAAATCCAAAATAATCTTCCAACAAAAATAACAATAAACCAAAGATCTTTGTCTGCAACAATTAACAAAATTTTTCTCCACTATCTACATCTTAGCATTTTCTTTTTCTGCAACAATTAACTTATCATCACATAATAAAACGTCATCATAAATATAAACATCTTTAAAAACTTTTAAGTTTTGTTTAACTCATGCTGTAGGTAAGAGTATACTCACATAAATGTCTTACTTAACTTTACTAAATTTTCCAATGGTGATGCAACAATTGAGGTTCTCATATGCTCACCTCTAGAACAGCTCATGCCATAAACTATAAATATAATAAAATTGTCAAAAAGTCACAATAATTTATCAAACACATCCATCACGTTAAAACAATGCCTAAAAGGCTAATTTCATCAAACATCATAATACAAAAAGCCAACAATTATATAAGATTACAGAACTTTGTAAAAACTGGCAACTAGACCTCTATCTTTTTAAAAAAATCATATCAATTTCCGTAGGACTCCAAATAATCTAAAACTAGTGCTAAAAGAAGTAGACATCCAGAGCTTTCAAAGGCACTTAATTTGCTAAAAATGGAGTCTATTTGGATCCTCAAAAATAATTTTGAAATCGGATCACAAAATCTGAAAATTTCCAGCAAGGCCAAATTTGAAAATTCATTTAAAATGCATGTAAAATATAAAATTATCACCACAACATGCATGACTCACATACACACAAAATCCAACCCTAAGGCATATTTATAATACATAAAATCATGAAAACTTGCCTGAAATCACCATTCCCAATAATATCTTGAATTAAGAGATGAAAAACCCTAAAATCATCTAAAACCACAAAATTCAATCATTCACAATACCTAACATATTTATAAAACAATAAATCACCATTAATCAATCATATAGCCTCTCTCAAATACATGTTCATGCCCTCCTCCCTAATCACCCTTCAACCAGCACAAAGTAACCATCAAGAAATTACTCAATCTCTAATGAAATCCCAAAACACATATGAAAGAAAAAGAAGAAATCATACCTCAACAAATCTTTTATTTTTTATTCTGGCTTTAATGATTGAGAAATATCAAGGGATTAAGAGCTGAGATTTGGTGGCTCATCAATGGAGTTTCTTGTTGTGTTCTCAAATGTGAGAGGAAGGAAGGGAAAGAGAGAGAGAGAGAGAGAGAGAGAATAGTGATAGAGAGAGGGAGATGGCTCATAATGCATAGACAAAATTTAAGAGGATTAATTTTGAAATTAACTCGAAATTAAATTTATGAAATTGGCTCTTAATAGGTGGGGGATGGCTGTTTTTAGAGTGTAAAAACGTGTGAAAGAAAAAGAAAAAATTTTGGGCAACTTCTAGAATTTCCGCACCTATTTTCACACACAGTAAACTGTTTGGTGACTGGCAAGTATTCGGAGAGAATACCAGCCATAACTTCTTACTCTTATGTCAAATTTATGCTAATGAGTAGGCGTTGAAACAATTATGAAGTGCTCTATAATTTTATATAAAATAAAGAAATAATTTCGGACATTGGGAGATACAAAATTAAGTGTGAAGTTAACGTCATAAAAAAGGGGTCTTTTTTTGTAAAAGGAAAGATCAAGGAAAACTTTGAATTTTCCTAGAATACTTAATTCCATACTTTATAACATAAAACACATCACGTCAGATCATATCATAATTCATCAAATCAGAACATGAAATTACAGAAAATTTCATTAAATAGCATGAACTTGTTCTTGTACATTGTGCACTTGCTACATGTACTTGTGGAAAATAACTCAATGCAACATTAAAATTAATTAAATATAATACCTTTATATTACCCATTTTAATTCCTAACATCTAATTTGTAACAATATTGTTAATTAAAGTATGGGTTGTTGCAATTCTCTACTGTTCTTTTAGTTCTCATGATTTACTCCTGTTGTGTCTAATAGAAAAGAGAAAAGCACCTAAATGATACAAATTTAAAAACCAATACACTAACATGACACAAAAATTTAACACTAGACCAATATAACACAAATTTAAACTAAAGTAAGCTAAAATTTGTGTCATATTGGTTAAGAGTAAAGATTTTGTGTCATGTTAGTCAATAAATGAAAAAAAAAAAAAAAATTGGGTAATTTTCTCAATAGGGGGAAATGAGTTGCTTCTTTCCTTTTTGCTAGATTTTGTTCTCTTGATTTTCATTTTGGCATTGGGGAAATAATTTAAGTTAATTTATGCATAAGTTTCTTTATCCGATATTTAGAGTGGAATACACAAATTTGAAAGTTTTGCCGTTTAGAAATGGACTACTTTGCTAGTATGGTTGTAGTTTTTAGTTATAATTCAGAGAGAGAGAGAGAGAGAGTAAATAAAGAAGGCTGTATCTTCTAGGCAATTGACCATTTCATGCTTCCTTGTAAATTATCCTTTGTATGCTGTCGGAAACAAAGGGAGATTATTAGATAACTATTTTGTGCAAAAAGAGCTATTCTATGATATTTGTTTATGTTTATTATCTGCCATTGGAGGAGTTCCGAAGAAGATATAATTGAGTTCAATGTTGATCATGATCTAGTTAGTGAATAATGCAAAAGGAAATCCTCAAGACTAAATATTTGTGTTCTTGTTATAACTTGTGCATGACAATTGCATCTAATCAAAGAAAAAAGCTTCTAAATTATGACGTTCCACATTCATATAAGTAGGGTTTTGTTTTAAATTGTCAGATTTATATCATATTTTGTCAATTTTACATTTAGTTTCATTTTGATATGATCTTAAACAAATCTAACATTTATAGTATATTATAGTGCTCAAGATACCATAATGTAAAAAGCCCATCTAAATATTACTAAATTTATGTGTTATTGAAAGTGACTTGGAATAGGAGAATTATTGGAATTTAAGTTTCACATATTGTTTATGTTTCTCTGCAGTGGAGTGATTCACACTAGGTTCTCTCTTATCATTCTCAATCTCACCAAAAAAACCAGGTTGTCTACATGGTACTCGGGGACAGGTATTAACGAAACCAACATTAGTTTTCTTTTTACCCTAATAAGATTGAAAGTTTTTCTAAAATTTTTTAGGGTAAAATTTTCATTCCATAGGTAGGAGGGTGGATAAAGGTAAACAAAGGCTTGACTTAGCAACTGTGAGTGGAGTTGGCGATGAATTTCTGCTCTTTTGGCCAAAACGAGCTTTCATTCAACAAATGCAAGTGAAAAAAATTGCTTTTGTTCTTCTTCCTTTGTTTTGTTTTGTTTTGTTTTTTTTTTCAACTCAAATAATTTTTGGTGATGGGTCGCCTCATATTGTGCATTGGACAAATAAATGGGGCCAAGCCCAATAGTCAAAGTTTTTTTTTTTTTTTTTCCACCCTTAAGTATTTATCTTGATGATTGTGAGCATCTAGCAGTATCTAGAGAAAACTTTGTAATTTATTGTACAATAGAAGTTGATATCAGACTATGATCACGTGGTTTTTTCCTTCACGTTAAAGGGTTTTCCACGTAAAAAATCGATGTCCCTTATGTAGTTGATTATTTTAATTTATTGTTGCTTTGGTTGGTTTACTGCTTTGCGGAAACTTATTTGCAGAGCCCATTTTATCACATAGCGGAAAATGTTTAATTGGTAGTTTTTTCAACATTTGGTGGGGAAAGAATTGCTGAAATCTTGATGATGGCGCCATCAAAAACGGGGTTTGATTGAGAAAGATTGATTGGATCGGGGAAAAGCAAACATATAAATGATGGCTTAGTGATGGAGTCCTTAACTTAGGAACCCTTACCAATAAACAAACGTTCAAGTTTAGGTACATATAATCTCATGAAATTCATTTTTTGTCTTGAAGATCGAAGTGAATCGAGGAATACAGGCAAATTTTAATCAAATTTGTTATTCTACTTGAAAATTGTTCAATGCAAGATAAATTAGGATCTACAAATGTATTATTGATTGTATTTGCCAAGATTATGGACTTTCTTGTAAAGACACTGAATTCCTCAAAAAAAAAAAATAATAACAACCATGAATAACAAAGACTACAATTTTTTCATTATTATACTCAAGTGAGTAATTTCTTTACCAGACAAATTTTATAGTCCATTGATTTTGTGGTAAGGCCAGGGATATAGGATCGAAAAACTTGCTACTACCGTAAAATAAAATGAAACTAAACTTTAAATGCCTTTAAAAGTAAGCATTTTTGCCTGGTACATACACAATTGTTCATCTCAGACCCTTACATTATGAAAAATAAGATTACTTCAATGCGTCGTTGAGACCTCGAGGCATTCCGAGACTCTGGGCAAGATCACTCATCCTTTCCTTCATAGCCTGAGGATCAATAAGGTGAAGTATTTCATTTAGCAGCAAAATACAATAATTTCTTTTTTTTTTTTTTTTCCTTTGATTGAATAAACTAAGAAATTCTCACCTGAACACTTTTTTGATGTGCATCCTTATATGCCTCAGTAATCAAAAGAGAGAATTTCTGCATTACAAAGCAGGAATATGTAAAAATCATTCCCTATTGAGCGCCTCATGAAATCTTCCGAATTGTCATGGCAGACCGCCAAATTCGGGGTAGCAAGGTGCCGAGCACGAGTTTACTTGCAAGTAATAAGCCCAGATGATGATAAAATGAGTGGTAAAATTAGTGATGACCAAGTAGAAATGAGTTACTAACATGCCCAAATGAGAAAGGGAAAAAATGATGGTAAAATCAGTAATGAAAAAGTATTAAGTTGCCACTTTGGGACTCAGGCGCGGCCAAAGTAAAATCCATTGTAAAAACACTTTAGAAACCTCTTATTTATTATTTACAAAGAATTGAGAGTTATATTTGCATGTTTACCAAATCATAATGTAATGTAATGCGAAAAGTAATATGTTTGAACAGTAAAGAAAAGGAATAAGAATGGGTATCTTTATTGATTCTCTTTCAAGGGTTTCCTTATCTATTAGGACGGGGAAATAAACATCTATTCCCATCTCAAGTGTTTATTGAACTTAGGAATAAGAATATCATCGATTTAAATATTAAATTGTCTTCATGCATAATTAAATAACTATTTGAGATCATTGGCTCAATAGGGAATATAAGTTTATTTAACGTTCATTCCAAAGAACCAGGAAACAACACCAAGGGAAAGGGAAACACTAGAGAAAAGTAGAACTCTATAAGCCAAAACAATGGATCTTTCATGATACTTGATTGATAATCAATCCAGGACTACCAAAAGTACCCACACAAAAAAAAGAGGAAAAAAAAAAAAGATAAAACACAAGGACCATGCATTTTCATTTGTCAACAAAGACATAAAGCAAGATTATATGGAAGAATATATATATATATATATATATTGTTGGAGAATATAGGCGTGTAGGGTAATTTAGGTGTGATTAATTAGGAATGTGGATATTTTTATTTTTGTACTGATTATAGGCTGATTTGGGTAACCTCCTAATTTGGGTAACTTCTATTTTTTTGGGATGTGATTATGCTTTCCCGTTTTCCTAGCTGTAGGTTTCCTAGCAGTTTCCTAGTTGTGTTCTGACTGTATTAGCCTATAAAGGCTGGCTGTTTGTATCATAAAATTATGAAATACAATTTTCTTTATTCCCAATTCTTGTGACATGGTATCAGAGCACTAGGCTTTCTTTTCTTGGGAACGATATTTCATCACAGACTTCTTAGCGCTGCTCGTAGTGCGTTTCTGGAAAAAGAAGAATCAAGATGTCAGAAGTATCACAGACCAGTACACAACTGGAGGAGCCCACGGTCCAAACAACTCCAGGAGATCTACAGAACATTCAACCTGTGTTTAGACTGAATGGAACGAACTACTTGAAGTGGTCTCAATTTGTTCGGACTTTTTTGAAAGGAAAAGGCAAGCTCAGCCATCTTCTTGGAACAGGTCCTGGAAAAGGAGATCCGAAGTTTACTGCTTGGGACGAAGAAGACTCCATGGTCATGTCATGGCTTTGGAATGCTATGGTGCCAGAGATAAGTGACACTATTATGTTTTTATCTACTGCTCAAGAGATATGGGAAGCAATTAGACAAACCTATTCAAAGGTTGATGATGCAGCCCAGGTATTTGAAATCAAGACAAAGCTTGCTGCAACAAAACAGGGAAGCAGATCGGTGACAGAGTACGCGAATCAGCTGAAGAATTTGTGGCACGAGTTGGATTATTACCAGGTTCTCGAGATGAAAAACAGTGAGGATGCTGCTGTGTTAAAAACGTTCATTGAGAAGGACAGAACATACGATTTTTTGGCAGGTCTTAATGCAGAATTTGACCCTGTAAGAGTTCAGATTTTGGGAAAAGGAATATCTTCGGTAAATGAAGCAATTGCAATCATTCGCGCTAAAGAAAGCAGAAGAGGAGTCATGTTGGACGTGCAACCATTGGAGGGATCCGCACTACTCACAACCGGTGCTAATGAACAAGCCTCAGAGAAGAGTTTAGCTGCTACTGCCACTACAGAGAACAAGAAACCTGACTCGAAAGGGACAGGCAAGAGTAACCTCATATGCAACTACTGCAAGAAGAATGGTCATACAAAGGAGAACTGTTGGAAATTGCATGGGAGACCACAAAATCAGAATCAGCCCAACAGGAATTGGGGAGGAAAAAACTGGCAGCAAAAGGGACAAGCTTATGCCGCACAGACCAACACCAACAATACCAGCGACCAACCAAGTTCTGGTAGGAGAGAGTTCAACAAGGAAGATATTGATCGGCTCAAGTCCCTTCTTAACTCACTTGAGAAACCTTCAGGTGCTTGTTCATTGACGCTTTCTGGTATGTTTCTTGACTCACATGCTCTTAGTGTCTCAGATAGTGTCTCAATTCACTCTTGGATTATTGATTCAGGAGCCACCGACCACATGACCTGTTCTTCCCATAATTTTTCCACTTATAGCCCTTGCCCTAGTAACAAAAAGATCACTATAGCTGATGGATCATCGATCACTGTAGCAGGCCAGGGGGATGTATTTCTAGGACCATCCTTAATTTTGAAAAATGTCTTACATGTGCCCAAATTGACAACCAACCTTATTTCTGTCAGACAAGCTATTAAAACCTTGAACTGTAACCTCATTTTTTCAAAAATCTCTTGTGTATTTCAGGACCAAGCAACGGGGAAGACGATTGGGCATGCTAAAGAGAAGGATGGTCTCTACTACTTCAAGCTTGAGAGTGGGAAAGTGAATGCTAGGGTCAGTTATCCATCTTTGTTACTGTCAGATTCATCCACAAATAAAGACCAAATCCTTCTTCACCATTTGCAGCTAGGTCATCCTTCTTTTAGGACCCTTAGTTTGATGTTCCCTTCCTTGTTTAAAAATGTTGATTTGAAATATCTTCAATGTCACATTTGTGAATTTGCCAAACATAAACGTGTGTCCTTTTCTCCAAGTAATAATAAATCATTGTTCCCTTTTCATTTGATGCATAGTGATGTTTGGGGTCCATCGAGGGTTACTAATCTTTCTGGGGCACGTTGGTTTGTCACATTTATTGATGATTGTACTAGGGTTACTTGGGTTTTTCTCATGAAACAAAAATCTGATGTGGCCCATATTTTCCCAACTTTTCATAATATGATAAAAACACAATTTGGGGTGAGAATTAAAAGGGTGAGGACAGACAATGGGAAAGAGTATTTTAACCAAATTTTGTCACCGATTCTTAACAAGGAAGGAATAATTCATGAATCTTCTTGCATTGACACACCCCAACAAAACGGAGTGGCAGAATGAAAGAATGGGCATATTCTTGAAACTACCCGTGCCCTGCTCTTCCAAAGAAACGTTCCTAAACATTTTTGGGGGGAAGCCGTACTCACTGCCACCAATCTAATCAATAGATTACCCTCCAGAGTATTAGGTTTTAAAAGTCCTTGGGAAACACTTTCACACCACTTTCCTGATTTCCAAACTCCAAACAAATTGCCACCTCGGGTATTTGGGTGTGTTGCCTTTACTCATATTCATGCTCACAATCGAAGCAAGCTTGATCCCCGGGCACTTAAGTGTGTATTCATAGGATACTCCTCAACTCAAAAAGGTTACAAATGTTATCACCCACGTAGTCGAAAAACTTACATTTCCATTGATGTCACCTTTGTTGAACATGAGAGTTTCTTCCATCATCCGTCTCATCAGGGGGAGACAACTTGTGATGAGAGTGATGATGTCCTAGACTTTGTGCCTGACCTTCCCCGATCCCAGAATCAAGAGCTCACCAGCCAAGAACCTAAACAATCATCACAATCACCTCTGGCCCCTCAACTAGCCGTAAATCCCGTAATCATGTCTTCTAAGCCACATCAACCACAGTCACCTCCTAAAACTCCAAGACCGGCCGATCCAACAGTCACTAAACCACTCTAAGTCTACTCGAGAAGGAAGGAATACAGGACTGATCCAAGGCAAGCCTAAGAGTCAGAGCCGGTGCTTGGGAAGGAAATTATTCAAGGAAAAGACACCAGCCAGATAAATACACCTAACCCTATGTTTGCTAAAAATGATTTAAACTTACCCATTGCAATTAGGAAAGGTACCCGACAATGTACACAACACCCACTTTCACACTTTGTCTCTCTGGAAAACTTTTCTCCCTCACACACTGCCTTTCTTACTCATTTAAACTCAATAGCCATTCCTAAAACATTATCTGAGGCATTAAGTAGTAGGGAGTGGAAACATGCTATGAAAGTTGAAATGGACGCACTTGAAAAGAACAAGACTTGGGAGATGGTCGAGTTACCAAAAGGAAAGAGATCGGTGGGGTGCAAATGGGTGTTCTCAGTGAAGTATAATGCAGATGGAACTCTTGAGCGGTATAAGGCTAGACTGGTAGCGAAGGGGTACACTCAGACCTTTGGTGTTGACTATCAAGAAACCTTTGCCCCAGTAGCAAAGATGAACACTGTAAGGGTTCTCTTATCTTTAGCTGCTAATTTTGAGTGGTTTTTGCAGCAATTTGATGTCAAGAATGCGTTTCTACATGGAGATCTCGAAGAAGAAATCTATATGGAAGCCCCTCCAGGATTTGGTACCACAAAGAGGAATCTGGTGTGCAAACTAAGGAAGGCGTTGTATGGACTAAAGCAGTCGCCCAGAGCTTGGTTTGGTAGGTTTGCAAGAGCGATGTTAGCAATGGACTACAAACAAAGCCAAGGTGATCACACTCTGTTTATAAAATACTCTGCTTCAGGGGGAGTCACGGCACTTATTGTATATGTAGATGACATCATAGTCACTGGCAATGATCAAGAAGAAAGGGAGATACTTAAAGCTAAGTTGGCCAAGGAGTTCGAAATGAAAGATCTTGGGAAGCTAAAATACTTCCTAGGAATTGAAGTTGCTCGCTCAAAGGATGGGATCTTCATCTCACAACAAAAGTATGTGATTGACCTATTGAAGGAGACAGGGAAAACAGGTTGTAGACCGATGGAGACGCCAATTGAGCCGAATCACAAGCTCGGAGAGGCAATTGGCGATGAACCGGTGGACAGAGGAATGTACCAAAGACTTGTTGGAAGGTTAATCTACCTATCCCACACCAAGCCCGACATAGCTTATACAGTTGGCGTTGTAAGCCAATTC
Source organism: Ficus microcarpa (assembly GCA_025413485.1). Taxonomy (NCBI): domain Eukaryota; kingdom Viridiplantae; phylum Streptophyta; class Magnoliopsida; order Rosales; family Moraceae; genus Ficus; species Ficus microcarpa. Next base: position 231,111 of record JAINRI010000040.1, read on the forward strand.
ATGCACAATCCAAAAGAGGCTCATCTCCAAGCAGTGTATAGAATCCTACAGTATCTCAAGTCGTGTCCAGGAAGAGGCTTACTCTTCAAGAAGGGATCACGTATAAGCTTAGAAATGTATACGTATTCAGACTATGCTGGACCAGTTTCTGATAGAAGGTCAACCTCGGGTTATTGTGCCTTCCTTGGGGGGAACCTAGTTACATGGAGGAGCAAGAAACAGCCGGTAGTTGCAAGATCAAGTGCAGAAGCGGAATTTCGTGCCATGGCGCTTGGAATTTGTGAGCTATTATGGTTAGGAATAATTCTGAACGATCTCAGGATTCCTGTAGAAAAGCCAATGAAGCTGTTTTGTGATAACAAGTCAGCCATTAATATTGCGCATAATCCAGTGCAGCATGATCGTACTAAGCATGTGGATGTAGATCGCCACTTCATAAAAGAAAAACTCGATAGCGGATTAATTTGCACGCCATATGTCTCAACAGAAGGACAGTTAGCAGATGTGCTAACAAAAGGGTTAGCTAGTCACACGTTCCAGAGAATTGTTAGCAAGCTGGGGATGGAGAATATTTACTCCACAGCTTGAGGGGGAGTGTTGGAGAATATAGGCGTGTAGGGTAATTTAGGTGTGATTAATTAGGAATGTGGATATTTTTATTTTTGTACTGATTATAGGCTGATTTGGGTAACCTCCTAATTTGGGTAACTTCTATTTTTTTGGGATGTGATTATTCTTTCCCGTTTTCCTAGCTGTAGGTTTCCTAGCAGTTTCCTAGTTGTGTTCTGACTGTATTAGCCTATAAAGGCTGGCTGTTTGTATCATAAAATTATGAAATACAATTTTCTTTATTCCCAATTCTTGTGACATATATATATATATATGAACACATATATATGTATATAAATTAACCATCCAAAGCAAAAAAACAAGGTGAAGTAAATTGTGGACACTCCTGGTCCTAATTCCATTGCTGCTTCAGTGATCTCCGTACGTATAGGTTGTTGGTTCCCAGATAGTGTTACCTACATGGTAGTGATCAAGCTACAACCTTTATTTATGCTTATGAAAGAAGCAGGTCCAGTGCATATAAACAAAGTTAAAGTCAAAGATTACAAGGATTTTTTGTTCTTCCTGTAGAATAAAAATGTAGACTTCCAGAAAGTTTAGGGAGGATGGCAGGCATAAGATCAAATGATTGAACTGATGAAAACTAAATCCACTTTTTCGCTAATTAATCTCCAAATTCCAAAAGAAGATTTACAAGAATAAAACTTCACACAATTTCTAGCACCAGAAACAAATTGCATTCTTGCAAGAAAAAGATACCTTTATTAGCTTGCTTTCACAGTAACCATCAATCTCTGTTCTGCAAACATAACAAGAAAAATAGGAAAATTTAAGAATTAAAGCAGGTAGAAAAACTAGAAAGGTTACATCGCAAACGAAAGTAATTTTCTCATACACAGCCTGTTCTTTTTGTACTTTAACTGCCTGAACTTGGACAACCATCTGTGCCTTCTTCACAGTCTCAAAGAGGCTTTGTATGTTTCCAAAAACCCCTGCCTAAAACAATTTGGCGTAACAAAATGTTAATCTCAACTAACAGATTTGAAGTTGAGAGGCAAAATAACCAGAAATCAGTTACACAATGAAAATGCGTTCACAATAATTATGGTGATGATGAATATGATTCATAACTCAAGCCCCATCTTATAGTAGAAATTATTCATGATGCCCAAAAGCCAATTAAAAAAACAAAACAAAAAACAAAAAACAAAAAACATAACAAAACAAAAACAAAAACAAAAACAAAAAAACAAAACAAAACAAAAACAAGCCATCTAGCATTTTCCTTACAAAACTAACATTTAATTTGATAGATGGCATGACAAAAATGCTTAAGATGGCGCTTAACATTTATGTTATCTAAAGTTTCTCAAGTTAAACAACAAAATCAATGTGAATACAAATACTTTGATGACGAATGTTGATATTGGATTGGCCCCAAAATTTTACTGCCATATTATATACATGAATTTATCCGGGCCAGGACATTGAAAATAGCAAGTAAAAACCAAAGAAATGGGAATCATGGAAAAAGATTGTTAGAATGTAACCTCATCAACTATTTTGCACATAAACCAAGTCAACATAACTTTAGATCAATGAGGGCTATGAATTTTGCGTAGATAGATCAAAATCTGCCTGAATCACAATGTTAAGTAAAAACAGGAATAAGAGGCACTTGGTTAACCTTTGAAGAAGCATCATCTCCCTCATTATTTTCCTTCTTCCCTCCAAATAGACCGCATACACAAAGAGATATACGAACATCCATACCACGGAACCTGCTTACCAGCTATGTTTGTGGTTGAGCTTATGTTACCTGTTAAATGGAAAATAGAAAAATTTTAAACCAAAATTTTAACATATTATTCAATAGATATTCCAACAGAAAACTACAGAAGCAGCAAAAAGTACTTCCAATGAAAATGAGGCCGCAAACTTGTAAGTAAAGCCTTCTCTATCTAAATCAGATTACAAAGACAGCCCCTCGACTGGAATTAGTATCAACTTACCCTTGGACTTTTCAAATGTGCCAACAGGCAACGACACCCACGACAACCCTAAACTCCATATAAGTGCATCAATAGTCCATTCTTTTGTTTTTCATTCAAAAACTAGCATCTGGTATATGATTGCCCTTGAAATCTTCTGTCCACTTGTCTATTGAAATTTAGAATGTTTTAATACAACTCTTTAATCTAAGCCGTTTGATTGGACATCACTTTAATTCTCCAACATCCATTCACCATACAACATTAAACTAAAATCACCCAACACAGTAAATAAAGTAAAAAGTTAACAGAACTTAATCCTTGTCCAAATTAAACAATACTAGGAAAAAAGATAAACTCAAAAACAGATATCATCGCACATTGACATGATAAGCCCTCCAAGAAAAAGGCATCTTCCAATTTTTCAATCTCTCTTGGGTTCTTCAATTCCAGCTAAGATTTCTACAAAAATTAGACGGAAAAAAAAAAAAGAGTAAGAAAATATAAAGTTAAAAACATGCAAAAACCAAAACACAATATATAGAGGAGATAAACAACTCCTAAATGGAAAGACACGACAACAGGTAGAAAATGTCGATTCAAAGGCAACAATGTCAAGATATAATCAAAGCATCTCAGCCTCTAGAAAAAAATATATTGTATGATAAATGATATATAATTCTTTAAGATTATAATATAAATATATGGGTTGGATTAGATCTATTAGATTTTCAAAATTCACATCTGATTTCTAGTATAATTCAATTGGATGATTAATATTATCATCCAAATTTAATTATATTAAATATCTTTAAAAAAAATTAGATTGATTCGGTTGAATATATTAGAGACTGAATCTTGTGTCCATACCTACATAGTAGGCCCTTAATTTAATAAAGAGGCAATGAATTGGAATACTTCTAATTATTTTGTACGATATTATAACAATTAAATTTGAGGAATTTTACAATCAGACATGATGAGGGAAAAAATTTTAGACCGTAAGATGAGTTTTAAATGGTGGAGATTGAAAAGATTCACCAAAATTATTGTGAAATACATGTGTATGATAATATTTATATAAAAAAAAATATATATGAACCACTGTCTCCGACTCTCCATGAACACAGAGCAAGAGCAACGGTGGTGGTGGCTCCCGGAGCGAACCCGGCGAGGCCATAGTGACGACGGTGCCAGCATTCTCGATCGAAGACCGCCCATCCCATGTCGCAAATGGCCAAAGAACACTCTCGATTTGAAGCTATTCGGCCAGTGTTTGGGCGGAGCCGCGGAGGAGAGTGAGGGGTTTTCACGATCGTCCAGATCCGGCACAGGGCTCACCTCCGTCGCCGCTGTGAGCCCACTCCGCCGTGCCTCCACTGCGTAGCCCACTCCACTCCGTCGCGGAAGCAAGGGAGGTGCTGAGTTAAAACTTCGCCAGTACCCACGATGACGCCGCTCGCAAACCCTGGATGGGTCCCTGAGAAGACGAGTTGACAGGCGGTGGAGAGGGCGGCCGCCGGAGGGCGTCGACATTCGGAGACTTGAGATCGTGAGCTTGCCGGCATCCACAACATCGTGAGCTCGGATCTCCATTGCCGCCCGTCCGTTCCACAGCCTCGCGAGATTTTTCCGGTCCGGCGAACCAGTTCCTCCCACCCTTTCGCGAGCTTTTTTCTGATTCAGCTAACGTCCATCTCTCTGGTTTTCAGGACGAATAGGAAGGAGAATTGTTTCCTTTCTGAAAAAGTGTAATCTCATGTGTTGAAACTATTCTAGTTTTAATGTGCTTTTCGATCTATACCGTTCAAAATTGATAAATGGCCAAGATTTTTCAACCAAATTTTTTTCTTCTCCTCATCCTCTATCTTTATTTTTTGGCTCTGCCCCGTCAAATGTCATTATTTTCTGGGTAAATTTCATTAATAGCACTTTTAGATAAATAATATTAAATTCAGCATCACTTTTTATTTCATTCAATTCTAGCACTGCCACTTCAGATATATGGGGCCCAGTAACATTTAATGTATGTAAATTTCCAAGTTTACCCTCATCTCCTTTATATGCCCCTAAAAATTTTTCAAACCAACATCTACAGTGTTTTAGAGAGGGAAACTGAAATCTAGAGAGAGAGAGTTGCAGCCGGCCGGAACCACTCGGAAATCATCTGAAACCACCGCGAAAACCCTCTATAAACCGCTTGGAAGTCTGTGAACGTCGGAAAATCTTCAAAAACTACCCATGTCGAAAGTCACGAAATTGATTGAGAAAAACATTACTCCCGAATGTTTGCTTAAAATACAAAAAGTTAGTATTTTTATCTGATTTTATAACATAAAATTAGTGTTTTGGTTTATATAAGTATTTGGGTGGTCATAACCGTTATGACCGCTACTCTATATAGTGAATTAGAGAAGCGGTCATAACTGTTATGACCAAGTGGTAATAACCGTTATGATCGCTACTCTATATAGTGAACTAGAGAAGCGGTCATAAACGTTATGACCGAGTGGTCATAACGATTATGACCGGTCATAACCGTTATGACCGCTACTCTATATAGTGAACTAGAGAACCGTTATGACCGCTACTCTATATAGTGAACTAGAGAAGCGGTCATAACCGTTATGACCACTACTCTATATATGAACTAGAGAAGCGGTCATAACTGTTATGACCGGGTGATCATAACCGTTATGACCGCTACTATATAAGAAAAGCGGTCATAACCATTATGGCCGGGTGGTCATAACCGTTATGACCGCTACTCTATATAGTGAGCGGTCATAGCAGTCATAAAGGTTATAATCGTGAGTGGTCATAGTGAATGGTCATAGCGGTCATAGTGAGTGGTCATAAAGGTTATGACCGGTTATAATCATTATGACCGGTCATAATCATTATGACCACCCGGTCATAACGGTTATGACCGTTTCTCTAGTTCACTATATAGAGTAGCGGTCATAACGGTTATGACCACCCGGTCATAACGGTTATGATCACTTTTCTAGTTCACTATATAGAGTAGCGGTCATAACGGTTATAACCACCCGGTTATAACGATTATGACCGGTCATAATCGTTATAACCACCCGGTCATAACGGTTATGACCGCTTCTCTAATTCGCTATATAGAGTAGCAGTCATAACAGTTATGACCACCCGGTCATAACAGTTATTATCGCTTCTCTAGTTCGCTATATAAAGTAGCGGTCATAACGGTTATGACCGTTTCTCTAATTCACTATATAGAGTAGCGGTCATAACGGTTATGACCACCCGGTCATAACGGTTATGACCGCTTCTCTAATTCGCTATATAGAGTAGCGGTCATAACGGTTATGACCGATCATAATCGTTATGATCACCCGGTCATAACGGTTATGACCGCTTCTCTAGTTCACTATATAGAGTAGCGGTCATAACGGCCCGGTCATAACAGTTATGACCACTTCTCTAGTTCGCTATATAGAGTAGCAGTCATAACGATTATAACCACCCGGTCATAACGGTTATGATCGCTTCTCTAGTTCGCTATATAGAGTAGCGGTCATAACGGTTATGACCGGTCATAATCGTTATGACCACCCGGTCATAACGGTTATGACCGCTTCTCTAGTTCACTATATAGAGTAGCGGTCATAACGGCCCGGTCATAACGGTTATGATTGCTTCTCTAGTTCATTATATAGAGTAACGGTCATAACGGTTATGACCGGTCATAATCGTTATGATCGAGTGGTCATAACGGTTATGATCGCTTTTCTAGTTCACTATATAGAGTAGCGGTCATAACGGTTATGACCACTCGGTCATAACGGTTATGACCGCTTCTCTATTTCACTATATAGAGTAGCGGTCATAACCGTTATGACCACCCAAATATTTATATAAACCAAAACACTAATTTTATGCTGCAAAATCAGAACAAAAATACTAACTTTTTGTATTTTAAGCAAACATTCGAGAGTAATGTTTTTCTCAATCAATTTCGTGACTTTCGACATGGGTAGTTTTTGAAGATTTTCCGACGTTCACAGACTTCCAAGCGGTTTATAGAGGGTTTTCGCGGTGGTTTCGGATGGTTTCCGAGTGGTTCCGGCCGGCTGCAACTCTTTCTCTCTCTAGATTTCAGTTTCTCTCTCTAAAACACTGTAGGATGTTGGTTTGAAAAATTTTTAGGGGCATATGAAGGAGATGAGGGTAAACTTGGAAATTTACATACATTAAATGCTACTGGGCCCTACAAATCTGACATGGCAATGCTAGAACTGAATGAAATAAAAAGTGGTGCTGAATTTAATATTATTTTCTCTAGAAGTGCTATTAATGAAATTTACCCTTATTTTCTTCATCCCAACTCTCTCCTAGCTTTTTCTTTATACAATTTTTTTTTGTTGCTTCTCTTCTCATTTTTTCTTACTTTAAAACATAAAGTTCTCATAGAGCGAAAAAAGTTAACAAAACAGTTTTAATGTAAAAATTAAAATTGGAAAAATTAAATAGTTTCATATATAATCTAATATAATATCACATTCAAATATATTAAAAAAAGTAGAGTTCAAATTCCTCAACATAGGTAAAAAATTTTGAAAAAGATCAATAGATGAATTACGTTTTGAATTATCGTTGTTTTTTGTATATATATATATATATATGAATATAAATATATAATCTCTAAAAATATTTGAATCTGCACAAATTCACTTTTATTAAAGGTGTGTTTGGATGGAGGGAGAGATAGAAAGAGGGAGAGAGGTGGAGGGAGAATCTCTATCCTTGAGCCCACCATAATATATTTCCATTTGGACAAATGCACACTATCTTTCTCCTTGTCAATTAAAAAGTCAATTTTGTCATTAACTTTTTTTTTTTTTTTCAAAAATAGAAGTTTAAAATGGATAATATAATAATTAACTAAAAAAGCTATCATCCATCATTTTAACTCTTCTTCTCTCTTATCAAACAACACGAGGGATTCATTTCATATAATCCTCTTCATCCTTCACTCCTTCCAAACATAGTCTAAAGCAAGAAACCAAAAAGGAGCATATCCATGCAAACCAATACCATTATATATATTGCGTATTATATATAGGTATATGCACTAAGTTTTATATTTGGTACTGTATGGTATCCGGTAATGTGAATTTCAGTTACTGTGAATATGAACTTCAATTGTTAAAATTGTGAATTCACGCAGAATGGAATGTAGTTAAAGTGGATGTGAATTTTCTTTATTTTTAATTTTCTTCTGCATGAATTCACATTTCTAATTGAAGTTCACATTTACAATAATTGAAGTTTACATTGCCGGAGACTTTCTAGTCCTATTGTGCTTAATCGTGCAAAAAAGTGTATTCTTTTGCGCGCTACAAGAATCATAAATTCAAAATTTTTGTGGGAAAAAAAAGTTGAAAATTCATGTCATTTTGGAGCAGGAATATTGCTCGAGGCCTGCGATGCCTAATCGTCATAAAAAAGGGTACACGTTTATGCGACTCAAAAATCGCGCCTCAATTTTGGGGGGAAAAAATTCAAAATTTTGGCGAGAAAAAAAAAGTGAAAAAAGTATTCCTCAATCATATTGTGCCTACTTGTACATAAAAATATATACTTTTGCTCAACACAAGAATCATAAATTCAAAATTTTAGCATGAGAAAAAGGTGACGATTCATGTCATTGCGAAGCAAGAATATTGGACGCTTGCGGTGCCTAATCGTCATGAAAAAGGGTACACGTTTCTGCGACTTGAAAAATTGTGCCCCAATTTTGGAGGCAAAAAAATTAAAAATTTTTGTGGGAAAAAGGAAAAAAGCAACAAACATAGTCGTTTCAGTGCAAGAATATTACTCAGTCCTACTGTGCCTAATCGTCATGAAAAAGTCTATAAGTTTGTGCGACGCGAGAATCATGCTCCAATTTTTGGGGGGAAAAATTAAAAATTTTGGCCGTGAAAAGGTGAAAATTCAAGTTGTTTCGGAGCAGGAATATTGCTTGAGGCTTATTATGACTAACCGTCGTAGTTTTTTCGGAGCAGGAATGTTGCTTGAGGCTTATAGTGACTAATTGTCGTGAAAAAAGGTACATATTTGCACTTCGCGAAAAATGTGCCCCAATTTTGTCCGAAAAAAATTCAAAATTTTGGTGTGAAAAAAATGAAAAGCATTGTTGTTTCGATGCAGGAATTTTGTTCGTGGACTATGGTGCCTAATCATCATGAAAAAAGATACACATTTCTGTGACATGAAAACTGTGTTCCAATTTTGGAGGGAAAAAATTCAAAACATTTGTGAGAAAAAAAAAGTGAAAAACATTTTTTTTTTCGTGCAGGAATATTGCTTGCGGTCTATGGTGCCTAATCGTCATGGAAAAAGGTACATGTTTCTGCGACCCCGAAATCATGCCCTAGTTTTGGAGGGAAAAAAAGGTGAAAAAAGTTATCGTTTCGGCATAGGAATGTTGCTCGCAGCCTGCGGTGCCTAATTATCGTGAAAAAGGGTACACGTTTCCGCGACTCCAAAAACATGCTCCAAATTGGGATGTGAAAAAATTCAAACTTTTGGCAGGAAAAAGAAAAGCGCAAAACATAATCGTTTCAACACAGGAGTATTGCTTAGCCCTATTGTGCGTGATCATCACAAAAAAGGATACACGTTTGCACTCCGCGTAAAACGTGCCCCAAATTTGGAGGAAAAAAATTCAAAATTATGTTGAGAAAAAAAAAAAAAAAGCGAAAGACATTTGTTTCGGCATAGGAGTATTGCTCAATCGTATTGTGCCTAATCGTGCAAAAAAGTGTATACTTTTGCACAATGAAAAAAAAATCATAAATTCAAAATTTTGGCAGGGAAAAAAGGCAATCAAAGACTTTAGTGGTTAAATGAGTGAATAACATATTTTGAAGACTAGTTAGGGTAATTATGAAAATAATATTCTAGAAATGATGAGAGTGTTTTTATCCTAAGTGCTTTATTTATGAATGTCATTTTAAATTTGACTATATGAAAAATATAATAAATGTACTTATTTATGATTGGTGTGTTGCGTAAGAATTGACCTATTAAACTCTTTGAAATAAGGAAAATTGATTAAAACACTTTGTTTATTAGACTCTAAGAATAGTTTCACTGTGATAACTTAAGTGTGTTAAAATAAGTGACAACAATTAGTGATCTAAATAATAAAGCAAATTATAATGGGCCACAGTAATAAAGGCTGAGCATAAATAACTTCAACAATTTATCTATAAATAACCAACAATAAACATAATAAAATTATTGCAATAAGTAAGAAATAACCAAATGAGCATGAATAAATAAATAAATGTTGAAAGCTGGAAACTTGAAATAAATAAACCAAAAGGATAGATATTAAGAATAATTAAAGATAAAAGATATAAGAAAAAATTACCTAAATAACCACATTTTTTTAATTGACCAACATAATACAAACTTTAGTTTACTTTAATTTGATTTTGTGTCATATTGGTTTAATATTACTTTTCTGTATCATATTGGTGCAATGATCTTTAAATTTGTATCATTAAGATACTTTTCCTAGAAATAATGGTGATAGAATAAAATACTCAAATTAGATAGCATTAAAGGGAGATTAGAAGTATACTTAGCTGTGTTTAAAATAGAAAAGACATAGGAATGGTAACAAGAAATGAGCTTGGGAAAAGTACAATTCCCACAGTTGCTTTAATAGAGAGTAAAGCAAATTGCTTTTCCAAGGGAATGCATTAGTTGCTTGTTAATGCATTGCAGCAAGCAAGGGCCTTTTGGTCTTTTTCCCACTTTCCCTTGGGCTTATTGGCATGTTGTTTATAATCTCTTTAGGCTCCTTCAACATCCCAACTCTTCCAAGCAAATCATCCATGCATTCACAATGCTCGGTTCTGAGTTCTCAACTTAACTCGATGAACTTCTGTCATTTGAAAGAAGTCATGACACCCTTCTTCGACCAACCCTGAGTGAGTGCAAGCACTAGGGAGACTAACAAAGTGATGTGATGTAGGAGGGATGCAATCACTCCTCCCAAAAGTTATAACTATGGGAGAAGCGCAATCAACTTCTTTAAATATCACTCATTATCAGACTCGGGAGTCCACCCTAAACACTATCCGTTTGGGCCCTTATTTCGAGGAGTTCCTTACGAATCTATATATGCACCTAGGGGATGGGCTCGGGCATTTCTTCGAGGCCCAAGCCACATAGGTCACCTCCTAAGTTCAACGTTGCTCCTGCATCATGATGTTTTCAGGAGCCACCAACTCCCTTTATATCTTCTTAAAGAGCTTGACGATTGCGTTGTCTTTGGCGTGCAATTCTAGCCCAACAATCATGCAATAAAACTTTGTAGGCTTTCTCTAAGCAACTACATTTGCAATAAAGATAAATAATTAATTGTCAACACATATTTGGAGTTTAATTCGATTCCACTTTCCTCTGTACATCTGTTTATCCAATTCCCTGGATTTAGAGCATCTAATTCAGTACAACTTGTAAGCATACTTGCCACCAAGAATTGTCTAACCCCAACTTTTCGTCCCGCAATGTTTCAAACAAAGCAAATGCCTCATGAAAGCAATATCTCTGCAGAAAAGACACAAACATGGCTTTCGAAAAAACTGAGCTCCTCTCAAGATTCAACTCAAAAGAGGTGAAACACCTCGTTGAAAAACCCGCACTTAGAGTATCCGTCTATCAGAGTTGTACTAGACACTTTGTCCCGCATGGGCATTTCAGCAAACACGTTCCTCGTATCATCCAAAGGTCAAAAGCCGACGTATATATTGATCAAGCTGTTTTGACAAAAGTCTTATTCTCCGAAGCCGAACTTGAGAATGTGGCATTGGTGAGGCAGCATGTGCCAACAACGGAAAGGAAAGTGAAGCAGTTCGGAACTTTGGTGCTTTGGAGCGGCGCGACACCCGGAGGTAAAAGAGGAGGCAGCTTGTGGGCAACTAGGAATTCAACATGTCTCTTGTGATGGTGTTATAAATGAAGGTATCTGATTGGGGCATTTCGTCGAACAACTTGATTGTATGATAACTCAAATGGCCATTTTGAGAGAGTGCACTGAACTTGATGAGGCGCCCATGGCGTCGTTATTGGAGCTGAGGTGGATGGTTTGGGAGTGGAGTTGCTCAACGTGGGCCATCAAGTAACACCGCTCCATTTCATGGCAGCGTATTAGTGACTTGTAAGCCTCCGACCACTAGGACTTGGAGAGACAACGACATTTTGTGGTCTGTCGTTTTGGCTTTATTATCAACTTTTATTTGTTAATTTTTTAAAGGACTTTTATTATCAACTGGAAACCAATAAACATACTAATTTATAGGAATTGAAATCACGAGCTTTATTTTATGAACATAAATATTAAAATTTCTGATATTATAATTTTTGACACATATGTTAGACTATCACAAAAATATTTGAACGTAAATACACAAAATTTGATTAAGAAAATAAATTCATTAAAAATATTTTTATGAAAATAAAAATTAAGAGCTTTAAAAAGACAAATTTAGAAAAAGTTGGGCAAAAAAAGAGAGAAGAGAGAGTGAATAGAATAAAGTGACTAATCA
>JAINRI010000041.1:0-222618 GCA_025413485.1 Ficus microcarpa
GTCGAAGCAAAAATGGAGGAGCAAGAAATGATAAACGGGGAAGAGGAAGAGGCAGAATGTAGAAGGGTAAAGGGAAAAAATAATATATAATCGAAGAAGAAGAAGAAGAAGAAGAAGAAAGCACTATTGAAACATATATAGAAAAGAAAATCCAAAAAACAATTCAGAAAACAGGACAAAATTGGTTGGTAGTCGAGAACCCACAGCCTGCAGGGAGTTACCGGCGACGGCAAGAGGAAGAGAGAGAGAGAGGGACGAGCCTTACCAGAATCAAGAATCCACCAAATTCTCGTTGGGAGGAGCTTAGACTTCCTCAAAATCAACAAACAACGAGGGAGACACCAAAATTTCCCCAGCAAGCAAGATAAATCTCTCAAAGATGAGGATAGACTATAGAGATTAGAGAGAAACGAAAAGAGGAAAAAGAAGGGGAAAGCACCGAAAGATTGGAGATGGAAAATGCAAGTTTGAGAGAGAAAGGAAAGGGAAAGGTAAATGGAAAAGAGGAGAGCTGGACAAGGAAGAAATTGTATGGTCAAATGCATTGCTGAAGAAAACAAAAACGCCCAAAAACGGTGCGTTTTTTATTACCAAAAAGGAATAGTAACTTTTTATTTACTCTTTTATATATGTAGGATATCAAACTTTAGTTTTGAAATTAAATCCATAATAGTTATCCTTTTATGTCATTTTGTTAGAGGTTTTTTTTTTTTTTTTTTTTTGTAATTAAAGTTTAATTAATAAGGATATGTGCAGAGTTAAGAGTTAAAAGGCGTGTGTGCATAGAACTATTCTTACATAAAATCGAGAAAAAAAAAAAATCAATCTATACGAAGATCAGTGTAGAAAATGATTCAATTTTTTAGTAGTCTCTGTAGAAATTTTATCTATTCCAAATTCAATCCCATATGGCGTTTTTCCATCTAAGTTTTTGACATTTTATAAACTAAACGACAATTTGTGTGGTATTATGAAATTAAGTTCAATGGTAATAAAATGTGAAAAATCAGAAGTAAGGAACTAACATGAAATTGCGTATAGAGCTGGAAGGCTATTCCTCAAAATAGTCCTTGTCCCCTTATACAAAGTAGGGATGTTTATAGGTTATAGATTAAACAGATTAGGTCTCAAATTGTAATATTGGATTGGTAAGATCTTAATCCATAAGATGTCTAATCCAATTCAAAACGTCAAATTTTACGGATTGGATTTGTGGATTCAATATGTAGCATTTGAAAATTAAAATAAACATACTAAAATACAAAATAGTTCAATAAAATACAATTTATTACAACACAATCATCTTCAATAATAAATCAAATTGTAGTGTTACAATCAATACAATGAACAAATCAATTTAAAAACTCAAAATAAATTACTCATCATTCATCGATCTACTTTAGGTATTGTACATAATCATATTTTATATATAAATAGGACTCATGAATTTTATTATCCTAATTTGTTACCAATTGTTAATCCCCATTCTAGTTTAATGTAGCAGATTGGATTGGATTGGGTTAAATAAATTGTGTCTTTGAATTCAGTGAATACCCTAATACAAAGTACATGTGGTAGAGAGAAAAGATTATCGTAGGTTGATGAAAATCTAAAATTATTTACATTTTTGTACCAAATATTTTGTTTTAATTATTCAAAAAAGTATACCATGTGTTTTGAACTTTTTACATTTCTATACTGTCAGATTACAGTTAATGTACAAATTTATATCTGTTCTTCATTAACACTTAATTGGATCTTAAAATGCCTAAATTACCCTTAAAAAGAAAAACCAATATACGATGTCATAAAGTTCTTCATTTTTATACTATTAGCTTACAATTATCACATAAATCTATACATTTCTCGATCAACACTTAATTCTAACTTTTTTTTTTGGTTCTTCATTTCACGCCTGCGTGAACGATGATCTCTTTCATCTCGCCTACTGTGTTATTTGTTCTTTTTGCACTTGCATGTGCTTTCAATTTTCCCTTTCTTTATTTCTTATATGACATTTCTATTTTATTTTTTTTAATAAATTAGAGTTGAGAGCTTAGTATGGGATGGCTGGTATAGGAGGTACCAACCTAGTTGGGATGTTCTAAATCACATTGATGCTAAATGCTCTCTCTCATCATTTACATAAAAAGAAAATATATATATATATGTCAATCAATACTAAGATCAGCATAGAAAAGTGATTCATTTTTTAAAATAGTTTATTTAGAAATTTTAACTACTATTTCATCTAGCAAACTGGAAATTTTGAACCGGAAAACATAATTTAATCTTTAGAATTGGTTGAAATTTCATGGCAAGATTTTTGATGTTAAATATTGGCAGATACCATGAAACTAAAACGTGAAGAAGCTGGCTGCTAATTTTAAGCTAGGTCGCTCTCGTTGTCTGATGTCAACTTTGGCAAAAATGTTTTTCTATGTACCTTTTTCTATGTGCCTCTTTTAGTGTGGCTTTTTTCAATGAGTCAAAATTAACAGGAGTGGTGACGAATGTTTCTTTTGATTGAAATAATAATTGCAACTTAACTCTGTTTGGGTATTATCCAACTCTATTTTTGCTGTGGATTTGCGGCCTAGTTGCTATCAGATGAAATAATAATATTAGTTCTCGTGGCTTTCATATTTTGGCAGGACAATCATACTCGTGAATAACTTAAAAAAACAAAAAAACAAAAAACAAAAAAACAAAAAAAAAGCTTTTACCGCCAAAAGTCCGTAGATAGTAATCCACGGGGTTGACGTCTAATTGGTTTGCAATCACATCTTAGTCAGTGTTCTATAATAGGTTGTATTCTTAAAAAATTGCAAAATTAGACAAGGAAACGACACATCGTCTGATAATGAAACGACAGTAAACTAAATGAAAACTACATGTCATATTCTTGGATTTAATAACATGTCGTTTATTAAAAAACTGGAAGACATGTCGTTTTTAATAAGTTGTACGACAATAATGTTTTTGAACTGACAGCAAATTTAGTAAGATGAACACATATTTTAAATCTATTATCTATGTAACACATAAAATTAAAGGAGATGAATAGGTTTCGCGATGTCGTTTCGTTCAAGTTTTTCAAAACGATTTCGTAATCAAATTATTATTATTGTTGCTAGTTGTTTTTCTTTTTTTTTTTTTTTTTTTTTTTTTTTTTTTTTTTTTTCATTGCTTCGTTTGGATGTTTGACGTTTTGGGTCTCCTGCTTCTTCTTCCATTTGTGTTCATTCTTCCTCGCAAACAGCTCCTAGGCCCAATCACAGACTTTTGGTCGCTAGGAGCATAGAAAATGGGTATACTTCAGAAAAAAAATGTTAGGGATAACAATTCTAATCTTAATTTTTGAGTACCAATCTGTATAGTATATGAGTGGTCATTTTTTTATTGATAAGTATTTAAAATATTATTACACAAATTGATTACATCTACCAATGAAAACATGACCTGAGTTGGTACTCAAAAATTTGATATTATAATTAGTGTTCCTAGTACTACTTGTATTTTAATAGCATGTTTATTTATCAAAGTGGACGATGGTAGTCAATATCCTGTTTATTTGCTTTTTCTTTCTTACCACCTATATTAATTATCTTTTTGCTTAATCTCATATAATTCTTATTATTATAAACTTTGTTAAACGAGTAAAAAAAAAACATAATATATTATATTCATGTTTGATCCCTAATCTTTTTACAATGTTGTGATTTGGTCCCTAATTTTTTTTTTTTTTGCAAAAAGTTACCTAAACTCCTTAAAACGGTATAATATGGTTATTTTTTTACAAATGAAAGCAAAAAATTAGATAGAATAGGTCACATGTAGTACATGTGTAAGTTGAATCAAGTAAATATATTTTTTAAATTATTCTTATATAATAAATCATGTATGATTAACGTGACGTTATTTATTAAATTTTAAAATATCATGTTTATCCTTCTTAACTCTATTGAATATTATTTTAAACACGACTTATCTTTAAAATAAAATGAAAAAACAATTTAACATATTAAAAATTCTTGTAATTAAAGAAGGAAAAAAAATGTGACACTAGTGTCTTAAACTAGTAATTTTTTTTTTTTTCAATAAAGAGTTTTAAACTAGTAATTATAAACATATACATGTTTTCCAAGCAAACATGTGTAAGGAAATTAAAAAGAACGTCCGATACTATACATTATGTGATTTAGCTATCAAAAATGAGCAAAGCACATCACATCATTAATTGCCGCGTGAAGCATTTGGGAGTGTGGTAGGGCTAATTGATTAAAAATTATCGGTTTCAGTCGCTTTTGGTGCGGGCTTCTGAACAATAACACCGATGTCCGAATTGTTAAGTATTTTTCAGTTTAATTTTCGATCAGGTTATTATTGGTTTTAATCAATCGGTCATGATCGGTTTTCGACTGGGGTCACCTGGTCATCATCAAGTAAACCAGTAGAAAACTGATTTTTGGCTGTATTTTCAGTTTTTTTATTTTTTATTTTTTGGGATAATATTTTTATGTGAACATACAAATTATTGGTATTGGATAATAAACCATATAAATTATAGCAATCTACCCAAGACCTATAAAATGCAAGTTCAAGCTTCAAATTACAGTAAGTAAACCTAGTCCTACAACTAGTAACCTGTAATGGTCAAAATCAATCCAAGAATTAAACCCAATTGCAAGCACTTCCACCAAACACGTAGAGAAATCACAAGCTTCACAATCACACACAAATCACATGAGCTTTAACCTTATCCATTATCATAGTCTCACTCTCACACACAAATCAAAATATATCACATCAGTATCTCAACAAAAATAAAATCAAGAATTCCAAATCAACTGTATTCACTTGGCGATTATATTGACACCAAGGGTAAAATTAATCTGTTTCTGAATATTTGTAGAATCAGTTGGGCTCCAAAAATTATTTAGGTTCTTTTGCAGCCCTCCCTCTCCTGGATGGATTAATGTCAATAGTGATGATTCAGCTAACGAATCCTCAGGGCTAGCTGGTTGCAGTGGAATTTTCAGAACTTGTCTGGGATTCGTGAAAGGTTGCTTTGCTCCTCAACTCTGAGTTATGTTTACTTTTGAAGCCGAGCTATTATTAACTGTTATAATTACAACTTTTGAACATACTAAAGACTTTGTTTGGAATAATCTTTGGCTCGAAAGCGATTCTACGTACAATGTTGTTGATTTATTGAAGACCAAAACTGGGGAAGTTCCTTGGCGCTTCAATAGATGGAGTACTGCTCTTACACACTTGATCTTTATCAATTTCATAACCTCTCACATCTTTTAGTGAAGGATATCATGTTGCGGATCATCTAGCTTCTCAAGGAGTTCACCTTCGTGAGACTACTAATTAGTGATTACAAAGCCCAAGTTTCTTTCTCTCTAAGATCAGTCATAGCTTAGCTGGGTTCTCTAGATACTGCTTCATAGACAACCGACCTTAAGTGGTAAAATGTATTATTTTTTCCCTCTAGCTTTTTTCCCACTGGGTTTTGGTTTGAGGATATTTAAGGAGTCATATTTGGAGGTTTTAGCTTGCAAAATCTTTGGTTTTGGCTTTGATTTTAGGGTTCATCTCCCGGTTTTTGGTAGTTTTAGTTCTTGTTTCACGCCAAAGTGCATGCTATTTTCATCTTTAGTTTGGTGCTTGGTTGTCTTTTATTTTGCGCCTATCGTGCGTTTTTCTTTTTTCCCGCTTTTTATTTTGTTCAATGAGTTTTCCTTTTTATTTTCAGTAAATTCGAGTTGATAATAGTATTATTGAATTGAATGGTCAATTTAGGTGGTGCTAACTTAATTGAGATATCATAGGGAAAATTAGAAAGCAACTGGTCCTAGAAAACGAGAAAAAGAGAAAAGGAGAAAGTGAGTTGGTCGGAGTTCCGAGACCGCCTCTGGGCGCGTCGTTGGACGTCCGCCCTTAAAAATTGGTCACTGGGCTCGTATTATTATGAGTTTTTTTATTGTGGTGACTGTGTTTTGCGGGATGGTTTCATTGGAGCGAATCTGATGTTGTTTAGAGGATGGTTTCCAAAGGGCTTAGAGGTGTTTTTTGATGCTTTTCTCGTCTAGTGGTTGTACTCTTTCGGGGTTTTGTTCCGAACAATGGTGAGCTTCTTATGGAGGTGGTCGTTCTGACTCCAGATGTTGATGGTGGTAGTTTGTGTAGTTCACGTTTTGCGGTTTGAAGGCATCTCATCGGCTTTACCGCTTGTCTCTCAAGCCGTTCCTCCTACTCTGATGGTCCTTTTGTCGGTTGCACTTTCAATAAAGGCTTGCGACAATCGTGCTTTAGTCTTTAGTTTTTTATGTTTTAAGCTAATAAAGACATTGATATTTCTGCCATATAGTCCAAGTATTTTCATTGTAACAATGGAGGTAGTTCTCCTATCGTTTGAGTTCATTTTTGGTCCGTCAGATTTAGATTTTGACGAGTTAGAAGTTCCGCTAGCTATAAGTCTTAGCGGAGATGTTTGTGGCCTTGGTGCTAAATGTTGCATGCTCTCAATGGATTGAAAGCTTACATCGATTGTAATGGTTTCAAAAAAAGCCTTATGCGTGCTTAAATTGATGTGTCAAAAAATTTGCCTGATATCAGGTCTCGTCTTGCATCGTTTTTCATGTGCTTCATCAGATTTTACTAATGGAACCTGTTTTTATCAAGTGTTTTGTATTGTGTACCACAGGGTTATCCCATTTTGTTTGGTGTCTGTAAGACCATTTAATAGAATGAATTTTACCTCAAAAAAAAAAAAAAAAAAAAAAAACAACTACAACAACTTAATGGAGATATCTTAAATCACCTTAATAATAGTTTCTCTTTCTCACCTTTCACTTAAAAAATAAACAAAATATGTGTATTAAAAGGGATATAGATGTAAATAACCTTTTTTAAAGAAGTTATTACCATATTGTGACGCCCTAGAAATTCATAAACTTGATTAATAAATTATTTTAATAAATATCAAATTTCAAGATCATAAATAATTATATATGTATCATCAGTATCATTATGTCGATGATCTATCAATGTTAAATTTCTCTATTTTAAAGATCATAAATAATTATATATGTATCATCAGTATGATGATGTCAATGATCTATCAATATTGAGTTTCTCTATTTAAATGAGAAATTTTAAATACATAGAAGATGAGTTGAACAACATATAAATTTATACAAAATAAATTTGTTATGTCGTATTAGAAGGATAAATATTAATTTTAGGAAGACCCTGATTTTTATTAGTAGGAAAATTTAATGATCTTAGTATTTATTTTGGTCATATCAGTATTTAAGTTTTGAGAGTATCATTGGGAAATTAATGTGTCCCATAAATAGAAAATGAATAATTATGATTTACTCTTCGAAAATCCAAAAGGTGGAAAATTGATTAAAAAAAAATTGTGCTTATATTTGAAAGCAATAGTGTAGAATTTACGTTAAATGATTCTAGGCAAATCAATAGCCAAGTTTTGGATGATAAGTGACCAATTAGAGCTTAAGATAAGGATTGGTATGATAGAAGATCCAATGGATGAGAATAAAAGTGACAACCTTGGATCAATGGTGGAAAATTGGAAGAAAGAAAAACAAAAAAAAATGAAAAAGCAAATGGGAGATCCGGATTCTTTGTGGTCAAAAGCAAGAAGAAATTTAAATAAATAAATAAAAATGTGGTGCATACATGCAACCTTATGTAAGAGATGCCATGGCTTGTTTTGGCAATTTGACCCAAAGAAAAGACAAGTGAAAGTGACCCCTTATCTCCACTTTGTTGAATAAAATTTTCACACCAACTCCTTCCCATAAGTGGTGGCAACACAAGGGGAGATTCAGCCAAAAATTTTTCATTTTTACCCCTCAAAAAGCTCATTTAAGGTAAATGTTGGCTAAAAACAAGCCCCTATCACCTCATTTTATTCTCACACATGTTAAGCTCAAAAACCCTAGCTTCTGTAACGACCCGCCTAGCATAGGCCGTTACCATATATACATACTTACTTACTTAACTTATCTTACTTACTTATTTAGCGAAGCACAAATTTTTTTTTTTTATGCAGTGCTAACTAGCACATAACTGAATTGAACGAACAAACTTCGGATAACAAATCATATACTTAAAAAGATCAAAAAGCGTAGCGGCTTGATTTCCCACATTTCACAGTATGCCCCACCACGCTCCTCCATCTTGTATCACACATTGCTGACAGGTTGCTTACCTACAGCATAGACGTAAGATAATGAGTTTTCGCTCAGCAAGTACAACTAATTATACCGCGACAAGTACAAAACATACCCGAACATAACATCACGAAATCCTAACTTACTTCACATAGCGTAACATATCTTGACGTACATACCATGACATACCTGGTCTTAACATATCATCACATAACATACCATTCCATACTTAACATATCATCACACAGAATAATATATGCATGAATCGATTATACTCGTATTATGCTTTCTTATTCCTTCTCAACTTATCTTACTTATCTTACTTATAAGCCCCTACTTGAGTGTATGTACCGGACGCGCAACTATGGAGTGGTTGGGGCGACCAGTCTATTTCCAACTCAAACCATAGTCCAACCCAACCTACGAGCGGGTCAGCACGACACAGGCGACTTACTCGCCATAGCAACTTGCTTGCCTTCTTTCTTGCTTGATCTTTAATCTCATCTTATAATTTAGTGAACATGCATTGTGATGTCACTCTTACATAAGACATAATATACTTTACATCATAAACTTAACGTAGCATACATCATAACTTATCATAGCATGATTCATAAACTTGACTTATCATACATCCTTACTTAACATACAACATAGCACAACATGGCAACCACGTAACATAGAGCTACACAACATACGTCATACAACGCATAACATACAACAATACCACGTATAACCCTAGCATACATCTAACATACTTTAGCAAGTAACAACACAAAGCCTATGCTGTAGGCGAAGTTGTACTTACTTCTCTCGCTATGTTCCACGTAATGCTACTCCTCCTCCGAGTACAGCTGCAGGTTACTTCCTGCTCGATGAAGGACATAGTCTAGTTAAACTCGTGAAATGTTGGTGACCTGACCAACATGCTTACATGATCCTGGTTGTATGTCCCTTTGTGCATAAGGTCTTACTTTGCTATACTTAGTAACCCTATGGTTATGAATTTGTTTTTTAAAAAGGTTACATTGGGTAACTTTATATGCTAAGCCCACAACATACCATTAGGGTTAGATCATCTTTCAACCTTGGGCTTCTTCTTACATCATAAATTATTGGGTTATTTCCATTAACCCTTATATCCTAGCCCAATTATAGGTTTTGGTATCCCTTAAGATCAAACTTAGTTAAACATTGGGTCAACCAAAGTCAACCCTCGGTCAACTAAGGTCAACCCTCTATGGTCAACCTTGGGCTTAACCCAGTAACTCGGATATCCTTCCCGGTTACCATCCGTTACGTTCATCTCGCTATACCTTAGCTTAAAAATCTCAATTTTTTCTTAACTTGAAAAAGTTGAGGAAAAATTCCCAAAACTCTTTATTTAACTTGTAAAAATTCACATTTTCGAAGCAGTTCTTTATAAAAATCATTTAGGGCTGAAAACTGTCTTTGGAATAGTTTCTATAGTCAAAACAGTGATTTTGAGAAGAAAAACAGTTTTTTCCAAACTAGTTTTAGAAAATTCTGTGTAGGAATTTTCTGTTCACTGCACAGTCTTTGCAAAATAGTGTCAATTTAAAGATCTAATCTGAATTTGAAAAACTTGTCTTCATGAAAGTTGTAACTCTCGAAAAATCCTAAAACTTTTATGTTTTACAAAAAATTTAATTCGAACTCTAACTGGCTCGTTTTGCTATTTGAACTCACCTGGCCGTGTATAACTATTGGACACGGTTCAGGATCGGGTTTTGGTAAAAACGAAGGCCTTTGGAGTCTTATTTTGGAAATCTGTTCACGCAACCCCCTAGGAAAACTCGTTTTGAACAACTTTCATATTTTACGTTTTACCCAATTCGGCCTCTAAAGGTCTCAAATTCCACTTACCAGAAAACTGGGCAGTTCCAAGTCCGAACTGGCAGTTTTCCTTATTAGTTCCATTTTACGTCCTATTGCGTGAAAACTAACTTAACCGAACACGAGAGAGCCTAAATAGCATACATGCAGCATATTCTAATGTCCCACATGAACCATCATGTAATTCTAACGTGTCCATGCAAACCAAAACAGATCTGCCCTTGCCTAAGGTTTGCGTGATCTAGGTTTGCATCATATTTCATTCATCCATCACATTCCATTCCATGGCTAGCACTAGCAACCTAGCATCATTGCCACAACCGGCTTGCACAAATCAGGACACATACCAACCATCTAACTATGCAAATTCTAACATGCAAGCAAGCATAAACATATAGCAAGCAAAGCATAAACAAACCACCCTTAAAAACCCTAATCAAGCACCATACTAACAACTAACTAGGGCAATTGAAATAAGAGCTTGAGCTTATGCTCTTACAAACTTTAGCTTGGAAATACACATAAATTTCCAAATGAAATCAAATGGAAAATGTTAGGGTTTATAGGAGATGTTACCTTGGCTAACCCTAGAAATGGGTTAGGGTTGGTGGATCCAAATTTCTCCCTCTCTTGGCTCTTCCTTTCCCACGGTTTTGCCCTCCAATTAGGCACCAAAATTTTTCACCTCACTTGGTGATTATTTCAAGCCAAAACCGAAACTCTCCACACCAAATTCCTTCAATTTTTCCTTTCCTTATTCTTGCTCACCCATGGCTGAACTTCACACTCACCTAGGGCACCCAAAACTTCTTTTGGTTTCTTGATTGGTGATTTCTCCTCACTCTTGGCCACTAACCAATTTTTCCCACTTAAATTTTCTCTCCCTTTTCTCTTTCCCCACACTCGGCCACAGCCAAGAAAATGGGTCTCCAATTTTTCCAAAACTTTCTCTTGGTTCTTGGTTGAAAATCCAAACACCCCTAATCCAATCTCCCTTGGATTTTCAAATTTTTCTTTGTTCTTTCTTGATTTCTCTTACTCAGATTTTTGGGAGAAAATTTTGTAAGAGGTTAGCTGATTTTCTCTATTTTTCCAGCCCAAAAACCGCCCACCCCTTATGGGTATTTATAGGCATGGGCAAACTTTTTAAAATTGCTAAAAAGTCCCTCAAAATTCAATTATTTGGACACTTGGCATGCAAGGTGGCCGGCCATTCCCTTGTAGAGCAAGGCTAAAATGACCTCATCATGGTGACATCATCTAGGTGACATCACTATGCTTACATCACCAAATTTCTAAAATTTACACTTTGGCCCCAAAAGCTAGAATTTTTGCAAATTTGCCCCTTAGGTGGCCGGTCACTTGCTTGGAGAACAAGTCAAGCTTATCTCATCTTAATGACATCATCTTGATGACATCACTATGCTTACATCATCAATTTTTTAAAATTTACACTTTTGCCCTCAAAAGATAAAATTTTGACATTTTTGCCCCTGAGGTGGCCGGCCATGTCACCTTCTCTAGAGAGTTTCAAAACTTTCTTTCCAAGCTTAAATAATTAATTATGATGTCATAAATTGAGGATAGGATGATGTCATTCATATTAAGTCTTGTTTGGCTTTTCCTCAATATTTAGTCCATTTTTCCGCTACACAGATATTTCTAATACTGTGTTCACTTAAACACAGTATTTTTATACTGTACTACAGTCCAAAATTTATCTGTATAAAAACGGACAGTATAACTTTTTTTTCTAATTTTTCAAGTCCCTTTTGCCCTTGATCTATACTAGGTGTGCTTGATTTTCTAAGGTGATTTTAAAGCCTATTTGAGTTATCTTGCCCATCATGTCGAGTTTTACAGTATCTTTTCCATACTGTATCACGTAATACTTCAAAGTCAACCCGTTGACCGCTCTTGGTCAAACTTTGACTTTCTTGGTCAAATTTGACTTTTTCGGTCAAACTTTGACTTTTTCAAAATTACGTACTTTTTCGTCCTTTTCATCTCAAAAGGGCGTTTGCTAACCTTAGCAATCTATTTTAAGTCTTATTGAGTCATAAGATCTCATAAAAAGTATGAAAAACTCTTAACCGAGCTTTTCCATAAATACCTTCATGGTATGCATATAATTCTTTTTGCAAAGGAAACGGTAATATAGAATTTCTAGGTATTACAGCTTTTCTAGCCACCACCAAGCTTAAAAAATAAAAAAATAAAAAACTATCAACACTATTCTCCATCTCCAACACTGCTCTAGCACCCTCCTCTCTCCATTTTCAAGCTCCAAGTAACCCTAGTACGTACTAAGTTCAAAGAAATGTGAAATGGAATTAAATAACATGTTACTCGAGGTAATCTAGTAGTATTATTTATGTTTTAGTTATTTTTGGAGAACTAAAACTTGATGTTCAGTTAGAATCTTAATATTAGGCTTTTTCTTACCTAGGAAAAGGTTTTGATAAGAACTTTGGAGGTCCAAGATCTTAAAGGATCCACGGAACTATTCGATAAGATCTACAAATTTTGTTGGAGCTTGTGGTTGTTGTGGTAAAATGGTATGCATTAGAAACTTTAGTATAAAAAATAAATTATATGATAAGATTTTACAAAGGATAAACTTCATTTTAGGCTTTAGAATAACTTGGTTTGCTTTTGTATGTCTAAAGTTATGAGCATTTGAATTTGTGATACAAAACTAAAGAGAAAAGGAACCTCTGGGATACAGTCTAGCCATTGTTTTTATGTACTCTGAACCCTTTACTCTCAAGATTTTGGATTATAATTCTAGATCTGAAAACTATATTTTTTAAACTTTTCAACAAGATATCATGCGCCTCAAACTGATAAATGTACAGTTTTTGATAAATTTTATAAGTTTGGATTTTTGAATCGAGAGCGTTTACTAGAACCTTTTATCAATTACGCGTTTTGTATATTTTGGGTTATTAAACCATAATTTTTTACAAAACTATTTGTCTGAACGAGATACTATAAGTTTTCCAATAACATATCTTTTATCTTATTTGAACTTGTAAGTGAATTGTTATGATTTTTCTAAGTTTACCCATAAATCTGGACTTGTGATACAGATGTGGGACCAATGGTAACAAAACCTAAGTTTACAGTATAAAACACTAAAACACTAAAGGAAATAACTTTATCCTGTAAATTAGACATCTCATGTTTCAAAATGAGATATCATGCGTTTAAAACGAATTTGTACATAAATTTTAATAAATCACATAATATTGTATTGTAATCTCGTAAACTTAGATTTTATCTTAAGGCACTTAGGAAAATGTTCATGTTAATTTTTGAAATGCTTGAAATCTTGGAAAATAAATTATAAAAACAGAAACTAGATACTTCAAGTTTTCTAATGAGTTATCAAGTGTCCAAAACAGGATTATACTCAAATTTAAATAAATTTTATAAATTAAAATCCGAAACCGACAAAACAATTAAATATTAAAATATGACATAAGGGTAAGTCATAATATATAAACATATTTAGTTATGAAATGAGTTAATAGTAAGTGCATGATTAAATAGTGGGAAAGACCCTAACTTTATAAAATTAAATCACAAGTTTTAAATGGACTAAGATAAAGTATATTAGAGGATTACGTGGTATATACCAAGAGATTATCTTAGCCCAACTAAATGATCATAACTAAAGGGATTGGGCTTTGTAAGCCTAATACTATATGAAAGGTATACACGTAGGTGACCCCTTGTCACATTAATTAATTAATTAATTAAGAAATAAATAAATAAATAAATAAATAAACTAATAAGTATGTAACCAAACGTAATTATGCTAAGAAAGTTAGTTAGTAATTAGTGAAGTAATTAATTAACTATAGGAGTTAGTAAGTGATAATTAGCTGTGTAATCAAGATTATTATGTCAAGTAATTACATAATTATAATACATGATTAATTAGATATTCATTAAATATTAATTATTAGATTAATAAAATTATTAATTATTAATATGAGAATCAATAATTGATAATTATTATATGAGAAAAAAATATTTAAGTAACATAATTAAATTATTAATAATATAATTATTAATTAATCAATTAAAATTATGTAATTTAATTATAATTACTCAATTAAATAAAGTAATAATTAACTACTACCTAATTAATTAGTTAATTAATTAATCAATCAATTAATTAATCAATTAAATTAAACTAAGTAAAATTAAATTAATTAAATAATAATAGTAGAAATTTATTTAACACTTAATAATCAATTTGAATTAATTATTAAGGTTAATTATTATAAAAGTAAATTAAGCTCACTTTAATTTATAAAATAAATAAATAAATAAAGTTATATAACTATAATTCTATCTAATTATGAGATATTGTAAATCAGGATAATGTTCTATGTTTTCTATGATTTGCCTTAATGAGATGAAGTGATGAGTATATGAGTCATATGTATTATATTAATTAAACATTTGACGTGCATAATTTCTCTTGTCCTGATATGATCGACATACCGCACAGATATGTTTGCCATAATGATAGATGCATAGTGACATATAAATCTACACATTGTCACAAATAATAAGAATGAGGCTAACGAAAGATAAAATTAAGTGTCGTACCAACCTCCAATTAGTGAGAGGATATGATAAAAACGAAAATTATAAGTTATGACCTTAGAGGTTGTTGAAGGGTCGCTCTCCTAACTCCCCATTGGTTACGCATATATAGGTATGACATAGGGGCACTTAAGTAGACCAGACATATATATAATAAGCATATATAGATCACATGTATTTTTGAACATTCTTGATGTTACATGTGATGATATGATTTTATGAAAATATTTTGTGAGATATTATTTGCACTTGCTAAGCGAAAGCTTATACGTGTGTATTCATACTGTAGGTAATGTGGGTAAGCAATCCGCTACTCAGATATTTTCTGGACTGGTGAAGTTATGCAGAGGCAATGAAAGAAGGGAGTGGGATACCATCATTAATTTAATTTCTGTGTTTAAACTTCTTAAATTATTTTGTGTCGGTTATATTTATAACTATGTTTATAATATTTAGGTACTACTAAACTAGTACGAGTACTTTAAGAGAAAAAGACTTTAGAATCTTTCTTTTTAACTTACATGAAGTTATAGCTTTTTAAATATCCTCTAAGTACTAATTTGAATATGATATTTATTATTTAAAGATTTTCAATTTTCTCATTTAAAAATTTTAGTTTATTAAACTCTTCAAGTACAAGTATAATTTGTACGTAAAAAAAAAAAAAATCCGTATTTTTATAACCTAATATAAATAAGTGTTAAGAATAAATGAATTAATAATAAGTAAGTTAGTTAATGATCCGAAAAGTCAGGTCGTTACACATATGGTCAAAATTTTTAAAAATTAATCAAAAAGCCTTTATTCTTAAAATGGTCAATCAATTTTATAAATAGTCAATCACTGATTGACCATATTTAGTCAATCAGTGAATGACTAATAATCAATCAGTGATTGACTCTTGGTCAATCACTAAT
Organism: Ficus microcarpa; assembly: GCA_025413485.1. NCBI lineage: Eukaryota > Viridiplantae > Streptophyta > Magnoliopsida > Rosales > Moraceae > Ficus > Ficus microcarpa. The sequence continues at coordinate 15,611 of JAINRI010000041.1, forward strand.
TAACTCTTAGTCAATCAATGATTGACCATAATATGTCACCAATTTTCATAATTAATCATTGATTGATTATAGTCAATCACATGACCATAAACGAAATCACCAATTTAATGATCAATCAGTAATTAACTATTGATAAATCATTGATTTACTATTAAAAAATTTTAAAAAATAAAAAAATACCATCTTTCTCTCTACTCCCTCGACAATTTAACATCCTTTCTCCATCTCTGTCTCTCTTCCCTCTCTCTCTACCTTTTGACGATTGGATCTCAAACTTTGCAAAATCACCAACGAGCACCACTGCGACCACCATCACCGCCTTCCCACCAAAGAAGCTTGGCTAGCTGTCGATCATCATTGCTCGAAGAAACTTCTGCCTTTCATCTGTCTCCACACCTCTCAACATCATCGATCTCAAACTGCCAATCGTGGTGGGGAGAAAAAGAACCAACATTGAGTCAATCTCCTCCACGCTAGCCGGAAGCAACGCTGGAACTGAATCGCCAGCGGAGTACGATTGCGTTGCCAATGGAATTGCAATGTCGGCCTCCTCCAGCATCGACGCTGGATTTCATAGAGAGAGAAGACAAAGAATGGAAGTCAGTTGAAAACATCACCGAGGGAGTGGGAGTAGTTAAAAAACGTGGGGTAGTGAAATAAATATTCTCCTTATTACAAAAATAATGCCAAATTTATATGAATGACATGATTTTCAACGGGAAAAACAAAACACAGAAATTATATCAGATGAGGAATGAAAGAAACGAATCTTTTAAAAAACTCAAAAAGAATCTCTCCTCTCATAATTAAGTATTTAACTTTATTAGCATTTAATTTTCTAATTTTTGTTCTTTTTTTAAACTTAGATTTTTCATTATTATTTTATTAAATAGTTTTCGTTAACTTTAAACAACACTAACTATACCAAATTTTAAAAATTATATTCGTTTTACTTTTTTCTCTTCCAATTAAATAGTCCGGAAGCAATTATCTCTTATCATCTTGACAGTAATTGTTTGGATATTATCTTACATCTCCTATAGTTTTAAATTCGTAGAGTATATATTATCTATGTCAAATACAGAGTAACTATATATAAATAGCCCCAATAATTATTTCAGGGAAAAAAAAGGTTTCCCCGTTTTAACTTTTTTCTTAAAAAAATTAAAATTTGAAATACCCTACGTTGCTCAACTACATTCTGCCTCACAATTTTTTCTTGAAAAAGAAAAATATCATTTTAAAAAAAGCTTCATAATGATAAAACTTGCATTAAACAATAACAAAATTTCGATCGCAAAAAAAAAAAAAAAAAGAAAGAAAGAAAGAAGATTCATCTCCTTTCTCATATTCAACAATCACAAAAGAACATAAAATGTCTATAAAATATTCAATAAAATTGGTATGAAAAACTATAACGACCCGACTTTTCGGACCGTTAACTAACTTACTTATTTTAAATTTAATTTAGTCTTAACACTTATTTATGTTCGGTTCTAAAAGAATACAAAAATTTTTTTATTTAAATCATATTCATACTACAAATGTAAGGATTACTAAAATTTTTAACTGAGGAAATTTAAAAAAACCTCTAGTAAATAATTATCCTATTTAAATTCGTATTTAGATAATATTTAAAAAGTAATAACTTCATGTTGATTAAAACGAGAGAGTACGAAGTTTTTTTCTTGTAAAATACTCATACTAATTTAGTAGTACCAAAACATTGGAACATAACTATAAATATAGTCATTACAAAATAATTTAGGAAGTCTAAATGCGGTGGTATCCCACTCCCTTCCTTTATCGCCTCCGCACAGCTCCGCCCGTCTATGAAATATCTAAATAACGGGCTGCTTACCCACGTTACCTACAGCACGAACACACACGTATGAGCTTTCGCTCAGCAAGTACAAACAATATCTCACAAAATATTTTCATAAAGTCATATCATCACACGTAACATTAAGAATGTTCAAAATGCATGTGATCATGTGTGTTTATTTATGCTTCATTATATACATGTCTTGTCTAGGTAAGGGCCCCTATGTCGTACCCATATGCGCGCAACCAAAGGGGAGTTAGGGGAGCGACCCTCCAACAGTCTCCAAGGTCATATCTTATAATTTTCGTTCTTGTCATATCCTCTCACTAATTGGAGGTTGGTACGACACTTAATCCTATATTTTATTTGCCTTATTCTCATTAATTGTGACAATGTGTAGATTTTCATATCACTATACATCTATCATTATGGCATAATTATCTGTGAAGCATGCCGATCATGTCAATACAAGAGAAATTATGCACATCAAATACTTAATCACAGCAATACGTATAATTCATATACTCATCACATCATCGAGTCAAGTCATAACAAACGTAGAGCATCAACAAAGAAAAATATTTTGTTCCATGCTGTAGGTGAAGTTTGTATTTACTTGTCTTATGTGCTTAAGTTTCTGGAGTTGTATCTCCTACTATGCAGATTTGAGAAATTATCCTGATTTAACAATATCTCATTATTAGATAAAATCATTGTTATATTACTTTATTCAATTATTCATTTATTTTATAAATTATAGTGAACTTAATTTACTTATATCATAATTAACCTTAACAATTACTTCTTATTAATTATTAAGTGCTAAAATAAATTTCTACTAATTATTATTTATTTAATTTAATTTAATTAATTATTTTGATTAATTAATTAATCAATTGATTAATTAATTGATTAACTAATTAATTAAGTAATAATTAATTATTACTTTATTTAATTGAGTAATTATAATTAAATTATATAATTTTAAATGACTTATTAATAATTATCTTATTACTAATTTAATTATATTACTTAAATATTCTTTTTCATCTAATAATTAATAACTATTCATTCTAATATTAATAATTAATAATTTGATTAATCTAATAATTAATGTTTGATTAATCTCTAGTTAATTATTCCTAATTATTTTGATGATTATATCAATGATTAATCATTAATTAATCTCTAATTAATCATGTGTTATAATTATGTAGTTATTTAACATAATAATTTTGATTATCATCCACTAACTCTTATAATTAATTAATTAATCATCAATCAATCAATCAATTAATTAATTTCTTTATTAATCACATTTGATTACATATTAATTAAGTAATTAATTGATAAATCAATCAAGGTGACAATGAGTCACCTAAGGGTATACCTCTCTTTTATTATTGAGCCAGTCCAATCCCCTTAGTTATGTTCATTTAGTCGGGTTAAGGTAAGCTCTAGGTTTATGCCCAGTAACCCTCTAGTATACTTTATCTTAGCCCATTAAAACTTGTGATTTAATTTATGAAATTAAGGTTTTTCATATTATTTGGTCATATAGTTAAAATCAACTCATTTCATAACTAGATATATTCATATGTCATGATTTACCCTTATGTCACATTTTAATATTTAATCGTTTTATCAGTATAGAATTTTAAATTATAAGATTTATTTAGATTTGAGTATAACTCCGTTTTGGACACTTAATGACTTGTTGGAAAGCTTGAAACATCTAATTTCTGTCTTTATATTTGTTTCTTTGGATTTCAAGCATTTCAAATATTAATGTAGACGTTTTCTTAAGTGTCTTATGGTAAAATCTCAGATTACCAGCTTATAATACAATTTTAAGGGATTTATTAAAATTTATGTACATATCCGTTTTAAACACATGATTTCTCATTTTGAAACTCAAGATGTTTACTTTACAGTGGTAAAGTTATTTCCTTTAGTACTTAAGCATTTCATATCATAAACTTAGGTTTTGTCACTGTTGGTCCCACGTTTGTACCACAAGTCCAGATTCATGGGTAAGATTAGAAAATCCATAACAATTTACTTACAAGTCCAAATAAGACAGAATATATGTCATTGGAAAGCTTATAATGTCTATTTTGTATGATAAAAATAGTTTTATAAAAGGTTATGGTTTACTAACTCAAAGTCTATAAAACCTGTGGCTAGTACAGGGTTCTAGCAAGGATTTTCGGTTTGTAGCCCAAACTTGTAAAATTCATCAAAAATTGCACATTTATCCATTCAAGGCGTATGATACCCTGTTGGAAAGCTCAAAGAATCTAGCTTTTGGTTCTCTAACTTATAATCCAAAATTTTGAGTCTAAATGGTTCGGAGTATAAAAAACATGTGGCTGGTCTGTGCCCCAGAGATCCATTTTCTCCCTAGTTTTGTGTCACAACTTCAAATGCACATAACTTTAGACATATAAGAGCAAATTAAGTGATTCCAAAGTCTAAAATGAAGCTTATCCTCTGTATAATATTAATATATAATTTATTTCTCATACCAAAGCTTCTAATGCATGCTATATCACCACAACAACTACAACCTTTAACAAAGTTCATAAATCTTACCGAAATGCTCCGGGGATCCTTTAAGATCTCTAACCTCCCAAGTTCTTCTCAAAACTTTTTCCTAGGTAAGAAAAGTCTAACATTAAGATCATAACTAAATATCATGCATTAGTTCTCCAAAAATGACTAAAACACGAAGAATACCACTAGGTTACCTCTAGTAAAACATCCTCTAACTCCGTCTCACACTTCTTCGATCTTGGTGATGGGGTTCCTTAAAGCTTGAAAATGATGGAGGAGGGTGCTTGAGGAGTGTTGGAGATGAAGAGTAGTATTGGTGGTTCTTCTTTTTGTTTTGAGCTTGATGGTGGCTAGAGAGCTAGGGTTTGAGCTTAACTTGTATGAGAACAAAATGAATGTTGGAGGTTTATTTTCAGCCAACTTTTACCTCGAGGAGAGCTGTCTTTTGAGGGGTGAAATTGAAAAATATTTGGCTAAATCAGCCCTTGTATGGTTGGCACTTTTGAGAGGGGTTTGGAGTGAGACAATGGGTCACTTTCACTTGTCTCTTCCTTGGGTCAACTTGCCAAAATAAACCATGCCATCTCTTACATGTGGTTACATGCATGCACCACTTTCTTCTTTTCTCATTTGTTCACATTTCTTCTTGCTTTCTTGAACCAAAAACTAATACCCCCTTGCTTTAGCCAATTTTGTTTTGTTTTGTTTTTTTTCTTTCAATTTCCACCATTGATCCAAAGTTGTCATCTTTATTCTCATCCACTGGATCTTCCATCACACCTATCCTTACCCTAAGTTCTCATTGGTCACTTATCATCCAAAGTTTGGCCATTGATTTGTCTAGGATTCTCTAGCATCAAATCTACACCATTGATTTCAAATCAAGCATAATTTTTTGATCAAGCTTCCACCTTTAGATTTCTTAAGAGTAAATACTAATAATTCATCTTCTATCCATGTGACACGTTAATTCCCAACTATGCTCTCAAAACTTGACTATTGATATAATCAAAATCGACCTACTAATAAAAATTGGGGTTCTTCCAAAAAAAAAAAATTATCGTTATCCCCCTATTATGACGTAATAAATTTTTTTGTTTAAATTTATATGTCGTTCAACTCATCTTCTATGTATTTAAAATTTCTTATTTAAATAGAGAAATTCAACATTGTTAAATCATCGACATTATCACACCGATGATACATATGCAGTTATTCATGATCTTAAATTTTAATATTTATCAAAATAATTTATTAGAAACATATTAATGAAGAAAATCCATAATAATAATTCGTGAATCAAGCTTATGAATTTATAGGGCATCACAAAAACATTGAATGTATATACACATATATTGTGTTGTTAATTAACTTTTGAAGATGGTGAGCTGTACATCATCTTTTATCATCCACGAACGTATCATGGATATCAATTAGTAATTATAATTGATATTTTAAAATAAATCGATAAATAAATATTTATGATGCCATCAATGACATTTTTTATAAGAGTTTTTTTTAATGTATGGTAAAAATCAATCCAATACATGATTTTATGGCATTTATCAAAAGTGCCCGAAATTTATAGAATGAGTACGTAACATGTCTGAAGCATCAAAAGATATAAAATTATTGGAGTTGTTATTTTTGTACCCACATGAGTTATAAAATAATTTTAACATAATTATAGCAACTGAGTTACCATGCTTATTTAATGAGTGTGCATAATCACATGCACTATTTTAAAAAAAAAAAAAAAAAAAAAAAAGCAGCTAAAAAATTTTACTTCATAGTATTAAAATTTTGCTTCATAAGAAACATCCTGACTGAGTGTAAGTTATTGCCCATTCTTAGATTTCCTTTTGGATTCTAAGATACAGATGTTTAAACAAAAACTTACTTTTAGAGAAAAATGTGTTTTAATTTAAAAAAGAAATTAGAATTTTGAACCTGAACCTGAACCTTATAACACCACTTTTCCTTCTTTTTTTCTTTTTCAATCCAAATAACATCATTTCAATGTTAGCCTGACGATGGAAAATCATTAAGAGCAAAATGGTCATTTTGACTCTTATGCTATGTTTGATAGGGTGGAAAAGAGGAAGGATGGAAGTTGGATGAGGGAAAAGCGAAGAGAAATTGATGAGGTTGGTTGTTTAGTAAGAAGGAAAAGAGAAGGGAAAGGAAAATAAAATGGAAAAAGTTTATATTGGGGTTCACATTTTTATTCCCTCCAAAGTGGGAAAAAAAACTAAAATGCACAAGAAAGCATAATCAATAACTCATGTTATTTTATACCGTGTATTGTCCTACAAACATTTTGTGAGATATGTCTGAACATGCTGAGCGAAAACTCATCTAAATTCCTTCAGACTATAGGTAATGTTGCAAAAAGGCTGGTGTGACGACTAATGGGTTGAATGCAATGGCGGAACGTGTCCTTTTTAACGGCTATAGATACAGTACTATTTACTTTTACTTTTGTGTTTAAATGGAAAATTTTCATTTCGATTAAAAAATTGAAATATGTAAAAATGACAACACAAATGAGCAATGTAGTTGCAATTTTAAATTTAAAAAAAAAAAAAAACTTATATGTGGATCTCTAATAAATTTTTGTTAGGCTTACTTCTCACCAAAAAGTTTTATGTATATCTTGTTTCATTTTTTTTTTTTTTGGGAATAATTCCCTTTATAAAATGTTTAAAAAAATTGGCAACATTTACTCAAATAGAAAATGGCAACATAAATAGGTAACGTAATTGAAATTTGAAGGAATTTAACTTTCGTTAAAGTTTGAAAATTCCTTTTAAAAAAATAGAAGTAATTCCTTACAAAAAAAAAAAAATAAGTCGTAATCAGAAAAAAAAATTCAATAATATTATCTTCAGCCAATAAATAAATAAATAAATAAAGAAGAAGAAGAAGAAGTAAATCAGAAAAAAGAAAAAACTTCCCACTTTCCTAAGAAAAACCTTCCCATCGTTCTTCAAGGAAAAAAAAAAAAAAAAAAAAAAAAACCCTCTCTATGGTTGGAGTTTTACTAGATTTTTGCTGTGTCCATTTTAGATGCAAGGTTCTAACTAAAGGGTTAAGACACTTAACGTTTAGATGAAGATTTTCTTGTCTTTGTTTTTCCTTCATCGTTTCCTTATTGAGAGAGAATGATATAAACATATTCACATTAGTTTATTAAATTTGTAGATATAAAGAGAATTGAACTCAATATGTTATAAAAATTTAGGAATAGAATTACCTCTAGATTATGTCAACAATAATAATTTATTATCTATTTTAAGATTATTAAGAAATTTATTCTTAAAGATTATTAAGTCTTTTTTTAATTAAGAAAAACAAATTTAGAATTTTTTAATAATTAAATTGAGACTTATTCTCTCTTGGTAATTGTAAACATAATAAAGGTGATATTTAATTCACTATCTCATTTTAAACTAAAATATATTTTTTCATCTCAGTTTTTGTCTTTTTCTGAAAAAATTTTTTTGTCTTTTCTGAAAAAGTTTTTTGTCTTTTCTAAAAAGTCAACAAAAATTACTATTGAAACTTCAAATTTCCAACTCAAATTCATTCACCAAACAGACCCTTTAAGTCTTTTTCTCTTTTTGTATTTTCTTTGGAAAAGCAAATTTATAGTTTTTTAATAATTAAATTGAGACGTATCATTTACAAGACTTATTCAGATATTGATAAATATTACTATTTACATATTAGATAAATATATAAATTGACATTTAAAAGGCCTCCCATTATAATAAAATAAATAAATAAATAAATAAACAAAAAATTTTTGAAGAAAGATTGGATATATTATTTTAGAGGGAAAAAAAAAATTAGAATATAATATATTCGGGGAAAGTGGCAGTTTGGAAATTTCTGGGAAGTCTTTCAGACGGACTCCTTTTTTTAATATGACATGAAGCGCTGATTGCCATAACTGTGGGTGTGAGGTGGGGAAAAAGAAAACAAAAAACAAAAAAACCTCATACAAAGATTACACCCGCGCGGTAATCGTAAACCCATCAATTCGTTTTGGGGGAAATAAATGGACGGCAAAGATGGTGACCTTTTCTCTTCTTTTCTTTTTTGTTTTGTTTTTGTTTTTGTTTTTGTTTTTTTTATTTCCCCCTTAATTTATTTATTTATTTGTTTTTTTCCAGACTCTCCCCCAAAAAATGTAACCCCTCAAATTTGTTTTGGGGTAACTAATGGGAGCCAAAGATGGCGCCCTTTTTCATTCAAAAATTTTTTTTTATTATTAATTAATTTTTTGTTTTGTAAAATTATATTTAAAATTCTAGTATTTTAAAATGAATTTCGGTATTTTATGTCAATTTCCATCGATAACGATATCTCCGTCGATATTTGTTTAAAATTTAAATACCGATATGAAATTAATATTGATATTTTCATCCCTGCCGCTACGCAACATGCTTTTTTTATCTTTCTTTTTGGTTTTTTAGGTTTGATAAGTCAATTAATGACATTTTTTTCCCTTCTAAAGAAAACGAAGAATCTAGACTAACTATTTTTTTATCTACAATCGATAGAATATTTTTATCGATCAAGAGATAGTCACTCATAGCATAAAAACTGCAACAAACTTCACCTAACCATAACATTAGCGGAACCAATATATATACCGCTAAAAACCAACTCAAGCAAAATCGAATAAAAATTTTGTTCCAAAACTGCAACACTTCTTTTGCCATCTTTATCTATTTGTGTCTTTGTTTCTTTCTTTTTTCTTTTTTTTTTTTTTTCTTGCATGAACTGTAATAGAGTTTAATAAATTTCAAAGTTTAGTGTTAAAAAAATTGTGAAATTTAATGGTAATATAGTCGATTTTGATTTATTTGAGTTATTACATTGTAAACATTAATACTTTAAAATCAAAATTTAGGATAGAATCTGTAAATTTAATAACCAAAAGATAATGGATAAAGAAACAAAAATTTAGGATAAAGTTGTAAAATATGTTTTTATATTTGAAAAAAAACTATTGAAAATCATTGAAATTTTCAAAGTTAAAGAAACAAAAACGAAATTCTAACCTCCCTCAACAACTATTCTTAAATAATCTCAACTCAAAACTTGCAGTGATTTGAATTACAATTACAAATCTTCAAACTCAAACTTTCTATGTGCAATTTTCAACATTACATTTCTTCTAAAAGAGCTGATAACTTGACAAGTTATTTTGTCGCTAAAAAAAAAAATGGTCTGCTTTATTCTTATGAATATTAGATTGGCTAACTGATATAATATAATGAATTCAATATATATACATGTGTATTGACTTTTTTTTTATAATTTTGCGGAAAAAACCTTTTGTTTTGCTTAAAGTATAGATACTTTAATACTTTAATATTTAAAAAATATAATTGCTTTAATATTTAAAAAAGTATAAATGCTCTAACGTAGAAAATAGAATATTTAGAAGTACCTCGATTTAGAGTTGAAAGTTTCAAGGTTTCTTTATATTTAAAAATTAAAGAAGACATAAATATTAATGAACAAATATAACAATTCGAAAAATATATAATAATTAATATTAGAGGAAAGAAATTTCGGTGATATTGGCACTTATTTTTGCCTCCAAAAGGATGAAATATGAGGAAAAGTGTGCCAAACCTGCCACAAAAAACCTTTAAAAAAAGAAAAAAAACCTCCCACAAAAAACATCTTCCGTTGGTTTGAACTTTGAAGAGATTCAAGTCCTCAAACCCGTATCTCTTGTTCTTTGTTCACGTCACGCCATCTCTGTTACAAGGGGTTTCTTTTTTCTTTTGTTTTTTGTTTTTTTGTCCTTTTTTTTTTCCCTCCTTTTCTTATTTGTTCTTAAATTTCTTTGATTTATTTTTTTTTCAATTTTGTTTTTTCCAGAACTCGAATCGCCTCCATTGTTGTGCCGAAGATGCAGCAACAGAGGCTCAAATAGCAGAACATGATGCAGCACTCACTCTACCACCACCCAGCTATGTTAGCTGCTCCTCAAGTTTCTTTTTTATTTTTTTATTTTTTATTTTTTCTATTTTTTTAGTTTTAAAAGTTGGTTCTTTTGTTTTGTTTTCAAGAACAGAGCATTTTGTGAAGGGCATTTGTTTTTTTCAATTTACCTATTTCGAAAGAATTGATTGCTCACATTAAGAAGGATGGAACTGTGTTGCCTTGCATAGGTGCATTGATAGAGGTAAATGTTGCTCTTATTTGGAAGAAAGTTAAAATCATTATTTGGCTGAAACTGTGTGGATGAATTTCATAAACTAGCAAATCCTCCCTGTTTTGTATTTCTTCAGAGCTTTTTCAATACTTATTTTGTCTAAAAATGTGCAGATGAATTTGGAGTTTTATGCCATAGATAGCCAGGTATGTGATGTCGCAATGGTGCACTGCTGAAATCGCTATCTACAATTTGAATAATCATTTTAAACATATTCTCCTCTGTGCGTGTTGCCTTGTCTGCATTTATCTGTTGAAGAAATAAACTCAAAATTTCCCTAGAACTAGAAATAAATAAAAATCAAGGCAGTAGAGATATCCTTTTCATGTCTTTGTTACCATAGTTAATTGTTGCAAATGATTAGTTATTTTTGAATTGGAACGCATTCAGAAATGTCAAAGGGGGATAGTGGTTGGATTTGGAATGTCAAGTTCTTATACATATTGCTGATTGCATTCACTGGACTGTTTCTTTTCCCTATTGATGATGATGTGTTTTCGTTTTTTTATCTTTGTTCCTTAACTCTCTCTTTCTTATGCAAGGTTTTATTACCAACAATGAGAGGGCCCTAGAGGAACTGTTTGGGGATGAGGAGGATACACGCAAAGGTGTTGCATGTCCAAATGTGATGGCTACTCGCATTGCTACAGTTTTTGCTTCTTTGAGGGTACATAAAATAGTGGTTTACAGCAGGATTTGATTGATGATCAAGTGGCAATTTTCTGAAGCATGTAATGTTTTAACTTTTAATGATGCAGGAATTTCCATATGTTTTAACTTCTTTCTATTTTTTTTAAGTTTTGAAAGTTGATTCATTTGTTTTGTTTTCAAGAACAAAGCATTCAAACTCTCCATTTTTCTCAGCTGCTAGAGGGAAGTGAGTGGAGTAAGGGTCATCCACAGAGGAGGATATTGTCCGAGTGAGAGAGCGGAGAAAGGAAAAATAAGCCGAGGATTTCTTCTGCCTCCCTCTCTCTTTCTCTCTTTCTGGTCTCTGCCTATAGATTTTGTTACTTTTGTTAACTAATAAAGTCTTCTTTCCAAAACTATTAGTGATTCCTTTTTCTTTGAAGTAATGTTAGTGATAATAATCTAACAAGAAATGTTACGCTATTCTTGCAATTTTCTCAAATTCCTATAGATGATGATTGGATTGAAATTTATGGGCGTGCATCTGATTCAAAAACTTACCATGATAGTATAACTTGGGCGAAATTGGAAAAGGAAAAAATTAGACCAAATGAGCCCTTGTACAAGTTGGTGATGATTAAATTTCAACTATTTTAGATGTTTTTGTGAAATACTTCACAAATTGTGTATATATGAAATTTGTGTATTAGTTTGGTTCCTTATAATAATAAGGATAGTAGTTACATCAAATAATGTAATTTGTTCTATTTAAGTTTATTTGTTTTTTATTATTTTTAATGAAAAGTCATTACACAATTAGCAATCAAATATTTAGTCTCTAAAAGTTCTAACAGGTTTAGAATGAAATAAGTTTCTGTGACTAGGATTTTGGTCGCAAAAAAAAAAACTTTATGCAACCAAAATAAACAAAATCGCCACTAATTTTTTGGTCACAAAAAACTATTTTTCCTGCAGTGATAAGACATTCAATGACAACAGTAAATCGTTAAAAATATATTTGTCAGTTAAAAAAAAAAAAGAATTTAGTGACAACAAGTAGGTTGTCGAAAATAAGTATCTTGTCACTAAAATTTGTATTTTCAACGACGATTACCATGACGTTGTATTCTTTTAGCGACAAAATGCCATTGTCGTCTAAAAGTAATCGGTGATGCAAATTGTGCTTAATTAACGACAATTACTTATTGTAGAATAACATTTTCAGTGACAATGTAAGAAAGTCGTCGTTGAAACAATTAATGATACACATATTGTGATGCCCTAGAAATTCATAAACTTGACTCATGAATTATTTTTATGGATTTTCTTTATTAATATACTTCTAATGAATTATTTTAATGAATATTAAATTCAAGATTATGAATGACTGCATATGTATCATCAATGTGATGATGTCGATGATATAACCATGTTGAGTTTCTCTATTTAAATGAGAAATTTTAAATACATGAAAGATGAGTTGGACAACATATAAATTTATACAAAAATTAATTATGTCGTATTAGAGGGATAATGTTAAATTTTGGGAAGGATCCCGTTTTTTATTAGTAGGTCAATTTAATGATCTCAATATTTATTTTGATAATACCAACAGTTAAGGTTTGAGATCATGATTGGGAATTAATGTGTCATATAGATAGAAGATGAATTATTAGCATTTACTCTTAGGAAATCCAAAGGTGGAAGATTGATCAACAATTGTGCTTGATTTGAAATCAATGGTGTTGATTTTATGTTAAGGGATCCTAAGCAAATCAATGGCCAAATTTTGGATGATAAGTGACCAATAAGAGCTTAAGGTAAGGATTGCTGTGACGGAAAATCCAATGGATGAGAATAAGGACGACAACCTTGGATCAAGGGTGGAAATGAGAAAAAAGAAAAACAAAATAAAAATGAGAATCTTAAGGGAGAGAATCCGGATTTTGGTTCAAGAAAGCAAGGGAAAATGTGAACAAATAAGAAAAGAAGAAAGTGGTGCATGCATGCAACCACATGTAAGAGATGGTATAATTTATTTTGGCAAGTTGACTCAAGGAAGAGACAAGTGAAAGTGACCCCTTGTCACCACCTTGTTGAACCAAATTTTCCCTCCAAACCCCTCCCAAAGGTGGCAGCAATACAAGGGTTGATTCGGCCAAAAATTTTCAATTTTACCCCTCAAAAGACAGCACCCCTTAAGGTAAAAGTTGGTTGAAAATAAGTCCCTAACACTTCATTTTGCTCTCACACAAGTTAAGCTCAAAAACCCTAACTTTCTAGCCACCACCAAGCTTTAAACAAAAAGAAGAATCACCAACTATATTCTCCATCTCGAACACCCTCGAGCACCATCCTCCCTCCATTTTCAAGCTCTAAGCAACCCCGTTACTAAGTTCGAAGTAGTGTGGAACGGAGTTAGATGACGTTTTACTAGAGGTAACCTAATGATATTCTTTATGTTTTAGTCATTTTTGGAGAACTAAATCATGATGTTTTGTTATAATCTTAATGTTAAACTTTTTCTTACCTAGGAAAAAGTTTTGAGAAGAATTTTGGAGATCCGAGATCTTAAAAGATCTACGGAGCATTTCGGTAAGATCTAAGAACTTTGTTAGAGTTTGTGGATGTTATAGCAATATAACATGCATTAGAAACTTTGGTATGAAAAATAAATTATATGTTAAGATTCTACAGAAGATAAACTTCATTTTAGACTTTAGAATCACTTGATTTGCTTTTATATGTCTAAAGTTATGTGCATTTGAAATTATGACACAAAACTAGGGAGAAAATGGATCTCTGGGGCACAGATCAGCCACGGGTTTATTATACTCCGAACCTTTTAGACTCAAAATTTTAGATCATAAATTAGAGAACTAAAAACTAGATTCTTTGAGCTTTCCAACAAGGTATCATATGCCTTGAATGGATAAATGTGTAATTTTTGATAAATTTTACAAGTTTGGGCTACAAACCGAAAATCCTTGCTGGAACCTTGTACTAGCCACGGGTTTTGTAGATTTTGAGTTACTAAACCATAACTTTTTATAAAACTTTTTTATCATACAAAATATACATTATAAGCTTTCCAATGACATATCTTTTGTCTTATTTGGACTTATAAGTAAATTGTTATGATTTTTCTAATCTTACCCATGAATCTGAACTTGTGGTACAAATGTGAGACCAACAATGACAAAACCTAAGTTTATAATATGAAATACTCAAGTACTAAAGGAAATAACTTTATTACTGTAAAGTAGACATCTTAAGCTTCAAAATGAGATATCATTCGTTTAAAATATATATGTACATGAATTTTAATAAATCCCTTAATATTATATTGTACTCTGGTAATCCGAGATTTTATCAAAAAACACTTACGAAAACGTCCACATTAATATTTGAAATACTTGAAATCTTAGAAAACAAATTATAAAGACAAAAACTAGATGTTTCAAGCTTTCCAACAAATCATCAAGTGTCCAAAACGGAATTATACTCAAATCTAAATAAATCTTACAAGTTAAAATCCTATACCGATAAAACGATTAAACGTTAAAATGTGACATAAGGATAAGTCATAACATATAAATATATCTAGTTATGAAATGAGTTGATTTTAAGTATATGACCAAATAATGTGAAAAACTCTAATTTCATAAAATTAAATCACAAGTTTTAATGGGCTAAGATAAAGTATACTAGAGGGTTACTGAGCGTATACTAAGAGATTACTGTAGCCTAACTAAATGAACATATTGGACTAGCCCAATAATAAAAGAGAAGTATACCCTTAGATGACTCATTGTCACCTTGATTGACTTATTAATTAATTAATACATAACCAAATGTAATTAATAAAGTAATTAATTAATTGATTGATTATTAATTAATTAATTGATTATAAGAATTAATGTATGATAATCAAGATTTTTATGTTAAATAACTACATAATTATAATACATGATTAATTAGAGATTAATTAATGATTAATAATTGATATAATCATCAAAATAATTATGGATGATTAACTAGAGATTAATTAATGATTAATAATTGATATAATCATCAAAATAATTATGGATGATTAACTAGAGATTAATTAAACATTAATTATTATGTTAATCAAATTATTAATTATTACTAAATAATTATTAATTATTATATGAGAAAAAAATATTTAAGTAACATAATTAAATTATTAACAAGATAATTATTAATAAGTCAATTAAAATTATATAATTTAATTATAATTACTCAATTAATTAAAGTAATAATTAACTATTACTTAATTAATTAGTTAATCAATTAATTAATTAATCAAAATAATTAATTAAATAAAATTAATTAAATAATGATTAGTAGAAATTTATTTTAACACTTAATGATTAATAAGAAGTAATTGTTAAGGTTAATTATGATATAAGTAAATTAAGTTCATTATAATTTATAAAATAAATGAATAGTTGAATAAAGTAATATAATTATGATTCTATCTAATAATAAGATAATGTTAAATCAAGACAATTTATCAAATTTGTATAGTAAGAGATACAACTCTGGAAGTTTAAGCGCATAAGACAAGTAAGTACAAACCTCACCTATAGCATGGAACAAAATGTTTTTCTTCGTTAATGTTCTACGTTTACTATAACTTGACTTGATAATGTGACGAATATATGAATTATATGTATTGCTTTGATTAAGTATTTGATGTGCATAATTTCTCTTGCATTGACATGATCGGCATGCTTCACAGATAATTATGCCATAATGATAGATGTATAGTGACATGTAAATCTACACATTGTCACAATTAATGAAAATAAGGCAAATAAGAAATATGATTAAGTGTCGTACCAACCTCTAATTAGTAAGAGGATATGATAAGAACGGAAGTATAGGATATAACCTTGGAGGCTGTTAGAGGGTCACTGCCCAAACTCCCCATTGGTTGTGTGCATATGGGTACGACATAAAGGCCCTTAAGTAGACAATACATGTATATAATAAAGCATAATAAACACACATGATCACATGCACTTTCGAACATTCTTGATATTACGTGTGATGATATGACTTTATAAAATGTTTTGTGAGATATTGTTTGTACTTGCTGAGTGAAAACTCATACGTATGTGTGTTTGTGCTGTAGGTACGCGAATAAGCAGTCCATTTCTTCGATGCTCTTATGGACAGACGAAGCTATGCGGAAGAGGTGAAGGAAGGGAGTGGGATACCACCACGAATTTAATTTCCGCATTTAGACTTCCTAAATTATTTTGTAACGACTACATTTATAGTTATATTCCAATGTTTTGGTACTACTAAATTAGTATGAGTACTTTACGAGAAAAAGACTTTAGACTTTTTCGTTTTAATCAACATGAAGTATTAGCTTTTAATTATTATCTAAATACGAATTTGAATAGGATAATTATTTGCTAGAGGTTTTTAATTTCCTCAATTAAAAATTTTTAATAATTCAAATTTTTGTAGTACGAATATGATTTTAAAAAAATTATGTACTTTTTTTAGAACCGAATATAAATAAGTGTTAATACTAAATTAAATAAGAATAAGTAAGCTAGTTAACGATCTGAAAAGTCGGATTGTTACACATATATAGTAACAACTATCGACAACATAATTTTTTATCGTTAATAACTTTCAACAACGACTTTTTAATTTTTAACGACCACTTTTGTCGGCGTTAAAAATCGATTTTCTTATAGTTTTTATTTTGAGAAATTACCCAAACACTATGCATTTAACTCAGATATATTTTTGTCTTTTTTCATTACACGATTCCGTAAATTTGTGGTTCTAAAATTGTCACGCAATATCTCCTAATGACTATCCTTCTTAATATTTGTGGATTATTATTTTAATTATATGACTTGACCTAAAAATTAAATGAAAAAGTTTTAAAACGTTAAAACAAATAGTAATAACAAGTACATTTCTATTATTTTGAAGTTAGTTTTTTTTCAAGTTTCAAGATTTATTTAAATTTGATATGTTATTTTGATTAATGTTATAAATCATATTTTATACAGCTTGAGAAGGATTATCTTTATATTTCAAAATCAAGAATATTTTATTTCCTCAAAATTAAAATTAAAATTACGGCGAGAAGATTTGGAGAGACAAAAAAAAATCCTTCTTCCTTTTTCATTTGGGATTAAAGGAGATTCCAACTGAGACAAAATCTTTTTCTTAAAAACAACAAAACAACTATTGAAACCAAAAAAAAAAAAAAAAAAAGCGTCGTTTGGTATTATTTTCAAACAATTTTTCACATTTTCTGATAAAAATTTTCGGAAATGATTCCAAAATAATCTTTGTTTTACACTAAATTAGAAAACAAAAAATGAAAACAAAGGACATTTTCATATTTGGTTAAGAATGATAAAATCAAATTAATTGCTTTTCCATTTAAGTTTTCATTTTTTAAAACATCAAATAAATATTTTAGAAACAAACTCAAACAAAAATTAATGTTTTCTTATAATCAAATGAATCTCTTTATAAAAACAATCAAACACAATTTCAAAAGACTATCGTAACACATTATTAAAACATTTTTTTAATAAATTATTAAAATGTTCTCATTTACATACTATATTCAAAATAAAATCATTATCAAAATGCTCACAAATGGACCAATTCTCTCACAACTACAAAGTACAATTCTACTAATAGAGAAGAACCAGATATACAAAAGAAGCATGTAATACTTTAAACAATATTCAATAACCATTCAAGGAGGAAAGGGGAAAAAAAATTTATGATCACCAGTGTTTTAAACATGTGTAAGGAAAAACAACATAATTACATCATTTTTTTTTTTATAGAAAATAGAAAAAAGGATTTGAGATCCATTTACTTTCAGGTTTTTTAGCTTCACAGACAGGAATACTTTTTTTTGGATATGACAAAAATAGAAGTTTTATATTAGTTTTTCTTACTCATCTATGCGAGGTCTACCCTATCATCACTAACCCAAATATCAGTAGCCAAAATTAGAATGGAGACCTAAAGGACATATAGTGGGACTTGAACTCAAATGGACAAAGAGGAGATATCTAACAAAGATAAGTTCTTTTTGTCATCCCATTCACCTGTGTACATAGGAAAGTAATGATATTACTATTATTATTATTATTTTTTTTTATAGTAGGAAAGGCTCAAAAAATAACTGTTTTAAAAAAATATCATAAAGATTATTATATTAATATGACACAAAAAATAAATATTAAATTAATATAATATAAATTAATTAAAATCAATTAAAATTTATATTATAATAATTAATAATAAAAAATTTATGTCATATTAATTAATAAATTAAAAAAATGATAATTTTGATAATTTTTTCGTTATATAACTCCATCATGTGATGTAGCTACCAAAAATGAGCAAAGTACTGGTAGAGACAAGTGCGAACGCGGAGTTCGGTGTCGTGGTCCAATAATAAATTAAGCCCCCGTTTGGGGCGTCAGTTTGAACTGATGTATTTCAGTTCAAACTGAACGGTGCTCCGTTTGGTGCCTAGTTCGAACTGAACTATCATCTGAACCGTTATACAGTTCTCCAGCTATGTTCATTGTACAACTGTGTCACGACGTGGTGAGATTCGCAGCCTCGTTCGCCGAGCTCCGAAGAGAAGAAGGCAGGGCGATGCAGGGAAGTGAAGAAACCAAGTCTGATCAGATTCCACGCCTAGAGCTTCAAGGTAGATGGTACTGGCCCTTTTTCTTTTTATCTCTCCCCATATTCAACCATTTGCAGTTTCCTTCTCAAACTTTGAACTGACTTTCCTTAGCCCATCTGCCGAACAAATCAGTCCCGTTCCCTTCGACAACGCCTGATCCCCAACCGTCGGCCACTCCCTCATCCGGTGAGCCAAGCAACGGCAAAGATTTGCAAATGCGACCCAATCTCGAATCACAGTTTCTGTTCTCTATCTTCGTCGTCGACGAGTTGAGATCCGGCGCAAGCTGCGAAGATGCCGAGATGGCGACCAGCGGCTTTCTCACTCTCCAGCAACTGACGACTTGCAGAAATGGTGGTTTTTGAACCCAAGAGCCAGTTCGACAAATCGCAATCTGCGATGCCAAGTCATTGAATTCGAAAAGGATCGGACAAGGAAGGACCTGGAAGTTCTTTGTGGGTTTCGATTTCGGATATAATGGGCAGAGAGAGAGAGTGTGAGAAGAGAGAAAGAGAGAGAGGGTTTCGAAGGGAACGAAGCCCTATGCTGTGTGCTGGTGTGAAGATTTTTGGGTTGGGGTTTGACCAATGTTGTTGTTGTTGGAGAGAGAGAAAGAGTTTTTTCTCTCTCTACAAACTATTTTCTATAGAAAATGTGAGAGAAAGTGGGAGAGAAAATTTCTTTCATTTTCGAGGGTGAAGTTGGGAAATAGCTTAAATTTTGTTGGAGTTAAAATAACGTTTGTGAAAATTAAAGTGAAAAAAATACCGTTTAGTTAGAGTTAAAATAAGTTACCAAACACAAAAAAATATGAAAAAAAATTTGTGTTCAACTCAATTGGTGTTATTAATTTATTGTATTTTAATTTTTCCATTTTTCTTCGCTAGAACCTACAATACAATGTTAAATTGAGTTAAGTTTGAGTTGAGTTGAAATTTTTAAGTTCGAATAGAACTTTTGAAAAGGTAGTTATAAATCTTGTTGTGTTTTTAGAAGAAGATAAAAGTTGAAGTGAAAATTTTGTTAAAGTTCGAATAGTTCCAACTTTGGAAATATTAGATATAAATTTTGTTGTATTTTCAGTAAAGGGAAAAAAATTGAAGTGAAAAAGTACCATTTAATTGGAGTTAAAATAAGTTACCGAACACGAAAATCAAAAAAATTGGTTAACTCAATTTTTTAACATCCAAACATGACTCTTGTTTTTCCCCAACTTTTCAACTCAAACTTTTTTACCAAACACTCAACTCAACTCAAACTTTTCAACTCAAACTTTTTACCAAACACTCAACTTTTAAACTAAACTTATTTTAACTTAAACTAAACTAAAATATTTCAACTCAAACTAACACTCCAAACATCCCCTAAAAAGATAAGAAAGTTGCTTCATTTACTGACTTCCGTGGCCGACAACTTTGAGTGGGTTGGTACTCAATGTGGAAAACAGGTTGTCATTTTTTTTTGTCATTTAGTACACCCTGCTCAATGGCTATCCTAGCCAACCGCGAAACCCGAACCCGAACCCGACCTCCGACCCATTGACCATGTGCCTTATAGACCGCACAACAAACAAAAGCACCCAACACCAGTCTACCATTTGGTCCAAAATATTCTCTCTTTTCATTCTCAGTTCTTAAGACACCAATAATTTATCAGTTCCGACTTCCTTCGAGCTATGGCCGAAGCTCTGGTTTCTGCAGTCCTAGAGCAGTTGATTTCGTTCACTAGTGAACAGCTACAGCATGAATGGAGTCTGATCAGCGGCATTGAGGGGCAAGTTGAAAAGCTCACCCGCAATCTTGAAGCTATTCAAGCCGTGCTTGTGGATGCTGAGAAGAGGCAGATCAAGGATGCCAGTGTGAGAAACTGGTTGTGGAGCATCAAAGAAGTGTCCTTCCAGATCGATGCTGTGTTGGATGAGTGGAACACTGCCATTCTCCGGGCTGATATTCTTAAAAAGGAACATCCTTTTAGTAAGGTATGCTTCTCTGTACAATCCTCTTGTTTTCATGATCCTCTTCTAGTCAATTCGGTCGGTCTGCGTCGTAGAATAGCTCTTAAGATCGAAGACTTAAATCAAAAGCTGGATGGTATCTCATCTGACAAAGAAAGATTCAGCTTAAATTGTTTCAGGGCAAGATCAAAGACTTGAATCAAAAGCTGGATGGTATCTCATCTGAAAAAGAAAGATTCAGCTTTCTCACCACTGAGAATAATAGATTCACTGCAACTGAACATCAGCGACCGAAGACGACTTCATTCGACATTCTTATAGCTGAAGTGTTTGGTCGAGAGGCGGAAAAGAAAAATTTAATCACGAAGTTGCTGAGTGAGAGTAGCGAAATTGCCGAGAGAGGGCACGAGATCATTCCTCTTGTAGGAGCTTGGGGAATTGGTAAAACCACTCTAGCCCAACAAGTGTACATTGATGAGACAGTTAGTGCTCATTTTGACTTGAAAATTTGGGTGTGGGTGTCAGACCCTTTTGATGAGACAACAATTGCAAGAGTGATTGTTGAAGCTCTTAAAATCCCTGATTCGCATAGTTTGGTTGGATTTCAAACCTTACTAGACCGTATTAATGAGTCAATTAGAGGGAAAAAATTTCTTCTTGTCCTAGATGATGTATGGGCTGAAGAAGATAGTAAGTGGAAACCACTAGAAAACTCTCTCGATTACGGTGCTGTGGGAAGTAAAATATTGGTGACAACTAGAAAAGAGAAAGTTGCTATTATGATGGGTGCAAAAAATAGCATGATTAGCATTGAACATTTGTCCGGAGAGGTTTGTTGGTCCATCTTTAGTCAGATGGCATTCTTAGAGAACAAAAAGAGTGACGAGTTAGTTGAAATTGGAAGGCAAATTGCGCAGAGGTCCAAGGGCTTACCTCTTGTTGCAAAAACATTAGGAAGTCTTATGCGTTTTAAAAAGCACACTAAAGAAGAATGGGAGAGAGTGTTGCATAGTGAATTATGGCAACTACAGGAGATTGAGAATGAAGTTTTCGTTCCACTCTTGTTGAGCTATTATGATTTGCCTCCCCTCGAAAAACGTTGTTTCTTATACACTTCATTTTTTCCAAAAGATCATGTGATTGATAGAGATCATTTGATTCAATTGTGGTCATCAGAAGGTTATTTAAATATAAAAGAAGACTACAAGAGAAAAGGCATAGATTGCTTTGAGAATTTAGCAATGCGGTCTCTTTTTCAAGATTTTGAAACAGACGGGGAAGGAGACAATGTAAGGTGTAAGATGAATGATATAGTTCACGATTTTCTCTTGTTTCTCTCGAAAAATGACTGGCTGAATAAATTGTTAAAATTAGAAGAGGAGAATATAAGTCTAGTAGAAGAGAAGGCATTTCATTGTACACTAGTAGTAGAACCCGGAGCAGAAATTCCTACTTCAATTTACAATAAAAAATTTCTACGAACACTCTCTGTTAGAGACTTGGGCAATGAAAGTGACGTCATTAGATGGGATTTGTTGTTGAAGCTAACATGCCTTAGGACTTTGGATTTCCATGGTTGTAATGTTTCAAAATTACCGAAGGATATTGACAAATTGGTACACCTAAGGTATCTCAATTTATCTCAGGGGGGATATGATGTTGATATCGAATTGCCAGAGAGTATGTGCAATTTATTCAATTTGCAAACGCTAATATTGGAGTGCTCTGTGTGTGAGCTTCCAAAAGGGATCCACAAACTTGTCAACTTAAGGCATTTGTATCTAAAGGATGCAATTTGTCTTCCAAAAGGTTTGGGAGAATTAACACGCTTGGAGACACTAAATCAATTTGAGGTTGCTACAGAGTATATGAAGAGGCATATGAAGCTTGAAGATTTGAACAAGTTGAATCATGTTAAAGGCAGTCTTTCTATTCATTGGATTGGAGAGGTAAAAGATGTGGGTGAAGCTGATAGAGCACAACTCAAGGGAAAAGACGGCCTTGTTGAGTTGAAGTTGTATTTTGGTGGTGATTCCTCAGAATTAAGAAGTCGAAATTTCACATTGTTACTTGAAGGCCTACAGCCGCATCCAAACTTGAAGCATTTAGTTATTGAGAATTACTATGGGACAACATTGTTTCCTGGTTGGATGACTTCATTAATTAATTTGAAAAGTCTTGTGCTCATGAACTGCCCTAATTGTGAAAGTTTAGGGCCTTTTGGAAAATTGTCCTCCCTTGAATCGCTCACGATTTGGGATGTGGGGAAAGTGAAAAAGGTGGGGGTTGAGTTTCTGGGAATAGGAGCAGACAGCGACCCAACGAAGATGGATAATTGCTCATCATCCACATCATTCCCAAAATTGAAACATCTTGCATTTTGTGAGTTGAGAAATTGGGAAGAGTGGGAATCCTGCACAAGCTCGGGAAATGAAGACCGTATTTCTTTAACAACTATAATGCCGTCCCTTGTTTCCTTGGAAATCGATATGTGTCGGAAGCTAAAAGCAACGCTTCCAGACTTCCTACGAAGGACACCTCTTCAGAAGCTAACCATCGGAGGTTGTCCAAATCTCGAGCAACTCTTCAAACGAGGAATGGGAGCAGAGGAGTTGGTGAAGATTCTCACCTCCCCAACATCGCAACCCGTGACTGATACAAAAGGGGAAACTCACACTTCTAATGCCGATATTTCATCAGCCGAAGATGATGATGAGAATGTCCAAGAGCACAGAGCTTTACATCGCTGACTTCACTGGTAACTTCTCCCCCTCTTTTTGTACATTGCTTTACTTTTGCAACTATATTCTTATTACTATTTTTTTTGGAATATTTGTTACTGCTTTCTAATATATTTGTACACGTTTCTCTCTATTTAGACAACATAATTCGATTAATGAGCAAGCCCAAGACAACATAGCACTCTAAAGCTAACTTCACTGGTAATTTCTCATCTTCACTGGTAGATCTATTTGATTCTGTTTTGGTTTTTTCGTTTTATATTACCATCCAGTATCATTTTTCTGATGAAGATGTCTGTATGATAATTAAAATTTTCTTATTAAAGCTTTTTCTCTCTCTATTTAGAGACTATCTGCAGTATTTCCATTAATGACCAAACACAAGGAAACAGAGTACCACGTGCAGTATTTTTGTATATATATCTCTGTAACTTCTTCTCTTATTAATTATGGTTAGTTTTACATTTCCACTTTGAGCTGTGTAGATGATTATTCATCACCTATAATCTATAACCATACCGAGTAATCCTGATAATCTTAATTCCATTTCCTTCACTTTTCTTCGTAGAGGCTGTGGCACAACGTCTGTTAGCTTTGTCAAAGAAATCGCCGAGTATATGTATGAAAAAATGGTTCTCATCATTATCTTTCTCTTATTTTGCTATTTTAAATGCTTTTGTTTCAAATCTATCTATTGCTAACTGATTTATTTGCAATTTCAGATTGTCAAATTGAATATATTTCATGTCCAAATCACCGAATCAGAGCATTTTGCTTGGTCTGGACTACTGAATTGAAATGAAAATTTTATTGTGGTGCGGGTAATATATGTATGTGTATGATAATCTGTTATGAGGTATTGAGGTTGAACAAGTACTCTTATTATTTGCCAAATGATTCGTTTATTGTTGTTTACTAGGATCTTATTATCACTGTTGTGCCTAACTCTGAGGCATGTAGCTGTTGGAGGAAATGTGTCATATCAAGTGCTCTTATGATTCAACAATGGCTTGAAGCTCCTTCGCTACCTGGTGCTTACAAATATTTTGGCTCGTTAAATGCCTTCTTCTCCAATCTAGATTCTTCCATTTGATCAACTCTAACTTCTCCATGAAAAGTGCAGTGGAAGGATTATGCCCCATCTCATATTTAAGTGGTTATGGGTAATTGATTCAATTTTCTGTGGTGAAAGCATTATCAAATCAGTTTTTCATAATTACATCCTAAGAAAATCCCTTGATTTCCTTTTTCTTTCCGCAGTTATGTTTTTGCAGCCTGAACAGTTGGCAAGAAAGTATTAAAGGACCTCCACTAATGAGCTGCAATATCATGTGCATTAGTTTAACTGGTATATTTTCTTCTTGAATGATTGTAATTTAGTGCAATATTTTCTTACCTGCCTTGTATATTTTATACAATTTGGTCAATACAAAATTAGAAGTGGACTCGGACACTTTTAGCTCTTGAAAATTTATGTGGGCGGTAGAGCTTTCAGTGTTCAATAGTCTTCACAATGTCTTTGTTTGCAGGATCTTCTATAGGACTGTTCTTGATGATTGTTTTGGATCGCCTTCCTAGATGTTGAAATTTTCGATTCGAGATGTTCTTTCTGTCTTTTTTGACCTTAAGTATTGTGAGGATGTTGATGGAGACGTGGAAAATCATCCCTGGTTATAAAGCTCTTGTGGTATTGTATTACCATTGACTAGTTGAGTAAAAGAATTACCATTGAATGATTTCTAGTCTATTATCGATAACTCACACTTGCCGCACAGTAAGCACTTGTGACATGATGTTTTACCTTTTTCCTTTGTACCTTTCATCTTTATTTGTAGTTTCTGCTTTCTTTCTTTGTTTCTTTGTTTTTTTGTTTTTTTTTTTTTTGTTTTTTGTTTTTTTGGCATGGAGTTGTACAATTTTTGTTATGAGTTTTGTACATTTTGTCGCAGAACGGTTTTGCCACATGATCCTAATCATCTTAATGTCAAGTCTTCCATTTCCTTTGCTTTTCTTCCTATAGGTTATAGTATAATGTCTTTCAGCTTTTTTAAAAAAATTGCGTGTATCTATATGAAAAAAAGGTTCTCATCATCATCATTTTACTTATTTATCTATTTTAAATGCTGTTAGTTCTAATCTTTCTATTGCTAAGTGATTTATTTGCCTTGCTTGGTCTGGACATCCGAATTGAAATGTAAATTTTATTGTGGTAGGGTAATATGTGCCCCTATTTGTATATTAATCTCTTCTAAGGTTGAACAAGTGCTCTTATCATCTGGCAAATGACTCATTTATTGTTGTTTTCTATACTTATATCTTATTTTACTGTCACTACTGTGCCTAGCTCTGAGGCGTGAAGCTGTTGAAGCTGTTTATTGAAGCTGTTTAAGGAAATGTGTCATATCAAGTGCTTTTATGATTCAACAATGGCTTGAAGCTCCTTCGCTACCTGACACTTACGAATATTTTGGCTTGTTAAAAGTCTTCTCTTCCAATCTGGATTCTTACCTTTGGTCAACGCTATCTGCCCCATGAAAAGTGCTTAAGAAGGATTCTGCCCTATCTCATATTCAAGTGGTTATGGGTAACTGAGTCAATTTTCAGTTATGAGGGCATAATAATATATATATATATATAATAATAATTATACCTTAAAATTCATTGATTTCTCTTTTTCTTTCCATGTTTATGTTTTTCCAGCAAGTTGGCATGAAATGTTGAAAGATGTTCCCCATAAGCTGCAATGTCATGCGAATTGGTTCTTGTAAATGGTATACGTCCTTTATTCTTTTCCTTTCTACTCCAAGTTCAAACTGAGCTGTCTTACTACTACTTTGACCATTAATACTATCAATTCCGTTATTAGGGGAAATTTAACCTGGCAGTTGTTAGCTCTCAAAACCATTAATGAGGAGTAGCTTTCAGTGCTTAAAAATTTTCATAATGTCTTGGTACTTAAAAGTTTTGCTTCGTGACGTTCTGTTTGTATTCTTTATCCATAGGTACTGCGATGATCTTGACGAAGACATGGAAAATCATCCCTGACGAACCTCTTGGTGCTTCTGTAATCTTCTTTTTCTTTTTATTTTTTTTTCTTTCTTTTTCTTTTCTTTTTTTTTCAGGTTTTAGTTCTTGTTCCAAACTAAGTGCGCAACCATGAAGGAAAATTCCACTTGATGAGGGAGGGATTTGGTATCATGGAATTCCACTTGAAAGGTTATATTATATATTCTTCCTGTTCTGTAATCAGTCATCCTATGACAACCAAAAGAAGTTTGAATATTGCATGCTATAAATCCATTATGCAGTAAACGATATGTGTATGAAAATTCAAGTTTGCATAGTTGGAAAAATTTTAAGTTGTAGAAAAAGATCTTGATAAGTAATTGATGCAATCATTAGTTTCGAAAGCATCATGATCCCATAGCTTGGATGACCGTTTGTAGGTGCTTACTGCAATGTTCCTTTTCAAGAGCATTTCATAGCTTTGATGTCTTGGCAGCGTCTCTGAACAGCTAACGGAAAAGTAATAGAAGGTCTTCAACTTTCGCTGCTATATATGTGATTTGGACCGTGTAAATCGGTAATTATAAAATATTTTTCTGGCCTTGTGATATGTATAATTCGCCAAATTCTGGATTGGCTTGAAACTATCTTCTTTACTTTAAAATAAGTTTGTATTTTCAGAGACAATCTTGGGAACACAACAAAGCACAATCTCAGGACTGTTCGTCTGACAGGTCTTGCAACAAAGGTTTGTCTAGTGAACTACTTTAATATGTACTCTAAGTTCATAATCACTCTTTTTTCTTCATTTCTTCAATAGCTTCTGATATGTTTGTCCATGTCTCTCTTTATATAGGTTACGTGTTTCTCCATTAGTTTGCAAGCTCAAGAACAGGCATACTATCACTCTGGCTTCATCAAATTGGTCTTTGCGAATCTCTGATTGCTTGGGAATTTACAACATCATTTTTTAGGTAAGGGGAAATTTTATATCGGACATTCTTTAGCTCAATAAGTCTATCTACATGTCGTGAAACTGTCTGCAATCAAATTGTTGTCTTCAATATTTTTATTTTTTCAACTGATATCAAATTTTTTTCTTCATTGAATTCTAATGTTAAATAATCACCGAAAATTGTTCAGGTACATTGGCATCCTCCCTTTCCTGGTTGGATAAAAATTGATACTGATGGTGCAGCTAATGGATATCCAGGCCAGCTAGGTGCCGGGGATGTTTAAAACCTATCGAGGGTTCAATAAAGGTTGTTCATTGCTGCATTGGATTATGCTAAAGGATTCAGTCGGGATAACCTTTGGTTCGAAAGTGACTCAGCTAATGTTGTGGATTTGTTGAAGAATAAAAATGTGGAGATTCCTTGAGCTACAAAGCTAGATGGAGTATTGCTCTGAATTACTTGCCATCTATTAATTACTTGCATGGTCTCTCACATTTTCCGCAAAGGTAATCATGTTGCGGATCATCTGGGCAGAGTGTTCACCTTGACGCGGTCGCACGATGGTTTCGAGCCCGAGCTTCTCTCTTCCTTGGATCAATCAATTCAGCAGGGCGTCCCCATTATCATTTCATTGACAACTGACCTTAGTGGTAGATATGCACTCTTTTTTCCCTCTAGCATTTTTCCCTTTGGGTTTTGGTTATAGGGTTTTTAACGAGGCATATCTGGAGATGCTAGCAAAATCTTAGTTCCGGCTTTGATTTTTGGGATCATCTCCCAGTTTTTATTTTATTTTTTCTTTTCTTTTCACACTTACGTGTGTGATAATCTTTGTCTTCTCCCCTACATGTGTTATTTCTTCTTTCGGCGCCTGAGTGCGCTTTCTATTTTCCGTTTCTTTATTTCTTGTACAACTTTTCTGTTTTATTTTTTTTAATAAATTAGAGTTGAGAGTTTAGTGTGAGATAGGTGGTTTAGGGGGGGTGCCAACCTAGTTGGGATGTTCTAAATCATCTTGATGTTAATTACTCTCTCTAATCATTTACATAAATGATAGTTCTATTGACATATCATTCTTGACTTTTTGCATCCCCTTTTAAATTCACATCCCCAGTATTTTAAAATGATTAAATTAACTAATCACAGGCCCCGTTTGATTCCCCAATTACCCCCACCTGTTTTATTAGATTTACCACTTAAATATCTTTTCACACATGTCATTAAACAAGAATACTTTGATAATCACTATTCTCTAGACCGCAAGCTTTTTTTTTTTTTTTTTTTTTTTTTTTTTTTTTCAATTATTGAAACTTAATGCACAAAGTTGTTTTCGTACAAAAACCAAATGTTGATTTAATTACAAAAATCAATATTTTTACTATTATATTCAATGTTTAAAATGTAAAAAAACTGTACACTAAAAAAAAAAGAAAAGAAAAAAAACAAGTGTAATTTCCCTTGAAAAAAAAAACAAGTGTAATTAATAATAAGCAAATTGCAAAGTATTATATACATCAATTTTTTTTCTTTTTTTCCCCTAAAAATTAGATACATTAAAGGTAACCATCATGAATAAAGAAATTTTCTCTTTTTTCAAAATAGTAAAGTTTTTCATGCGAATGTATAGAACAAAATATATATAATATACACATATATTATTGAGGCTTTTTATAATATCAAACTTTAGTTCTGAAATTAAGTCCATAATAGTTATCCTTTTATGTCATTTTGTTCGAGGTTTTTTTTTTTTTAATAATTAAAGCTTAATTGATAAGGGTATGTGCAAAGTTAAGAGGTGTGTGTGCATAGAACTATCCTTACATAAAATCAGAAAAAAAAAAAAAAAAATCAATCTATACGAAGGTCAGGGTAGAAAATGATTCATTTTTTTTTAGTCTCTGTAGAAATTTTACTATTCCAGTCATTCCCATATGGCGTTTTTCCATCTAAGTTTTTGACATTTTTATAAACTAAATGACAATTTGTGTAGTATTATGAAAAATCTTAATCTATAAGACCTCTAATCCAGTTCAAAACATCGGATTTTACGGATTTGATTTACGGATTCAATATGTGGCATCTGAAAATAAAAATAAACATGCTAAAATACAAAATAGTTCAATAAAATACAATTTCTTACAACACAATCATCTTCAAAATAAATCAAATTGTAGTGTTACAATCAAAACAATGAACAAATCAATTTAAAAATTCAAAATAAATTATTCATCATATATCAATCTATTTTATGTAAATGAACATAATCATATTTTATACATAAATGGAACGCACGAATTTTACTATCCTAATCCGTTACCAATTGTTAATCCCCAATCTAGATTAATGTAGCAGATTGGATTGGATTGGGTTGAATATATTGAGTGTGTCTTTGGATTCAGTGAATAATACCCTAATATAAAGTACACGTAGATGAAGGAAAAGATTATTGTAGGCTGATGAAAATCTAGCATTATTTACATTTTTGTACCATATATTTTGCTTTAATTATTCAAAAAGTATGCCATGTATTTTGAACTTTTAACATTTCTATACCGTCAAATTACATTTAAGATACAAATTTATATACACTAGTAAATTTTGTGAATTACACAACGGTTATTTACTGTCATGTAAAGTTTACACGCGTGTAATCCAACGTCGTGTAAGATACCACGACTATTATATAACCGTTGTGGTATCTCAAGATTACATGACGGTTTTGAGCCCAAACCGTCGTGTAATATTCAACATTACACGACGGTTTGGGCTCAAAACCATCGTGTAATGTAGCAATTACACGACGGGTCCGACTCCAAACCGTCGTGTAACGTATACAATCAACGAAAAAAACAGGAAAATTATTTTTTCAAGAAAAATTAGATGATAGTTCTCACTGATGACATGACCGTTCGAGGAACCGTCGTGTAATCCACAAATTACACGACCGTTCGATGACCGTCGTGTAATCCACTGATTACATGACATGACTGTTCGAACGATCGTGTAATCAGTGATTACACGACCGTTCGATGAACCGACGTGTAATCCACGGATTACACGACAGTTTTGGCTTAACCGTCGTGTAATTCTCCATTTACACAACGGTTTTGATGAACCGTTGTGTAATCTTTATTGTGTAATCCAACTTCTGTAGTAGTAATATGTTCTCCATCAACACTTAATTTGACCTTAAAATGCCTAAATTACCCTTAAAAAGAAAACCCAATTTACCATGTCTTAAAGTTTTTCTTCTTCTTCTTCTTTTTTTTTTTTTTTTTTTTTGACTAAATAAGAAAATTTTTTTATCAAGCTACTAAAGGGCAAAGACAGACATCAGCAGAGAGACAAGCCTACAGAATATAACCTGGAATAAGCTAACTGGTTAATCACCGAACGGCTAGGAAACCATCAAATGGACCTAAAGTCCACAAACCAACGGGACAATATGCAGGTAATAAGCCCACTCGGGGAAAGCCGAAGGGATCCTCTATCCCAAGCACGAAGGAAAACTCCTAAAACGAGTGACGGGAACGCAAGATCCGCCTACCAAACAATACTTAACCAAACAACGACTAAAATCTGATCAACAAAACCTACACTAACACAAAAGCCTACACAAGGGAGTAGAGAGGAAACCTCTGCCCTTATCATAAACAAACATAAAATAGACAGAAGGAAAAAAGAGAAACCACTACAACCTTCGACAAAGCCACATCCATTAATCACGAAGCAACCATCCGCACAATTGGACTATCTTGGAAAGAAGGCCAACAACAAGGAGGAAAAGCCGGCTGCGCATAAGGGACACATGCCACTGACGATGGGCAATGCAGGCCTATGCACTGACCTAACCCCCTCACCAATCACCACCGTCCCGCAGCCCAACTCTCAAGATATCCACGAGTCCTCGCAACAATTATCACATAAATGTACACATTTCTCAATCAATACTTTATTCTAACATTTAAAGTTGAAATATAATATGAAGGTATAGAAATGTTAAAGTCAAAAATACAGTTATACATTCTAAACAAAAGCATATAAGGTATACAAATGCAAATAACTCGAAAATCTATTGAAAACGTGCTCGTTTAGTTTTGGTATGGGATTAAATTTTCAATAATTGGAAGCACGCCGACCTTAGCTCAGTTGGTAGAGCGGAGGACTGTAGTCGGGCATCACCCACAGCCATCCTTAGGTCGCTGGTTCGAATCCGGCAGGTCGGACTTTTTTGTTTTTCGTTTTTAGTTTTTAGTTTTTAGTTTTTTTTTTTTTCTCTCTCTCTCTATCTCTCTCTCAAAATCGTCTTCTCCGACAGGCGCATTTTAGCGCTTACACTCCGACCAAGCGCACATTAGCACCAAACTCGTAGCTCCAGCCTCCAGATCAATTCCACCCAAAAATAAAATAAACATTCCTCTTTTTCTTTGCTGTGCTTCGCAATCGCCATCTCTGCTCGCAACATTATGGTAATGCCCCTTTTGGATCTCCTCTCTCTCAAACGATTTTCTCTAGATTTCTGAAAATCTAACCCTAAGAATTCTCGATTTTCTTCTTCTTTCTCTCTTTTTCTTCCGTCTTCTTCGTGGCCAAACAGGGTTTTATAATTTTAGGGATTTAGTGAATAAAGTGGGATTTAAAAAAAAAAAAATTTACATTAACAAGTATTTAGTTTTTTGTTAATGGGTTTGGAAAAATTTTGCAGGCAAACACATTACGTTTGTATTTGACGTGTATAAGGAATACGCTTGAGGCTGCAATGTGCTTACAGGTACTTATATAACTTTTTATTCCTATTCTCAGCAAAAACTTAAAACTTCTCATTTGGATTTGGAACTTGTGTACAAGAAGCAAATTTAATGGGTTTTTTTTTTAATCTTTTTTTTTAAACTTATTTTACTGGGGTTTTTTTTGTTTTTCTGGTAGAATTTTCCTTGTCAAGAAGTGGAAAGACATAACAAGCCAGAGGTTGAGCTCAAGTATGTTTTATACTTTTGGCTTTTGAAATGTGCTTCTTTCATTTTTTGAGAACTTCGAAGGAAAAATAAAAACTACTGGTAATACACAATTATGAATTGTCAGATCGTATCTTATTGGACGAAAAGAGATGTGAAAATTAAACAGAACATGTAGAAATATGATGGTTCAAAACTGTGCCGCGGGTAGTTGTACAATCTGTTCATGTGGTATCGAACTAAAAGAAATATGACAGTTTAATGGAACATGATAGCAACCTGATGGTTCAAAATCATGCCTACGGGTTGTTTTTGTTTATAACTCTGTCTCTTTTGTTTTGTAATGCTTCTTTGTCGTTGTTGGATCGTTGTTTATATAAAGACGTAATTGTTTTGATCTTATTTTGCAGGACAAGCCCAGAACTTTTGTTGAATCCTGTAAGAATTTTTTTTTTTTTTTTTTTTTAAATTTAGGTCTTAATTAGAAACAACGGTTCTTAATCCAGTGTACAGTTTTTAGTAACTTTTGATGGCTTAGTTGTAATAATTTGAAAAGAGGAAAAAAAGGGGCTGATTAGTTGCTTAAGATTTCTTTTTGAATCATTGGTGTTGCTGCTTGCAATCGTCATCTCATCTTACTTGCTTCATTTCTTTCATTGATAACGTTTTCTTGACAACCGCTATTTCAGGTAGTGATCTGTCGGAATGAGGCTGAAAAATGCTTAATAGAGACGTCTATTAATTCACTCCGCATAAGTCTCAAGGTGATATGACTATAATTCTTTTCTGTCCGATGCTTTCTTGTGCTTGATGGAACTATAGTAAATTAAGCACATTTTAGCCCACTTTAATTAATAGAATTAGGTATTGTGACAGTTGTTAATGAGGCCTCAAGAAGTATATTCTCTAGAGTTGTGCTTGGAACAAAAACTCTAATCCCAATTTTTAAGTATATTCTCAAGAGTAGTGCTTGGAGCAAAAACTCTAATCCCAATTCTTTTGTTTCAACTCACGTGGCATTGAGTTGTCATCTTTCTTTGGTATATGCAATCTTTTAATTTTATCTGACGTGGCAGTTTTTTGAACACCTACTAATAAGAGAATGACAACTTAGATGCGACGTAAGTTGGTACAAAAAAGTTGAGATTGGAATTGATGTCCCTAGATTATGGATTTCCTTTTAATTTTAAGTTTGCAATTCCAGTAAGCCATTATATGGAAGCCTCAAGGTGATTATGAATTTTCTTTTCAGTTTGATGGTTTCTTGTGTTTGATGCGACTAAGGAAATTAAGCAAATTTAGCCAATTCTAAGAACCAGAGAGTAGGTCTTTTTTATGGGGCCTAAAAATGTAAAATTCTCTTTTAGGAATTTCCTTTTAGTTTCATGTTTACAATGCCAACACCAATTGACAATTCATCTCTGGTAATAGGTACATGGAACTGCGATCACTGACCCCATTTATTTTCTCCTGTTTCTATCATTTTGCTCATGTATAGGTAAAGCAGGCGGATGAACTTGAAAACATTCTAACTAAAAAATTTCTTAGATTTTTGTCAATGAGAGCAGAAGCATTTCAAGTGTTGAGAAGAAAGCCAGTACAGGTATGTAGGCCTTGTTCTCTGTTGCAGGTATTGGTATTTTTTCATTGTACTCTCGAGAATTTTCAAGTGTCTGGCAGAAACTTGCCCGTGAGAAAACTTTCGGAAAACACACCTGAATTGCCTGGCGTGTTTTGTAGATGACATTCCCTGGTAGTTCATCAATCAGCCTTATAACTGCATGTTTGTTCTTTTTGTTGCTTTGTTCTGCAGGGTTATGATATTAGTTTTCTTATTACCAATTACCACTGCGAGGATATGCAGAAGCACAAACTCATTGATTTTATTGTACAATTCATGGAGGCAAGAACTTCATTAAATCCCATAAACTCGCTTACTTATACTTCTTGAATGGCTGTACCGTTGTGGATATGTGTACGATTCTTAATTTAAAAATGACCGAAAGCAAGGGCATAATGATGAACCCGCTAGAATTTTGTCCTAATTGCAGAAGATTTGCTTTCTAGAGTAATTATGTTCTGTTCCAAAAAATGCACTTACATGGTACGGACATTGAAACATCCGAGTGTTGGTTTATGCTATTTTTTCCTTGTTTCTTTTTCTGCTTCTGGTGCCTTTCGAGTTTCGTGTTTTCGCCTAAAGGGGGTTTAGGTAGCAAATCAGAGAAACTTTCCCTCTTTCATCTTCTTTGCTGCATTGTTACGGTTAATGAAAAGTTTTTCGAACGCTTGATTTTTCCCATTTGCAGGATATAGATAAAGAGATAAGCGAGCTTAAGATGTCGGTGAATACGCGAGGGAGGCTGGTGGCAACCGAGTTCTTGAAGCAATTTATCTAAAGCATTTTGTAGATTACCATGTTGTATGCTTATATGGGGCTTTCAGATTGTGCCGATCGTTCTTGTTTATCACATTCCTCTCTCTCTCTCTCTCTCTCTCTCTATACTAGCGTGGTTATGTGCCTACGGCACTTTTGTGCTTAGGTTTTTATTCGTGTATTTTGCCATTTGAGTTCTAAGTCAAGGTAATCTCTTTGGTTAACCATTATTTAACACAAAGTCCTCATTTCAGTCCTCAATTCCAAAATCAATTGTAGTTATCAAGGCCCATTCTTCCTCATGCTTATAAATCACGTTTACTGTCCTGCATGAGAAAAAATTACCTGCCAAGCAGAGTAATAAGTCACAAGACAATAATTATTTCCTGTAAAAACCAAAAAAAGAAAAAAAAAATTGTGAGAAAATTA
Source organism: Ficus microcarpa (assembly GCA_025413485.1). NCBI lineage: Eukaryota > Viridiplantae > Streptophyta > Magnoliopsida > Rosales > Moraceae > Ficus > Ficus microcarpa. The sequence goes on from JAINRI010000041.1 coordinate 51,004, forward strand.
ACAAATTCATTAGAAAACGACAAAACTATCTCAGTTTTCAACTTCTATCCAAAGCAAAATACATAACAAATTATTGAAATTTTGTCATTTTTCTTTTTAAAATCAAATTTCCTCCTACCACGAGAACTAAGAGAACACAACAATTCTCTCTTCTCTTCTCAATTTCCCAATCAAATATTCATTTTGATTTTCAGTCACTATCCACTGAAAACAGAGATTTGCAAATTTATATCCAAATTCTCATATTCGATCCAACAATTCATATTGTTTGATCAATCCAAATATGCTTCTCAGTTCAGCAATAGATTAAGCATGCATCTGCAATGCTCAATACAATCATCAATGATAAAAAAGACAATCTAAAGACTCTCTGGTTTGTTTGCTTACTTCCCAGCTTAAGAACCAAAAGTTAGTAAAAACTTTTCTCTGGTCTGTTTGCTTACATGTCTAAGAGTATCTTCATTGCAATGTCAAATTATTGTACTCATTGTAAAATTTGAGATTTAGATATATATTTTTTTAAGTGCTCTTCAATGGAAATTAACGCTAGATTTCTTATATCAAATTTACCATATACTAAACTTTATGACAAATTTACCATAAGGTATAACCAAAATCAAGTTTAACATTTGATTTTTATTCGTTATTGTCTTGATTTTTTTATATAACATATTTCACAATACTAAGAATTCATTTTTACAAGACATGCTATTTTTTTATTGTATAGAATAAGATAAAGATATGTTACACGTTCTTTTATAATTATTATAATATTAGCATACACAAATGCATTAGAGATAATCTAACCATAGAAATTCCTTTCGTACAAGACAACTTAAATTATTTGAAGTTACTAGATCTTAAAGTTTTCAGATTATAGTCCATAGTGAACAAGCAGATTTGATATCTTATCATAGCAATCAATATTTAATTATTTTCAATACATAACTGTAATACATGCAATTTCTAACAAGATATGCCAGAGTTGGCGAGTGTATATATCGAGAATTTGTTTGAAGCCATACCATTTTAGTTTACCAATTACAGCAATAAAATTATTATTAAAAAAAAAAAAAAAAAGTAACAGCCACACTTTTATGTCTTTTGTCCTCATACTTAAAATTTTTACATTCTATACTTATCTAATTAAAGTTATTTAGTTGAGACAATAATGTAGAAATGTACTTTTTGAGTGGCAATCCTACCAATTGCCCAAAGAAAAACTGATAAAAATCTTTAATTAGTTTCTTTTTTCTTTTTTCTTTTTCTTTTTTTTTTTTTTAAAGAAAAACAAAGAGATCAATGATGTCCTTATATTCATAACCCAATGGTCTTTGGGCCTTCAGCAACTACTAGCCGAAAGCTTCAAGAATTACCGACACATGGTCTTTAAGAGAACTATTTCACTTTCTTACGAGTCTGCAGAAGCTCACTTGATGATTAATCATTCTTAAATCATATGCTATGATTACATGTCCCCGGTACTAAAGCATGGAATAAATTCTTTGAGAAAAAAATAAGTATGGAATAAATTTTAAATTCTAAAACACTTCCTTTTCCATAATTTTCCAATGAAAATTCTTTTCTTTAAAGTTGTTACTTGGAGCTGGCAGGGCAAATAAGCTGTTTATCTTTTTTCTTTCCTTTTGGTCTTTATTTATTCGTTGCTTGCCTTGTAAAGTCTTGAGCATTTGGACATTTCGCCATCATCATTCCTTGCTCTATATATATTATTAAACAACATCAGAAAATTAGGTGGAGAGTCATATTTTGAATACCTTTTTATAATTTTTTCCACTCGAATATTTAAGTTGACAATTTTTGTATTACAAAATAACAATATTATCAACTTTAATGTTATTATGGGTATAAATATAAGAATGTGTCAAATTTATGACGTTCTTGCTTGTAACCCAAACTACATTTTCACGCCATAAGACCGCAAGCCAACAATATAATCTCAATTTACTTAATAGGAAATTTAGTGAGCTAGTTGTAAACCCGATAGAGAAATATATATAACAAGTCAATAATGATAGATAAATTAATTTTTTATTAAATTCATCAATTAATTAAATTAGCAATTTCAATGCATGTCTGGAGTTGAACTCTTGATGACTCTACACTGAATTACGAAAGCTCCAAATTGCTATGTCCATGATATGTCAATGTAAGTAATATCCCTATAGGATATTGACTTAAAATAAGTTTTGATTTACCATTTTAAAAGTCCATAACTTTATTATTTATTATTTTAAGTCGATATGAGATTTTTTTTTTCAAATTATAAAGAATTTTAAGAGGAACGAAACAAGATCCATATTATTGCTAATTTTTTCTTCCAAACACGCTTTAAGTTTTTACACCTTTCACTCCAAAAAGTTCATTTTTACCAAACACACATTTCCAAAACTTAAAACATTTCTAACCTTCAAAACACCGTCTCCAAACTTGACCCCAAACGGGTCCTTAGATTGCTAAGCAAGCCTAGAGAGCACTTAGACCTCTCGCACACTGCAACCCGGCTAATATTGAGCCAACAATGCATGAGACAATCTTGCCTTAAAAAAGAAAATTTGTGGGTAAAGTAAGGGGTAAAGATATGACATGAATAGTGTAAGGCATGACCTTGCATTCAAGGCAAGTAAAATTCGGATTCTATAAGTGGTATTAAGTCAAGATTTACTCCTTAAAACCATATTTGATTTTCCTTAAGTTTGTGTAGAAAAGAAAAGCACAAAATTCGTCCAATTGCCTACAAATATACCCAAGGCTTTGTGACTCCTATTTTATACACATTTCTTCTGCCTTTCTTTCTCCAAAAAAATTTGTGACCTCCCTTACCCATTTGCTCTCAAACTCTAGCCTTCATACGCCAAGCGACTTAAAGATTGAAGAAAGGTACAATCACTAGATCCCACCTCTTGTGTTTTTAAGTCATGATTTCATGTGTAAAAACCATGTATGAGGCATTTGATCAATTGGTTGTATAATGTTTCTGTTTGTGTTTATCTAAGTTTATATATTGAATGGCCTCATATCTAAGGGATGATTATGCTTTTGTGTTGGTTTTCAGTCATGTTGATGCACAAAATTGATGCCAAAGGTTATATAAGTTTGGGAAACAGAGTTTTTTAAAAACCGTCCAATTATTTAGTCATGGGTAAGTTATTTGACCATGAAAATGACCCTTTTTTTTTAAGCAAAAATGATTAACGAAAAAGTTTTAGAGTCGGACCTTAGGAACAATTTTTTGCTAAAATAGTCCATCTAAAATCAGATCTTAAGGTCTAATTGCGGGCCACTTTTCAAAACTGAATAGAAACTGGGACAAACCTACCCAGTCATGGATTTTTGCCAAATCCAATACTTTAAATGTCGAATTAGCTTTCGTTCAAGACACGAGAGTTTTAGATCTCATCAAAAGCTAAATGTTTTATGAAGACCAGTACTTTGACTAGAAACATCACTGCAGTTTACTTTTAGGAAGATTTACAAACTACCATAGAAAGATAGGGCCTCCTAATTACAAGATCTCTTTATTTGCCACAGATTTTAAGCAAAATGAGGATGTTAGAGTTAGAATTAGACTTTGGATAGACTACAAAAGTTTAAGTTCTCTTCGAGAGCTACAAGTTTGAGAACAATAAAATCTCTAAAAACAATTTTACGATATATTTTTACGCAGTTTTTGGTAGCAGAGCTCAAAACAGTGGTTTATTCACCATGCACACACTGCACATATTTGAAAATTTAAAAAAAAAAAATTAATGTGTTAGTTTTTGGTCAAAATATGAGATTGTAAATCATTCCAAGATCTACAAGTTTTATAAAGTACTTTAAATATCTGCCCATATATTTCGAAAAAGTTTTCTGAAAATATGTTTTTACACAAAGAGATTATAACGAAATTTTATAGAGGGTAAAATAGTCAAAATTTATGTAATCAGTAGAGATTAACCTCCGGACTAGTAGTATGAAATGGTCCACATGATAATTGTATCAAGCAGTTGGATCAGTTTTATAGATAATAAAACGACATGTTTTGTATATTTTCGGTAGAGTAATTAATCCACCAGTAGACGACTTAGAGCTCAGTATTAACTTTAAAGTCCCTATAATTGTTATAGGGCACTTACGTACTACGGGATTTTAAAATAATTTAGTAGTTCGGACAATATAATGGACTTGTAGACACAATAACGCCAAGATCAAATAACCTAAATTTAACTAGTCATCTAAAATAGACAAATAGTTAATTAAATTTCTAAGTAGAAATTAGTAGCTAAATTAAATTAAAAACTTATACTCCTTATTGTTCAAAACAAGGCCTGTGCCTGTTATCTCACCAAAAGGTTCAAGTCGAGGAAATACTATCGCAAAGAATATGTAAGTACAAACGTATAAACCTTGCCTACAGTGTGAAAACTACAGTATAAAGCTTATATGTTTTTACGTAATGCACTGCATGTTTTATGTGTGGCAAGTTTTGAACTGATTAAGAATGACATGTTTATAAAATGCGCGTTTTATGCCTTGTTTAATGAAAGTTCTTATGCCATGTTTTAAGCACATGTTTTGTTAGGCCATGTTTTAATCATATGATTTATGATGTCATAATGTCCTGTTTCTAAAACACATGCTTCTATGATGATAAGTTTTACAATGCCTTGTTCAAGACATACGTTTCTAAGTTATACAGAGACATGACGTACTACATCTATTCACCATAATAACTAGACATGAGATAATCAATAAAATAAGTAGCAATATTAAGTTATAATAAGTTAAGATGTGTCGTATTAACCTTTAGACCTACATGAGGGTTAAGTTAAGTTTATGATCACAATATTATTGGAGACCTTGCAACCCTGACTTCCTGATGATTGCACGTGCACCTATACGTATGTTAGGGCTCATAAGACAAGATCCATAATTTAGCATAAAAAGGATCATGCATATTTCATGAAATGTATTATTTGTTTTGCGAGACTATGTTTGTACTTACTGGACAAAAACTCATTTAAGAATGTTCATATTGTAAGTAAGAAACCTGTAGTTAACTAATGGACTGAGTGGGCGGCGAAGTAATGTGTGAAGGGTGGTTATGAATATCATTATACAAATATTTTCGCTTTTTGATTTAAGATTGAGAACTATAAGTAATTTTAGTATCCACTATGAGATTAGAAAAATATATACATATACATAAGCGTGCGTAAGTTTAAAAAAAAAAAAAAAAAATGTAAAAAAATTGTTCCGAAATTTCACCCATTGCTCGTCCCTCTCCAAGCCTCTTGCCTCTTAGCTGTCGAAACCTCCCCACCCCGCCTTTCGTCGTGCCCCTCGCCTTCACATGCCCTCATCACTGTCGACCTCTCATTTTGGTTACCTTTTTTTTTTTTTTTTTTCCTGAATTTAGTAAAGGAGTTTCGAGTTTTTTTTTTTTTTAAATTTAAATTTCCAAAAAAGAGTTTTGGACTGATTTTATTTTATTTTTATTTTGTTTTGTTCTTTTATGCTTTATCTTCCCTTTTTTTTTTTTTTCATTTTCTCTTTAAATTATTATTTCATTTAGAAAAAAAATCTATTTCACACACATGGATGCTTCGAGTACTATTTGTTTTAATAGGAAAAATTAGTGATAAAATATTTCAACTAGGGTTGGAAGTATACGATTTAAAGAAAAGAAGATCAACAGAAAAATCATAAAAACAAAAAAAAATCTAGTAGAGAAATATTAAAAATTTATATTAACGAGGGGTATATAATAAAAACTTTGAAAAACAATATACGTTAAAAAAAAAAAAAAAAAACTGAAAATCTCCATTACCTGCCTCCATCAAAGGCATGGAAGGTGCCATGGAGGCCTGGTGGTGGCACGTGCCCCCAATGAGAAAAAGGAATTTATATATATTTATATATTTTATAGTTCCTAAAGTTGTGGTCTTTTAGAAACTATTTGTGGCTCCACTAACTGTCACTCAAATTTTGTATTTTCTCAATTGACCCTTAACTACAACAATTATCTCTTCTCTTTTCACTTCCATATTTTTTTCGAATAATTTTTTACATGCTTTTGAAATTGATCCCCGCCACTAACTACAAGTTATTTTTTTAAAATTTTTTTTTATTTTTTAAACTTAATTCTGGCTGCCCTTTTATTTATTTATTTTTAATCCTTTTGTTTTTCTAACTCAACCTCGCAGCCCTTATTTTGATGTTATAACTTATATACGTAAACTACTTTTTAAATTTAATTCCGACTGCGCGCTTATTTATTTATTTATTTTTAATTCAAACTCTATTTCGGCATTCTAATTTATATAAATACCCTTTTTCTTTTTTATTCTTTAGTTGTGCCGTCAATGAGCTCAAACTCTGGCTCCGCCCCATAATCGAAGGCCAAGGAAATTATTCCTCATTTTTCTTTCTAGTTTGCAGAAGTTTGTACAATAAGTTCACCTAATGGTTAATCTTTCTTGAATCTTATGCATTGCTTACCCTGGTAATAAAGCATGCATATGTAATAAATTTTATATTCACAAAATTATTTTCCTTAATTTTCCTACTAAACATGCTATCAATTCTCTTCTTTTCTCATGGTCTTTATTTATTCGATGCTCGCCTTGTCGACATTTGAGCGTTTGGGACATTTCTTCATTAGCTTTCCTTTGCTCTATAAATATTTGACATGCCATAAGACCACACAGCCAACAATTTGAAGCAAATATAAAAAAATATTTTCTCTTCATTTTCAGTTTCTCTTCACACCAATAATTAATCAGTTCCAACTTCCATCAAGCTATGGCCGAAGCTCTGGTTTCTGCAGTCATAGAGCCGTTGGTTTCGTTCACTGGTCAACAGCTACAACACGGATGGAGTTTGATCATCGGCATTGAGGGGAAAGTTGAAAATCTCACCAGCAATCTTGAAGCTATTCAAGCTATTCTTTTATCCATTGCGGCTGCTCTCGATTATGAGATCTGGCAAATGGATGTCAAGACAGCTTTCTTAAATGGCTCTCTTGAGGAAGATATCTATATGATACAACCAGATGGGTTCAAGGCAAAAGGCCAAGAAGACAAAGTATGCAAGTTGCTTAAATCCATTTATGGATTAAAGCAAGCATCTCGTTCTTGGAATATTAGGTTTGATCAAGCGATCAAAACTTATGGATTCGAACAAAACATTGATGAACCATGTGTTTATAAATGTATCAAGAACGAGAAAATGGTGTTCCTTGTACTCAATGTGGATGATATATTGCTTATTGGAAACGATGTGGCAATACTATCATCTGTCAAAGTTTGATTAGCCAAACAGTTTGACATGAAGGACTTAGGAGAAGCTAGTTATGTTCTTGATATTCAACTCTTTAGAGATAGAAAGAACAAAACGATAGCACTCTCCCAAGCTTTATACATTGATAAAGTACTTGAGAGGTTTTCTATGAAGGATTCCAAGAAAGGTGCTCAACCTTTCAGGATTGGAATCAAACTTTCTAAAGATGACTGTCCCAAGACATCGGAAGAAAGGAAGCGTATGAAAAATGTACCTTATGCATCAGCGGTAGGTAGTCTTATGTACGCTATGTTATGCACTAGGCCTGACATTTGTTTTGCGGTTGGTATGGTAAGTCGATATCAGTCGAATCCGGGACCGAACCATTGGGCTGCGGTCAAGCATATACTCAAGTATCTACGGAGAACGAGGGATTATATGCTAGTGTATTCCGGTCAGGACCTTGTTCCTATAGGATATACAGATTCTGATTTTCAATCAGATCAGGATTCAAGGAAATCGACTTCAGGATCTGTCTTCACCCTTGGAGGTGGTGCCGTTGTGTGGAGGAGTGTTAAGCAATCTTGTATTGCTGACTCGACCATGGAAGCCGAGTATGTGGCAGCCAGTGAGGCATCAAATGAAGCGGTTTGGCTCCGCAGGTTCCTTAGTGACCTTGAGGTCGTTCCTGGTATGGATAAAGCTATGGTGCTCTACTGTGACAACAGTGCAGCAGTAGCTAATACCAAGGATCCTAGGCATCATAAGAGGAGTAAGCACATTGACAAAAAAATATCACATTATCAGAGGCTTTGTTGAGAGTGGAAATGTGACGGTTTGCAAAATCGCATCGGAGGACAATCTTGCTGACCTGTTCACGAAGACTTTGGTGGCCAGAAGATTCGAAGAACATGTCGAAGGCATGGGGATGCGTAATATGTCACATTTACTCGCTTAGGGCAAGTGGGAGATTGTTGGGATCTATAGGTGCCCTAAGGATAGAAAATCTTAGGGATTTTCTGTAAATATGACATTTTGATATTAATAAGAGGAAATTATTCATGTTTAATATGTTGTGTCCTATTTACTTTCATCTGTTGATTGTATAATTATTTTGAGCAAACATAAAATACTCCTAGGCTGTTGATAATATATCGAATTACCATATGTATACGGGGTATGCATAGAAGACGTGGTAATTTGATAACAGTCTAAATAAATAGTCCGCAATCAACGGAATAAGATTTGGGGATCTTATTCATGATAAGATTGTAAAGATTGTCTACTTCCTTGGAGGGATGGTTTGTCTTGACCATCGGATAGGTTCCGAGTAGAAACTTTAATGTATACCAGTATTGAGGTATGACATTGGACTGGACCTAAAGTGTTAATTGATTCGGTTTAATAATTCCGTTTATAAGAATCAATGATACTTTGATTATCATCCTGCATTAATCTTAATCCTGAAATGATTACTTGAGTTCGCATCCATGACTTATGTACTTTGATGCACTAAATGTGAGACACTGTTAATTCATGGTCAACATACTTGTGTTTTGGGTGCATGACTTATGGATGGAGAAATCAAGATTCATAGATACGGAATCCATAGCTATCTCAATGATAGTAAATGTTATCTACTTAAAAGTATTATTCGGGGATTGAAAGATAGTATAACAAGATCTTGGCCATCGGTTTACTCTGTGTTCTCTGGTGGTTTTCCAATTGTATGGTTTTACAATTGGTGGTTCTTTCAATGGAGAATAATTGAACTTTAAGTTAAAATGATTGAAAAGGTAAAACGGAAAAAGTCCTTAATTCAATCATGGATAACATATGGGGATTAAGCAAGCGATGAATAAATCATGGAAGAAGCACTACGTGAGAGAGCTTTCGTAATACGGTATGTAAATAGGAGTTCAGCTTCAAACTTTTAGTGGAATAGTTTTGAAGTTGATAATTGATGGATAATTAATCTGGGATTAATTTTTCACAATTATAGGAGCCTCTTTACATATTTCCATTGGGTCCCTCTATTAGCTCATATAGTTCCACGAAGCGTCTCGGGATTTGTTCCTAATGAGATCGGTAAATTGTAAATGGAATTTTGTAATGTCTATTAAGACATGGTATTCTCTAACATGCAATCCAGAAAGGATTGGACATTTGAAATTTGTAGACAAATGATTTGTCAACATGTGATTGGTTAATTTGAATTTTGAAAATAAGATTGTGTTTTAATTTTGGAAAACAAAATTTTTCTCTCCTAATTAAAAGTGGTGCACGTTTTTTAATTGTATGGAGGGAAGAAAATTTTGTTTCAAAATTATTTAAATATATTCCTAACATTTAATTATTAATTGGTTTAAATAATGGAGATTATTTCATGAATTTTTCTTTCCTAATTAAATAGGTGCATGGTTTTTATGAGGAAAGAAAATTTGAAATATTTTATTAATTTAAATTAATTAATATGGATAATGTTTATGGAAAATATTTATTCAAATATGTGAATCCTATTTAAATTCGAAAAGGTTTAAAAGAAGTTTGAATCTAGATAGGACTCGGATCTTTTGACTAGTCTAGATTCTTGATTTAAAATTTAAACCACCAATCAAGATTTCTCTCACTTTGTGGCCGAATTTTAAAGGGGATTTCCTCTTGAAAATTATTTTTATGTTCAATTAATCTAGCCCTAAAGTTGTATGATCTTTTGGTTCAAGATTTATCCGGAAAATAATTATTAATTATTTTTCAAGTAGGAGATAAATTTTGAAAAGGATTGGAATACTATATAAAGGCTAGGAGTTCTTGAAAAACTAATTTTTGATTTTTTTTAAGGAGAAAAACGTTTTTTAATAATAAAAAAAATTTTTTTGTTTTTTTCCCACATCAAAAATTCGGCTTTCTTGTGAGAGAGAAAAAGAAAGAAAATTCCATTGAATCAAAACTGTGAGGAAGGTTAAACCGAGTTATAATTTTTCATAGGAGGTTAACCGGTTCTTGTTTTGTAGTTTTGAAGAAAGAAGTTGGATCAAATTCTCAACGAGGATCATCGGAATTGAGAATGAGGGATCTAGACTTTGAAAAGTATTACCGGTCGCTTGGATTCATAGAACGTGTGCCCACACACACTCTGAGACGTGGAACTCGAGAATAGTAGAGAAGACACGTTGGTCAAACGCTTTAGCAATTCCGGAATCCAAGAAATAAGGTACGCTTGATCATGAATTAATTTATTGTTACATGCATCATGAGCTTCTTTTCCGGAAACGGCATAAAATTTTTAAAACTTCCGCTGCGCCGTAACTCCAATACCGGATCCGATTTTTCCAACACTTATTATCACTCTTGTGCCTAGCTCTGAGGCATGTAGCTGTTTGAGGAAATGTGTCATATCAAGTGCTCTTATGATTCAACAACAGCTTGAAGCTCCTTCGCTACCTGGCGCTTACGAATATTTTGGCCTTTTAAATGCCTTCTTCTCCAATCGAGATTCTTCCATTTGATCAACTCTAACTTCTCCATGAAAAGGGCAGTAGAAGGATTATGCCCCATCTCATATTTAAGTGGTTATGGGTGATTGATTCAATTTTCTGTTGTGAAAGCATTGTCATATAAGTTTTTCGTAATTACACCCTAAGAAAATCCCTTGATTTCCTTTTCTTTCAGCGGTTATGTTTTTGCAGCCTGAACAGTTGGCAAGAAAGTATTAATAGACCTCCACTAATGAGCTGCAATATCATGTGCATTAGTTTAACTAGTATAATTTCTTCTTGAATGATTGTAATTTATTGCAATATTTTCTTACTTGCCTTCTACATTTTATATAATTTGGTCAATACAAAATTAGAAGTGGACTCGGACATTTTTAGCTCTTGAAAATTTATGTGGGCAGTACAGCTTTCAGTGTTCAATATTCTTCACAATGTTTTTGTTTGCAGGATCTTCTATAAGACTGTTCTTGATGATTGTTTTGGAGCGCCTTCCTAGATGATGAAATTTTTGATTCGAGATGTTCTTTTTGAATTTATTAATCTCAGGTACTCTGAGGATGTTGACGAAGACATGGAAAATCATTCCTGATCATAGAGCTCTTGTGGTATAGTATTACTATTGACTGCTTAAGTAAAACAATTACCATAGAATGATTTCTAGTCTATTATTGATAACTCACACTTGGCAAGCATTTATGACATGATGTTTTTCCTTTTTCCGTTTTACCTTTCATTTTGGTTTATATTTTCTGCTTTTTTTCTTGCATGGAGTTGTACAGTTTTTGCTCTGAGTTTTGTACATTTTGTCGCAGAACGATTTTCCCTAGCGATCTTGATCATCTTAATGCCAGGTCTTCCATTTTCTTCGTCATTCTTCCTATAGGCTGTAGTACAACATCTTTCAGCTTTGTTGAAGAAATCGCCAAGTATATGCATGGAAAAATGGTTCTCATCATTATCTTTTTGCTTGTTTATTTTTTTAAAAATGTTTTTAGTCCAAATCTTTCAATTGCTAAGTGATTTATTTGCAATTTCAAATTTTTCATTGTCCAAATCGCGTGTTGCTTGGTCTGGACTTCCGAATTGAAATGTAAATTTTTTTTGTGCCACGGCTAATATATGTTCCTATTTGTATAATAATATGTTCTGAGGTTGAACAAGTATTCTTATGATTTGGCAAATGATTCATTGGTATTTACTATACTTACATCTTATTTTCCTATCACTGCCGTGCCTAGCTCTGAGGCGTGACGCTGTTTAAGGAAATGTGTCATGTCAAGTGCTCTTATGATTCAACAATGGCTTGAAGCTTCTTCGCTACCTGATGCTTAAGAATATTTTGGCTTGTTAAATGTCTTCTCTTCCAATCTGGATTCTTTCATTTGATCAACGCTATCTTCTCCATGAAAAGTGCTTAAGACCTATCTCATTCTCATATTCCAGTGGTTATGGGTAATTGATTCAATTTTCAGTTATGAAAGCATTATAATATAAGTTTTTTTTTTTTTAATTATGCATTAAAATTCCTTTATTTCTCTTATTCTTTCCATGTTTACGTTTTTGCAGCGAGTTGGCAAGAAATGTTGAAAGCTGTTCACCATGAGCTGCAATGTCGTGTGCATTTGGTTCATGTTAACGGTAAATGTCCTGCTAAAACGATTGTAATTGATGTAATCCTTTGTGGCCTGCCATGGGTACACCAAAGCTAACTGTCACAGTTGTTTTTAGCCTTTATTCTTTTTCTCTCCACTCCAAGTTCAAACTGAGCTTTCTTACTATATTTTTACCAATTAATATCTATCAATTGTGTTATTAGGGGAAATTTAACCTAGCAGTTGTTAGCTTTCGAAACTGTTTGTGAGGAGTAGCTTTCAGTGCTTAAAATTTCTCATAATGTCCCTCAATACTATAAATTTTTTTTTGTGACGTTCAGTTTTTCTTCTTTATTCATAGGTACTGCGATGATATTGATGAAGACGTGTGGAAAATCATCCCTGATGAACCTCTTGGTGCTTCTTTTTTCTTTTTCTTTTTTCTTTTTCCTTTTTTTTATTTTTTATTTTTTTTTTCAGGTTTGCAACCATGAAGCAAAATTCCACTTGATGATAGAGGGATGTGCTATCAAGGAATTCACAATCTGCTTGAGCAATTTATAACGAAGAGCTTACATTATATATTCTTCTTATTCTGTAATCAATCATCCTATGACAACCAAAAAAAGTTCAAACATGCTATATATCCGTTCTGCAGTGAAAGATATGTGCACGAAAATTCAAGTTTGCATAGTTGGAAAAATTGTTTCCATTTGGAGGAATTTGTAGAAAACCATTTTGATGAGTAATTGTTGTAATTATCAGTTTCGAAAGCCCCAGTGTCCTATAGCTTGAATGACCCTTTGTTGGTGCTTACTGCAATTTGCCTTTTTAAGAGCATTTCATAACGTATATGTCTAGGCAGCCTCTTTGAACGGCTAGAAAAAAAAGTAATAGAAGGCCTTGGACTTGCACAGCTATATATGCGAGTGTAAATCAGTAATTATACTATTTTTTTTCTGGCCTTGTAATATTTATAATTCGCCAAATTCTGGATCAGTTTGACTCTTCTTCTTAAATTGAAAAAAAAGCATGTACTTGCAGAGGCAATCTGGGGAACACAACAAAGCACAATCTCAGGACTGTTCGTCTGCACGTCTTGCAACAAAGGTTTGTCTAGTGATTTACTGTAATATGTACTCTAAGTTTATAATCACTCTTTTTCTTCATTTCTTCAATAGTTTCTTATATGTCTGTCCATATCTCTCTTCATATAGGTCACTTATATTTCCATTAGTTTGCACTCACATTGTTGTTTTTAATATTTTTATCTTTTCTATTGATATGAAATTTTTTCTTCATTAAATTCTAATGTTATATTCCCCAAACTCAAAAGCAAAACTTACAAGGCACATTTCCTCGTGAAATTAAATAATCACCGAAAATTGTTTAGGTAATTTGGCATCCTTCCTTTCCTGGTTGGATAAATATGAATATTGATGTTGCGGCTAATGGATCTCTAGGCCCTGCTAAGTGCATGCGGTGGGATATTTAGAACCTATCAAGGGTTTCAACAAAGCTTGTTTTGCCCGTCCTCTTGGAATTTTGTTTGCTTTTGAAGCATGCTAGAGGACTTAGTTGGGATAACCTTTGGTTCAAAAGGGACTCAGCTAATGTTGTGGACTTGTTGAAGAATTAAAATGGGGAGATTCCATGGGCTACAAAGCTAGATGGAGTAATGCTTTGAATTAATTGACATCTATTAAGTTTGCATGGTCTCTCACATTTTCCACAAAGGCAATCATGTTGCGGTGCATCTGCGGCTGCTTGATGGTTTCAAAGGCTCTGTCTTACTCAGATCAATCAATTGATCAGTAGGACTACCCAACTATCATTTCATTGACAACCGATCTTGGTGGTAGACATGTACTCTTTTTTCCCTCTAGCATTTTTCCCATTGGGTTTTGGTTAGAGGGTTTTTAACGAGGCATATCTGGAGATGCTAGCAAAATCTTAGTTCCGTCTTTGATTTTTGGGATCATCTCCCGGTTTTGATATATTTTTTTGGTTCTTGTTTTCATGCCTACGTGCGCGATGATCTCTTACATCTCTCCTACATGTGTTGTTTGTTCTTTTTGCACCTGTGTGCGCTTTCTATTTCCCTTTCTTTATTTCTTGTGTGAGTTTCTATTTTATTTTTTTAATAAATTAGAGTTGGGAGCTTAGCATGGGATAAGTGGTATGGGGGATGCCAATATAATTGGAATGTGCTAAATCATATTGACGCTAATTACTCTCTCTCACCATTTTCATAACATGAAAATAAAATTATTTGATACCAAGATCAGCATAGAAAAATGAGTCCTTTTTTTTAATAGTTTATTTGGAAATTCTAACTACTATTTCATCTAGCAAAATGGAAATTTTGAACCCGAATATGTAAATTAAATCTTTTAGTATTGGTCGAAATTTTATCTGGCAAGAGTTTTGATGTTAAATATTATACAGATTCCATGAAACTGAAACTTGAAGAAGTTGGCTGCTAATTTTCACCTAGGTCGTTCCAGTTGTCTGATCTCGACTTTGGTAAAAATGGTTTTCTACGTACTTCGTTTGGTGTGGCTTTTTCTGACTAGTCAAAATTAACAAGAACGGTGACCAGATGTTTTTGTTGCTTGAAATAGTAATTGCAGCTCTGTTGGGGTATTAACCAACTCTACTTTTGCGTATAATATAGGTTGGCTCATAATATTGGTTCTCGTGTCTTTCATATTTTGGCAGTGCAACCAGGTTGGTAAATAATATTATAAAAATAAATAATAATAACAATAATAATAATAAACTAGCTTTTGCTGCCAAAATTCAGTAGTTGACTAACCGAAAGTTGACTTCTAATTAGTTTGCAATCACATCTTAGTCAGTGTTCCATTATAGGTTTTATTCTTAAACAATTGCACAATTAGACAAGGAAACGACGACACATCGTCTGATAATGAAACGACAGTAAACTAAATGAAAACTACATGTCATTTTCTTGAATTTAACAACATCGAAAATGAATGTCGTTCTATAAAAACTGGAAGACATGTCGTTTGTATGTTAGACGACAATGAGACAAGACAATGTTTATGAACCGACAGCAAATTTAGTTAAGACGAACACATATTTTAAATCTATTAGTTGTTTTGCTTCGCACTTAGAATTGACCCCAAAAAAAAAATCCACTTGACAAGCAGGGAAGACATGACAAAAAAAGCCATTGACTCTTCTAAAGAATTTATAACATAGTATGCAGTGTGTGTATATATAAATAAAAGTACAGATTATCTCTTACATGTAAAAACCTATATTAATTATCCTTTTACTTAATATCATATATATAATTATTCTTATTATTATTAACTTTGTTAGAAATTAAAAAAAAATTATCATTTAGGTTTAACTGTTTATTTGGTTCCTAATTTTTTCAAGAAATTGTGATTTGGTCCTCCAACCTTTTTTTTTTTTTTTTTTTGTGATTGAAAGGTACCTAAACTCTTTAAAATGGTGCAACATAGTTCTTTTTACAGACAAAGGTTAAAAATTAGATAGAATAGGTCACATATATAACATTTATAAATTGAATCATACAAATATTTTTTTTAATTACCCTTAATTAACAAATCATGTGTGATTAATATAACATTTTCTACTAATTTTCAGCGTCTGCTAACAAAAATAACCATTTTGCACCATCTTTAAATTAGTTAGAAAACAAGTGCCCTTAGTAGCACTCCACAAAATATCCCTTGGAGTGATTAAATTTTTCTAAAATATCAAGACTATTATTTCTTAACTCTATTGAATATTATTCTAAATATGGCTCACCTTTAAAATTAAATGAAAAGATTTTAAAACGATAACAATAATTGTAATTAAACAACTATTTCAATTATTTGGAGTTTTTTTTTATAAGCCCTAAGACTTATTTAATTTGATATATATTTTTTTAAAATTTGATAATTTATTGAGGAAATTTAATTTTATATTTTAGTTTAATTACTGTTGTAAATTGTATTTTATACTGGTTGAGAAGGATTATTTGGTATTTCAAAATTAAGTATATTTAGTTGCCTTCAAATAAAAAAACAAGTACTGTCAGTTCTTAACAATAAAATTGATGATCGAACCGTGAAAGATTTTTTAATTCAGTTTTCAATCTGGTTATTGTCGGTTTGAATCAGTCGATTGTGATCGGTTTTTCACTGGGTTACTTTGTAGGTAGTCAATAGGAACAACCTGAAGTTTTTTTTGTTCAATTTTTTAACTGATTTTTGGCGATATTTTTACGTTGAACATACAAATTATTGGTATTGGATAATAAACCATATAAATTATAGCAATCTAACTAAAACCTAAGAAATGCACGTTCAAAGGTAAACACAGTCCTACAACTAGTAACCTGTATTGATCAAAATTAATTAAGAATTAAACCCAATTGCAAACACAGTCACACCCAAATCACAAGCTTTAACCTTTTCAATTATCATAGTCTCATTCTAACCTCATTCGTCGCACACACAAATCACAATGTCCAAATTAAAAAACAATTAAGAATTCCACGTCGACATAACAGCTGGGAAGAACAAATTGTTTAAATTCCAACTTCCAAGTTTCCACTCTTCAAGTTTCTTAATTCTTCTTGTTGCTCCTCGTTCCCGTCCAAATCCATAACATAATTATCACCTTTTCCTCTTCAACGTAATATAGTAGAAGCAAATTGATATTAAATACTACTAACCACATCAATGACATGAATAAGATAAGAAAATTGCTTCATTTTATTGTCTTCTGTGGCCTAAAACAATAAATTAATAAGATATAAGTTGCTTTATTTTAGTATTAATTTCGTAAATCTCTGCCAACTATACACCTTCGTTCATTTTACCCCTAAATTTTCAAAATCGTGCAAAATTTCTCTGATACAAAACAGTTCGAAATGCCCATTCCACATGTTTTTGTCCATCATATAGATGGAACTGCTGAAATGACATGTGATTAAAGATTAACTAATAATATTAAACTCAAATTAAATCTTCTATGTACTAAAAGAGAAATTATTAGGAAGGGGGGGCGCTTAGGACCCGTTTGGAATATCAATTGGTGTTTGAGTTTTAGAAATCTTTTTTTTATTGTTATTAAAAATGAGTAAATATATGAAAATGTGTGTTTGGTTGAAAAATGGACTATTATAATTAAAAAGTGTAAAACTTGAAATACGTTCAAGAAAAAAATAATAATAATATGGATTTTGTTTCTTTTCGTCATTCTATACAATTGAAAACAAATCATCTCATTTCAACTTCGAATTACAAGGTAATGAACTTTTAAAATTTGAGTCTTTAAATAGATTTGAAGATATAAATAGTAAAATAGTGTTTTAAGTTGAAAAAAAAAAAAAAAAAGACAAAAACTACTGGAGTTATTTGGTTGGAACGAAGTTGCCAAACACCCTCTCTTAACTCTAAGGAAAAAATAAACCATTCACAGAACTAGACCAAACACCAAAACCAGACCCAACCACCCTCCCCTTCTAGCAACGTTTGCAATCCACCCCTTCCCCTCAGTTCAACGACGTCAACAGTCAGTTCAGTTGGTGGCTTTGAGGGGCTACATTGTCGAGGTGCACGGTAGTTGTCGCGATGGTTCAAAATCTCCCACAAATCAAGATATGTGCTTGTGATCCATTTCGAGGGAGAAAGAGAGGATGGCCTTTAAAAATGTATATTTGATTTGAACAAGGAAAATTAGGCTAGGTGGCCTATTTAAATTATCTAATCTAATAGATAGCCTAACTTTCATTTAAGTTAAATGGCCTAATGTGTATATTTTGGTCAATCAATTTCAATTTTGCCCAAACACCCCCACTGTAATACCCAAATTTTTTATAAGGAATTATTGTGAATTAATAAGTTAATTCATCAAAATTCTTTACGTAAATTAGAATTTAGGTTATAATTTTAACCTAAAGTTATGATATGAATTTTAATGGCGTGGCAGTTATTAATTTTTGTCACTTAATAGTTAGTATATGATCACCTAATATTATTCAAAAAGTGTGAATAGTAAAAAGTGACCAATTGATGTAAGTGTAGATAAGTTGTCAAATCATCAAATATAGTTTTCAACAATTTTAGCAATGTAGAATTTAGCAGTCCAGAAGTGTTCTAACCAGGGTTTTTCTACATATAAAAATGCAGTATCAAAGATTTGACATCAACTTTTTGGTCAAATAAAATTTAGATAAATTACCTTTTTTAGCATGAAAACTTAGTATATAAGTCTTGATATCAGATAAATTTTTACTGAATTACTTTTTCAATATGGAAACTTGGTGGATAAGTCTTAACATCAGATAAGCTTTCTACTGAGTTACTTTTCCAAAAAAAAAAAAAAAAAACTTGGTGGGCAAGTTTTGCAATAGATAGGAATTATATTTATTAACCTTTTAGCAATAGAGGACCTTGGGAGTTGTGTTAGTAGAAGATAAAGGAAAATACTATTATGTTGAGTTAGTAGTCCAAGAATTCATCTATTGATGATAATATCTAGAATTATCTTCAATTATTTTTTTTAAGAAAAATAGGAATTTTTTATCCAATGGGTACAAATGGATTGTGACGACCCAACCATCTTAATCGTTCCATAACTAACTTTTCTTTATTAACACTCTATTGAAAATGCTGAATTAAATTTTTTTTTTAATAATAAACATTTCCATTTACCAGACAAGCTTATGAAATTAAATTTAATACATATATTATCTAGAAAATGACTTGCGATTAAAACCATAATATACCACGATATAGAATGATATTGTCTCTGGAGATTATTTATTTATTTTTTTTTCAAATAACACTTTCATAATTGTACTCAAACATTTTAATTAATAATATCTTAAGACAAAAGCAGAATTAGATTGCAGTGGAATCCATAGCCCGTCATCACACTCGTCTCACTACTGCGCTAACAAGTGCACGGAATGCACTTTTGTTCATGTAATTAATTAAATCATTTAAGTTTTAATTAATTATTTCCATGATTTTAATTCGAAATATTTTACTAAATATTTAATTTTAATTTATTTTATTTAATAATCTATTTATTTTGGGTTTATCTCATTTTATTTTAATTCCCTTTTTTCTTTTCTTTTCTTTTTCCTTTTCTTTTTTTCTTTCTTTTCTTTTCTCTTCTTTCCTTCTGCAGGTGTGCTACTCCAGCAAACTTCCTACTGTGTGCGAGAGATTTGGGCCGCGTGATTCTTGGGCCAAGTTTTCCTCCTTTCCTCCATCAAGCCAGCTTGAGTTGCAACCCATGTCTTCAACTCCAGCAGACCAGCGCGACTTTCGCTCCAGCTGGCCTCCCGCATGTAATCAGCTGGTTAACTAATCTTTGTGGCTGATTTTGTGGGCAAATATCTCTCAAACTTGTTGGACCTCAGGCCTATACAATGCTGAGCTTTTGGCAAGCTGAAGGAATCCATTTCTCTCATGCTTTATGTGGGGTTTAAAGTTTAACTCCAAATAAATTACACCTTTTCATTTTAATTTTTATCTTTTTTTAAAAAATAACAAAAATTATAATTAATTTTTAAAAAGTTAATGACTCCAACTTACGTACTAAATGGAGGCTTAGTCTTTGGAGTGTTTCTTTTTGTATTTCTTTTTCTTCTTGCATTATTTTTCTTTTGTTTTCTTTCTAGAATTTCATGAGATGAATAGCAAGTTAAACTAGACACTTTGACAAAACTAGTGATGAATTTGTATGTCGAGTGATCCAATTTGAGTTCGATTTTCATTTTGTTTTGTAAGTCTATATGTTTTAGTGGATTAAATCTCTCTATCTTATTTTTATATTTTCACTCAAAATATTTTATGTCAATATTTTATATAAATTTAGTCATGCTTTTTTTATGTAATATTACCACATTCTATTTTGACATGATTTGTTTTATGAGTTGTCTTTTACTGCATTTTGCTTAAGATAACACTTTGTCGATTTTGGATAACTTGTAATGATAAATCCGTTTGGTTCAACATTGAGATTTAATCCACCGATACACATTTGTATATTTTTGTTGGACTTTAATTCCATATTTTCCAGTTGTTTGTTCGGAATGTGAAATGTGCAATTGAGTCATAAATTGAAGATTAGATTCAAATTGGAGAACAAAGCATATGAAGGATTCATGATGCCTCGCCTCATTTATTATTGAATTTTCCTCCACCTAAATCTCTCTTTTTCATATTTTATTTATTTTCTTTATTACAAAAATCTTTTTAAAAAATATCTTCTATTTTTTTTATTTTATTTTCTTGTCTTTTTAAAGTTTATCTCTAATAATATTATTTATTTTCATTGTCGTCTTCATGTGGATACGAGCGCCCTATATATACTATAATCGACCACTTTGTGAGTGCATCTTTAGAAGTTAATCAGTGTGAAGAAATCTGGATGAGTTTTCGCTTAATAAGTTCAAACATGTCTCACAAAACATTTACAAAAGGAATGCAAGGCAAAATTAAATGTGAGTTCTTGATTGTGCTTCCTTATGAACTTCTTATCTAGTACCATGGGCCCGAGTGTTAATACCGAGTGAGCATGACGAGAGAAAGGACTGAGGGATCTAGGATCGAACATTTGGGTGGGTGGCTCGGTTTCCGCTCGGTTTGGTTGAAAACCGCACTTTTGGTTTTGCGAAATTCGAAACTGAAACCACCAGAGAGGATTTAAGAACCGAGAGAACCAAACCGAAAAAATGGTGGCTAGTTTAGGTTCGGTTCAATTCCAACCAAATTGCACAGCTAAGTCTAAGCAATTGCTTTCCACTTCCAAGGTGCGATGGCAACAATGAGCAGTCTGGCGAAGGTGCAATATTTCGGGAAGGTGGCTGGCTGGCAACCAAAAGAAAAGTGCAGAAGAACGGAGAAGAAAAAGGAGGAGAAGGAGAAGAAGAAGAGTCATGTACATGTTCAGCCGTTCAGGTATATGATATTTAAAATTAAAAAAAAAGTAAAAAGAAAACCTATGAAGTGCAAAACGACACCGTTCCAATTAAGATAGTTAGTGGAATGGTGTCGTTCTCTCTAAAATGGAAGTATAGGTCTTTTAGGATTTGGGCTCAGAAGATTGGTGAAAATTGGTTCTTTATGGGCTTGGGCTAGGGTCTTCCTTTCCATCTGCAAACAGGAATCAAATTGACGCAGAGGCTAGAAGAGATTCACGTCGTCGCCAAAGAACAAGGAGAAAACAAAGATAGAGGAAGCGGCAAACATGACTCTAGCGCTTTTTTTTTTTTACCCTTATAGATTTGGTGCGGTTTGGTCCCCGCTCGAGGCCCAAAACACGGAATCAAAAGCCCCCATAAAATTGCCATGCGGTTCAGTTCAACCAACCTAAAATTTCGGTTCTGACGTGGCACCGATGGATGAGGCAGTTTCCAGCAGTTGTGTTCGGTTTCATTTGGTTTACAGTTCTTCTGTTCAACCCTGGGGGAGCCCACACAGACATGCTCTTGGTATTGACCAATGGTCCTGGCGATCTCACCTTCTTGGAGAACCTAATACTCACCTTTGACGAGGCTGGGTCCTACATTCTACTTGAACTGATTCTGACTTAGTTATTGTATTTGATTACCATGCACATTAATGGAGTGTACATGGTCATATGACACTTTTTAAATACAACTTGAAAAGTTTTAACTTCATACTATAGGTGAGTTTTAAACTTACCTTCATTTGATCGAATTCCTCTGCCTGACTCCCATGCTGATAAATCCGTTCATGAGATATATTCAGATTGAGTGTAAGTTATTGTTCATTCTTAAACTTCATTTTCCTCAACATAAGGACTAGTATTTTTTTTATTGAGAAGTGACACATAAAATGTCTCTTTATTGTCTTACTTGTCTCACCTAACTGACAATCATTAGTTAATTGTCTTAAATTAATTAACTTCAGTTAATTAGTTTACTTATTAATTTATTATCGTTAATTAATTATTTGTTACTTATTTTAAATTAATTAACCACCATTAATTAAATTTTCATTATTAATTGTCTTAAATTAATTAACCACCATTAATTAATTTTTCATTATTAATTGTCTTAAATTAATTAACCACTGTTGATTAATTTTTCATTATTAATTATCTTATATCAATTAACTAACATTAACTAATGTCTCAATAATTAACTATTGTTAATTAAGTTAATAATTAATTGTCATTAGTTCTTAATAATTATGTTGAGTTAATTAATCACAATTAAATCATCTCTAATCATCTTTGATTAATTAGCCACCGTTAATTAATAAAACTTAAGGGTTGATGAATGACTTCTTATGGTCATGTTGATCGATGTGGTTTAGACCTACGTGGTCATTCCATGGTTTACCATATAAAATTTGGCTCCCAAGACCCAATCCAATTACTTAAATAATTAAGCTCATAGGACTTTCAAAGACCATAATATGAGATTGGGCTTTTGAGGCCCAATCCAATTTGTATCAATGGTTGACCTAATTCTACTACTGTACAAATCTTATGATATGATATTTGGGCCACTAAGGAAATTCTATCCCAATGATATATTGATTTTATCGATATTTATTCTTAAGCATTTTGTTAGTTTTTGAGCACTGTTATTACTTTCTTTTTTTTTTTTTTTTTTAATTATGTTCATGTTGTTTTTGAAGGTAAAATGCAAGAATGAGCAAAAAGGCAATAAAAAGAGGAATCAAAGAAGCATGAAGCATGCTGCAATGCACCAAATGTTGGGATCTATATGTGCTGTAAGAATAAAAAATCAATTTAAGGGATTTTCTGTAAAAATGACATTTTTGATATTAATAAAAAGAGGTTATTCATATTTAATAAGTTGTGTCATATTTACTTTCATTTGTTGATTGTATAATTATTTTGAGTAGACATGAAATACTCCTAGGCTATTAATAATATATCGAATTACCATACGTATACGGGATATACATAAAATTCGTGGTAATTTGATAATAGTCTAAATAAATGGTCCGCAATCAATGAAATAAAATTTGGGGATTTTATTCATGATAAGATTGTAAAGGTTGTCTACTTCCTTGGAGAAATAGTTTATCTTGACCATCAGATAGGTTCCGAGTAGAAACTTTAATGTATACCAGTATTGAGATATGATATTGGACTGGACCTAAGGTATTAATTGATTCGGTTTAATAATTCAGTTTATAAAAATCAATGACGCTTTGATTATCATCCTGTATTAATCTTAATCCTGAAATGAATACTTGAGTTCGCATCCATGACTTATGCACTTTGATCCACTATAGGTGAGACACTAATAATTGATGGTTAATATACTTGTGTTTTGGGTGTCTAACTTATGAATGGAGAAATCAAGATTCATAGATACGGAATCCATAGCTATCTTAACGATAATACATATTATCTACTTAAGGCATTATTCGGGGAATTGAAAGATAATATGATAAGATCTTAGCCATCGGTTTACTTTGTGTTCTCTAATGGTTTACTAATTGTATGACTTTACAATTGGTGGTTCTTTGAATGGAGAATAATGGAATTTTAAGTTAAAATGATTAAAAAGGTAAAACGGAAAAGTCATTAATTCAATCATGGATAACATATGCGGATTAAGCAAGCAAGGAAGAAATCATGGAAGAAGCACTGCATTAGAGAGCTTTCGTAATACAATATGTAAACGAAAGTTCAGCTTCAAACTTTTAGTGAAATAGTCCTGAAGTTAATAATTGATAAATAATTAATCCAGGATTAATTTTTTACAATTATAGGAGCCTCTTTACATATTTCCATCGGATCCCTCTACTAGCTCATATAGTTCCACGAAGCGTCTCGGGATTTGTTTCTAATGAGATCGGTAAATTAAATGGGAATTTAATAATATCTATTAAAACATGGTACTCTCTAACATGCAATCCAGAAAAAGAATTGTACATATAAAATTAATGTAGACAAATAATGTAATGTGTCAACATATGATTGGTTGTAAATAAAATAATTATTTGTTAATTATTTTGGTTAATTGAATTTTGGAAATAAGATTGTGTTTGAATTATTTAATTTTTGAAAACAAAATTTTTCTCTCCTAATTAATATGACACAGTTTTTTAGTGGATGGAGAGAAGAAGATTTTGTTTCAAAATTATTTAAATATATTACAAATATTAAATTATTAATTGATTTAAATAATAGAGCTTATTTAATAGATTTTCCTTTCTTAAAGAATGGTGCACATTTTTTTTGGTAGAAAGAAAATCTAAAATAGTCAATTTATTTAAATTAATTAAATATGGATAATATTTGTGAAAAATATTTATTTAAATTCAAATAAGAAAATCTTAATTAAATTCAAAGGTTTAAAAGATTTTGAATCTAGATAGAATTACGACTTTTTGACTAGTCTAGATTTTTGATTTAAATTTGAACCACGAATCAATCTCCACATTAGGTGGAGCACGAATTTTTTGAGTTTCTCCTAGCAAAAAACCGTCTATAAGGTTTAAAGAACCTAACCTGAAATTTGAATGATCCTTTGGTTCAAAAGATTATCCATAAAAATAATTATTAATTATTTTTCAAGTATGAGATATTTTTGAAAAATGATTGGAGTATTATATAAAGGCCAGGGGTTCTTGAGAAAAGCCAACCATCATATCATACTCATAGGTGGACGGTATTTGGGATAGAGAAAAACACCAAAAACTAATTTTTTGTGCTTGAGAAAATTCGTCCTTCTTAGGTGTGAGAAAAAGAGAGAAATTTTCATTGAATTAAACTTATAAGGAAGGTTAATCCGAGTGATATTTTTCATAGAAGGTTAACCAGTTCCTGTTTTGTAGTTTTGAAGAATGAATCCGGATCGAATTCTCAACGAGGTACATCCGGATTGAGAAGGTGGGATCTAGACTTCGGAAAAATTACCGGTCGCTTAGATTCATAGCACGTGTACCCACACACACTCTGAGACGTGAAGACTCGAGAATAGTAAAGAAAACACGTTAGTCAATGCTCTAGCAATTCAGGAATCCAAGAAATAAGATACGTTTAATCATGTATTTAATTTATTGTTGTATACATCATGAGCTTTTTTTCTGAATCGGCATAAAATTTTTAAAACTTCTGCTACGCCATAGTTCTGATATCGGATCCGTTTTTCCAACACCAAACATCTGCTAGAAAGCGCGCTAAAACTCCCAGGTCAGAGAGTTGGTTTCTACAAGCTACAGCACAAAAAAGTCCACTGCAACCCGCCCTTGGCCTATTTCAGGTGCGCTATAGCCCTCTCTTTATCGGCTATAGCGCGCCTTTGGAGAAGCCCTAGCCGTCATATGCTCACTGCAGCCCCCTTTTCATCCGTTGCAGAGCCCGCACACATAGATGATTGAATTTAAGGCGAAAATGAGCTGATTTTTAAGGGATATAAAAGGGAATGGTGCGAAAATTAGATAGAGCTTTTGGAGGCCCAAATTTCAAACAAACAAGAGAGAAAAATTCAAGGTTTTTGCGGGATTTTCTTGGAGATTGATGATTTGGGAGCTTGTTCTTCAACTAGTTCTTCTTCCTTCTACCTTATTCTCTTTTTATAGCTTTTGAACTTGTATTTACTCTCTGAATTGGTGCTTGAATATGGGTTTGATGTTTGTTTCAAATTTGGTTATGGATTTGAGAACTTTGATGTCTAGCTAAACTTTCTAAACTTGGGGGTATAATGTAGCTTGATAATGACTATGTTTTGATGAATTTAATGCTTGTTGATTGAATCCCATTTGAAATCATTTGTGTTTCTCTATGCTTTTTCCTAATTTGATTTTTCATTAAATTAGAGTTATTAGATGTGTGAAATTGGGCTCGGGAGAGTTAATTTCATACGTTGAGACTTGTAAAACACAACCCTTAGTAATGTTAAGTTCAAGAGGCTAATATGACTGGAGTAATCACTAGAGTTGAATTGCGTAATGAGTGCTTAATTGGTTGAGTTAATAGAGATATTAATTTGATTAATTTTACATATTATTTTACTCGGCACTCGGGAGAGAGAGTGAAATTAAAATGGGCACATACGATTAATGATTTGAATGAATTCGATTAACAAGCCTTGAATTGGATAAGCATAGTTTAGTCAAGCGAAATTAAAACCCCCTAGCCTTACATATCATTGAGTTTCCTTTGATCCATATTTTCGATTGCTTTTATTTTGCTTAATCTTAGTTTAATTTTATTGCTTAATTTCATTTCCTTTTAATTTTGATAGCTTAGATAAAATTGAGTCATTTTAATTATGATACTTAGTTAGCTTCTTAATTTTAATCTCTATTGTTCGATACTCGATATTTTGTCACTTTATTACTTGTGACGATTCGTTCACTTGCGAGCGCACATGACACGCAACACCCAACATTTGACTAATGGATTTTCATGTTAATATCCAACAAGTACCTTATTATTATTGGTAACTTTTGGTTTTACTTATTTTATCTTTTTTTTTTTTTAACTAAAGGTTTAAATTATCATTTTACCCTCGATAGTTTTTTTTTTTTTATTCCCTCTCCGCTTGCTAATGTTGACCCAAGGTTATTTTGGTCCTAAGATTGGTGTTCTAAATTTTTAGGTTCGCAATTTTAATGTTTTTGCTCAAAACACATTTTTGTGGATAAGATAAGTTTCGATTAAAATTTCCCATCTTAAGATCCATGGGGAATTTGACTGAGGTTCCTTCACGAAAAACGTTCATTTTGGCGATTCCTAAAACTGTGATGTTGGTGTGAAGGTCAGTTTGACCTGTAAGGGGTCCGGTTTTGTCAAAACATAAACTGATGTCAATGTCAGTTTATGCCCCAAACCTGATTCGAAAAACAGCCCGTAACATTTTGTTAGAGTCCGAATTTCTGAAACTTTTCACCCTAAAAAATGTTCCTAATATTTGTCCCTACATTTTCTCAGTTGGACCAAAGTCCGGCTTGGTCTGTCAGTGGCCCAAAACGGGCATGGAAAACAAGACAGTGGGCTGTTCAGTTCCAGTGGCTGGAAACCAGCAGGTTACTGCAAGTAACCTTCGGTTTTCTCGATCAAGTTAGCTACCTTTAATTTTTTTTTTTTTTTAAGGTCTCTATTATGTATTAAGGTCTCTATGGTAGTATCCCAAGTTCTCAAGCATACCGTTGGTGCTTAAAGGTTTCGCTTTGTATGCTTTTATTATGAAAAATAAGCTTATTTCAACTTATACTTGTGTCAATCAAAAACATGAGATCTTTTTACCACTAAACCACATAAAGATCATGTTCTTAAACACACTAAGTTGACAAGTCAACTTTACATGTTATCTAATGTTTTATTTACTATGAAAAGAGCAAACTTCATAACTCATCAACAAGACAAAACATTGGATATGATTGATAGTCAACTTCTAACATGCACATAACAAAATTTTGCATGATAAAAATCAGATTTTTAGTCAAGATTTAAATCAAAAAACAAAGCTTCTAACTTGACACAATCAACATATCATATGAGCTAAATAGTCCTTTTTTTTTTTTTTTTTGAACACAAACCATACACAAATCAACAATCATCACCTACTAACTATGTTCGTGAGGAAAGTTGAGATTTTTATACCTGAAGTGCTTGAAAATAAGCTATATCCTTCTCAAACCCTAATAGTCTTTCTGAGCTTGAACCAAAATGAAACAAGATAAAATTTCTTAATATTTGAACCCATAACCACCTTGACCAACAAGAAGAAAAGCACAAGATTTCCTTGCCGATTTACCTTATATGGGTTCCATGCCTTTGTCTCCTTGCGGTGTCTGAATAACTTAGTTATAAGGAGCTTTTTATTTTTTTTTATTTTTTTATTTTCTTTATTTTGGGTTGGGATTGTTGGTGGTGGGCTACGGCAACGTAAGAAGAAATGAACATAAATAAGGAGAATATGGTGGTGTGTGAGAAAGAATGGAGAAAAAAGAAAGGACTAACTCCTAGTAATCTTGGCCCTATATATAGACTCCCTCTAATGAATTTTTTATTAAACCATAAGCTTGCTCTTGCTTAGTTTTTGTCTAATGAAAGCTTGGCCATCAAGTTAAAATTTTGGTCAAAGATTTTAACAGCACACTACTACCTCCCTCGTTGCCATCTTGTTTTCTTTGAAATCTAGCACCTTTTTTTTTTTAATACGAAATCTGAAAATCTCAACCCTCATGGCTCAAATCTAACCCGTTGAATGATCCCATATCTAATCTAAACCATTGGATTGGTTTTTCTCACTTCTGTTTGTTGTTTTTTTACCCATGGTAAATTCTATTTTTCATAACATATGCTTGTCATTAAAATGTCATTCTATGGTATCTAATAAGAATATAGGGTTATGTGTATGGAATTTAAATTTATACCATGATGCA
Source organism: Ficus microcarpa (assembly GCA_025413485.1). Classification (NCBI taxonomy): domain Eukaryota; kingdom Viridiplantae; phylum Streptophyta; class Magnoliopsida; order Rosales; family Moraceae; genus Ficus; species Ficus microcarpa. The sequence goes on from JAINRI010000041.1 coordinate 79,786, forward strand.
TACCTCATGTCACATAAGGTTGCATAACTTCAAATATGACTAGAATCACATAGATTATCATTAATTATAACAAGATAAATTTTGTGAATTAAATTCACAAAACTATAGATACAAAAATATGGAGTGTAACAATGGTTTCCCCACCTTCCGAAATAGTCTGTTACACGTTAGATCTGAGTCTGTGCAGTGTTGATAACTCTATAAAAATATAGTTATTTTACCACTTCTATGTATTTAAATTGACTATGTTCTTAAATATTTTAATTTATTTTAAGTTAATTTAGTTTAATTTTATCTTATTTTAATTCAGATTAATTTATTTTAATTTTGTATGATTTGATTTTAATTTTATTTAATTAATCTAATATTAATTTTAATATGTTGTTATTAATTAATCTCTCAAAATATTTTTTTTTTCCATTTTGTAGGTTAATTTGGTGAAGGGGGCAAAGACAAGCCTTGGAGCTTGGATGGAGTCAAAAAGTCACGGGGGTGTTTAGTGAATGAGTTTAGTTTAAGATTTTTAAGTTTCAATAGTAATTTTTGTTGGCTTTTCAGAAAAGATAAAAAAAAAATTTTTAAAAAGACAAAGATAATAATAAAAAAGTACAATTTAATTTTAAATAAATTTTAGAGCCAAACAGGTCCTAATGTCCTAATGTTGAAAGGAATTGGGATCTCACTACTGCATCACGTGCAGTCCATTGCATGCGCTATTTGTGAGCCCTTCAGAAAGCGTGCCAGATGACGCGCTCCACGGAATTCGTGTGTGGCTACAAGACCATGCCATATCCTTTCTGCCACGCGTCGATTTTTGTTGTTTGCCAAATCAGATATCGCCACTTGGAAAGCACTTTGAGCTTTGCTTTGGGTGCTGCTTTCTTGTAGTCTGCAGCAAACATAACGCGAAAAAAAAAAAAAAGAAAGAAAAAAACAGGGTGAGGCACTCTGGGGCCAAGAACGGAGGCCAAACAGCCAAGAAGAAAGAAAAATGAGGAAGAAAAAGAAAAAAAAATAGAAAAATAGAAAAAAGTCATAAAAAATAGTAGTTTAGGATCTTCACGAGTTTAATACCCGTGTGATGCACGGGAAAGAAAAAATAAATAAATAAATTGAGTATTATTTATTGAGTTAAATATTAAAATTATAATTTGTATAAATTTTCTCAGGTGTTATTAAGAGTATTGGGTATCATATTAAGACAACATGCATACAGGTTGTGAGTGATTGTATTTTACCTTTTTAGATTTTGGGTTTTTCACTTCGTTGTTGGTTTTGTTTCGTTTTTTTTTTTTCTAAAAAATTCTTTTTTTAAAAAAAAAAGAATATTAAAAAAACGAAAAAATAAATTTTTCTTAGGTTATGTATATGTAAGAAAGGAATTTTTAGTATCGGAAAAAAGACAGAGAAAAAAATGTGTATAAAATGATTAAAAAAAAGAGTGTTTAAAAAATAAAATAAAATAAACAAAGCATGAAAATAAAAAACAAAGATAATATATTTATAATAATTTTGGGATTTAAGTTTTATTTTTTTTGTATATTTATATTTATATTAGAATGTCTTTGTTTTGATATAGTAAGAATAGAAATTGTAGTATTGATGGTGATGGTAGTCTATCTGAGAATTGCCGGAAGAAAATGCGTCGTTAGTATCAGTCAAAAACTTTTAAAGTGGAAATTAGCTTTGCTACAAAAATTTCTATGTAAATGATTGTAAATGCTCTGTGAGATCAAGAATCTGAGAATTTTCAGAAGTTATTAAGGGTGTTGGATATCATATTAACACAATATGTATGCAGGTTGTGGGTGATTGTGTTTTACCTTTTCGGATTTTGGGTTTTTCGCTTCATTGTTTTTTTTCTTTTGTTCTTTTCTAAAAAAGTCTTCTTTGCTTAAAAAAAGAATACCAAAAAAAGGAAAAAAATAAATTTTTATTAGGTTATATATATGCAAGAACAAAAAAAGGAATTTTTATTATTGGAAAAAAAATAGAGGAAAAAATGCGTAAAAAATGATTAAAAAAAAAGAGTGTTTAAAAATTAGAATAAAATAAACAAAGCATGAAAATAAAAAAACAAAGATAATATATTTATAATAATTTTGGGATTTAGGTTTTTTTTTTTTTGTATATTTATATTTATATTAAGATGCCTCTATTTTGATATAGTAAGAATGGAAATTGTAACATTGATGGTCATGATAGTCTATCTTAGAATTGCTGAAAGAAAATGCGTTGATAGTATCAGTCAAAACTTTTTAAAGTGGAAATTAGCTTTGCTGTAAAAATTTCTATGTAAGTGATTGTAAATGCTTTGTGAGGTCAAGAATTTGAGAATTTTTAGATGTTATTAAGAGTATTGGATATCATATTAAGACAACATGTTTAGAGGTTGTGGGTGATTGTGTTTTACCTTTTTGGATTTTGGGTTTTTCACTTCGTTGTTGCTTTTGTTTCGTTTTTTTTTTTTTTTTCCAAGAAAGTCTTCTTTGTTTAAAAAAAATAAGATGCCTCTGTTTTGATATAGTATTAATGGAAATTGTAACATTAATGGTCATGGTAGTCTACCTGAGAATTAGTGAAAGAAAATGTGTTGATAATATCAGTCAAAAACTTTTAAAGTGGAAATTAGCTTTCCCGCAAAAATTTCTATGTAAGTGATTGTAAATGTTCTGTGAGATCAAGAATCCGAGAACTTAGAGGTGTTATTAAGAGTGTTGGATATCATATTAATACAACATGTATGCAGGTTGTGGGTAATTGTGTTTTACCTTTTTAGATTTTGGGTTTTTTCGATTTATTGTTCTTTTTGTTTTGTTCTTTTCCAAAAAAGTCTTCTTTGTTTAAAAAAAGAATATCAAAAAAAGGAAAAAATAAATTTTTGTTAGGTTATATACATGTAAGAACAAAAAAAAAAAAAAAGAATTTTTAGTATAGAAAAAAAAAACAGAGGGAAAAATATGTACAAAATGATAAATAAAAAAAAAGAGTGTTTAAAAAATAAAATAAAATAAACAAAGCATGAAGATAAAAAACAAACATAATATATTTACAATAATTTTGGGATTTAAGTTTGTTTTTTTTTTTTTTGGCATATTTATATTTACATTAAGATGTCTCTATTATATATATTAGTATAGATATATATTTATATTTATACACATAAAAAGTCTTGAAGTAGGGAATTTTTTTTTTTGGAAAATGATCAAGTGTCACTCGTGTTTAACCTTCTTCATCTTCTCTTCTGATCTGTTATGATAAAAATATTTTTATATGTTATTAAGATGATATTTATATTTAAAATATAAATTGAAATAAATTTATTAATTTATTGTGTAAATATATATAAAAAAATAATATTACCTGATTTCTTTTCGGTTTTTTGTGGGATCACTTGGAGATTCAATTTGATGATGCGATGAAGGAGGTTGATGTTGAGGACTAAAATAACAATACATAAAATCATATAATTATTAATAATATATAAATGTATATGTTAAATTAAATAATTGAAAAATTAAATTAAAATATAAATAACAACATACCTTGATTTTGCTTCTTCGATGATAGCTTCGGTAAATGTTAGTTGTTTTTTTGCACTTTTTTTGCTTCCTAATTGAGGTGTCTCTGGATCAATAGATATTGATGATGGTTGAATTTCTTCAGATGACGTTGTTGTTGGTGCAGGCAATAACATTGGTTGCATATCATCATGAAATGTTTTTATAATGACTGCATCGATGAAGGCACCTCGTAGGCGAAATTGGATCACAAATATTTTTGATATGCCTTTCAGTTGGTTTAGGATAGGAAGAATAACGGTTGGATCAGTATATCCTTCTTGTATCGTTAGGATGGAGCAAGGTTTATTTATTAATGATTGGACAGTTTTTCCAAACATGACAACGTTCATTCCTCCAGTGTTGTCTTCAATTCGTGCATTAATTTTGTACCTGTTCGAAAATTTTAACATTTATTTAATTTTTAATTAATTTGATATTGATATATGTAAAAAAAAAAAAATACAAAAATGATTTTTTTGATAGAAATGAAATGTATTACCAAGTGATTGGCATTGTTGTCAAATGACCATGACTGTCGCACCACCATGATGTTCCTGATTGTTTTAGTTGTCTGTAACATCTTGGACATGCATTGTAGAACCAACCTTGGCGAATATCAAGTTCGGTAATGGTTGCTTTAATAGTGAATTTTGTTTCCTGTTTGATGAAATTATGTTAATAGTATTGATTAAATTATTTATGTTATTTTGCATACAATAATTTGATATTTACCTGATTTTGATATGGATTTAAAGCTTGAAGTTGTACGACTGTTGTTCGGTTGGCAATCTTTTGTTCCTCCAGTGATAATGCTTGTTTTGTTGATCCAGCAATAAAGTCGATTCCTTGGATAAAATGACTAAATCTGTGGGAAATCAATATGTTAAACAAAGTTAGTTCCTTTTTTTTTAATTAGTAAATACAAATAATTGTAATGATTTATGAATAAAATTTTATGGTATCTTTTTTTTAATTTTTTTGGTTTCAGCAATATCTGGATCAAGATAATATGATGAACCAGTGGTGCTTGCGACATAAAGCCCACCTGTATATGTGTAATTACAATAGTTAGTGATTAGTGATATAAATTTTTAAATTTTTTTAAGTTAAGACGATAGGGTTTTTTTTTAATTGTTGTATATATATTTACCCATATATTGTTTTGCCGCCATTGCTGAAAATGCTGCTACAACTGGTTCAGACATTGTTTGGATTGCACTTTCATTAAAATTTTCTCCAAGTTCTCCCCAAAGAGTTACACTAAGTGTTTTCTCTCTGTTGAACAAAATGAATACAAATAAATATTATATTAATAATAAATTATGAAATTTTTAGAAATATATTTTTAATGATATATTATTTGTAAGTACCTGATATTTTGAACAGTGACAGTCCGTCTTTTCACTGATCTATTATTTATAATAGATTCTTCTATACTTTTGATGGAGATAATGCGACCAATTACATCTAACACGATATAATAATTAAGAAATCATTGGTTATTATTTTGTATAAAAATAATTTAGTAGTTATTAATTATAGATTAACAAATATGAATATCAAATATGATTTACCTGATAGAAGATCATTAATGTCGATCTTTTGTGTGAGTTGATCAAACTCCACAAAATTGAATTTAAGTTGAGGTATTTCTGGTATATCGTTTTCAACATTCTTAAAAATAGTAGATCTTGCAAATTGCAACATTGCAACATATGGAACAATCTTGTACTTTGGCTTGTTATTCGTGACGAAGAAGTTGCTGATTTCATATATGTTGTCTATTTGTATCTTGCTTGCTATGAAATCAGCATCTTTTGCACGAATAAAACCATGTATTGCCTCATCCTGTATTAAAAATATATATATTAGTTATATGTTTGATAATAAATAATCATATTTTTTGTAATCATAGTAATATTAATAAGAAGTAAAATGGATTACCTATTTGTCAACTAATAAGCAGTCAAGGCTTATTAGTTTTCCAGTTTTGTAGTCTGTGTTCCTCCATAGTCGACATACTCGGACGCATATTGCTTGATATGTCTCTCCTAGTTTTAATATTCGTATTAGGCTGAACATTTTCTATAAATAGAAACAATATATATATATATATATAAATATTTGTTTTAAACTTTGAAGACTACAAATGTTATTATGTTACAAAATTCAATAAAACGAAATCAATATTATTTTATTTTTTTAATAGATATTTATCATTTTTGATGAATATTGTGTAATATTTCTTTATAAACAATATTTTTAACATAATTTGGATATTTATTAATTGAATCACGTATTAAAATGTGTAATCCTTTTGATGAAATTACTCTAGATAGAGCAATATATAGCTGTTCATGACTAAAAATTTCGTTTTCTAAATATAATCCGACTTTATTTAGAGATTGGCCTTGACTTTTATTTATTGTCATTGCATAATAAATTTTTAAAGGAAATTTTCGTCTTTTTAAAGTAAATGGCCATTTTGATTCATGAACTGTCATTTTTATTCTTGGTACATATACTTTTTCGTTCATATTATTAGAGTTTATTATACGTCCTTCAATTATTCTATTTGTTAATTGTGTAATAATCATTCTTGTACCATTACATAAACCCATTGATTGATTAAGATTTCGCATTAACATAACAGGAATTCCAATTTTAAGTTTTAACTCATGTGGAGGTAAACCATTAAAATTAAGAGTATGTAAAAATTCAGTAGGATATAAAAGATTTCATTCTTCGATATTTCCAGATGATGAAAGAATTGTGTCACAATTATAATAAATTTTGTATCTGTAGGTACTAATGATAACATATATTTATTTATTTCATACGCTGTTTTATTTTTAGGTGTAACAATTGCGCGTTGTTTTAAATAATTAATATCTTAAAAATTATTATGGAAATTATCATATATTATTGAAGAGATTTGTTGAATAGAATTTGTAGTACACTGTATTAAATATTTTTCAAGTATCTTAATCCAGGTAGTATCTTCATTTTCTGGATCTTTTATTCCACCTGCTGTTCCATCTCCAACATTTAAAATCCATTCTGAAAAATTAGTAATTTTCATTTGTTCTTCAATATAGTAATTATTTTTTTAATCGCATATTTTCTGTTAAAGTAAGTATACGAAAGTATGGCCAAAGATACGAATTATTTATAGTTACATCAATAATATTTTCTTTTGTGCCATTTGGGATAGCAGGTAATAGTCTGAAGTCACCGCCTAAAATAACTGTCATTCCCCTAAAAGGACGATCAAAATTATTTTTTAAGTCTTGCATGGTTTTATCTAAAGCTTCAAAACAATATTTGTTAGTCATAGGTGCTTCGTCCCATAAAATTAATGTAGTTTTTTATATTAATTTTGCTAATTGAGTAGATTTTTTTATCTGGCAAGTTGAAAATTCATCGATTGAAAGAGGTATATGAAATCTTGAATGTGCAGTTCGACCTTTTGGTAACAATAATGATGCTATTCCAGATGATGCTACAGTTAATACAATTTCACCATTTGATCTAATTTTACTAATAATAGTATTCTATAAATATATTTTTTCTGTACCTCCATAACCATATATAAAAAATAGATTATTATGTTTATCTTTAATTGCTTTTAAAATTTCATTATAAATAAGATACTGTTCTTCATTTAAATTTTGTACTAAATTGATGTTTTCTTCTTTTAATTTATATATATCATAATTGAGTTCTTCTCTTAAAAGATTATTGTTTAAATCATCAATTAACAATCCAGTGGGAAGTGGAAGATTATAATGTGATAAAGAACTTGAATTTAAATTTAATAATTTTTCTAATTCATATAATACATAATTGTATAATTCGTTTTCTAGGATTTCAAAATTTGGATTATTAAATAATTGTCTTATTTTGTATAAAATATCTTCACACATTAATTTCCAATGTTTTTCAAGAAATTTTATTGGATAAGAAATGTTACAAAATAATAATATAATAATAAATAGTTGTCGAAGTTGAATAGATGTTGACCAAAATGATGATTCTTTTATTGATTCATCCCATTTTTTATCATCTCCTAATAAACCCAATGCATAGCAAGTCATTTGATTTGTAGGATAAATTATATCGTTCACTGTTCTAAGTGATTCAAAACTTGTTGCTTCTTTTTGATGATTCAATAATAATTTTAAGTAATATAATTCGTTTGAACCTGGATGAATATAGTATGTTCTTCCCATAATATGACCATTTTGTCGATAAGTCCAAACTTTATTTTTATTATTCCATACCCATTTTGTCGGAAATTCTATATAAGTAAGTTCTTGAGCATCTTTATTAGTTTTATTAATTTCCATCCATTCTGTTAATGTTGTTTTCTGAATTTGTAGTTGACGTATTATATTTTCAAGTCGTTGATTTTTATTAAATGTAATATTTTGCATATTTGGTAAATGAATAGAAAGTCGTTGAACAGCTGGATTCCTACAATGGATTAAATATTCAAATATTATCCAAATTGCTTCATAAGGTGTGATATATCAACAATTAAGATAAGTTTTTATTTCATCGATTTCTTTATAAATTGGTGTTTCATTATTTTTAGTAATAACATTATCTTCAATTACAGCTCGTATTCTATCTGGACCTTTTATTAGATATTTAAATAAATATTTAATTAACATAGATTGAGAACAGATTTCAATATTAATGCGAGCACTATATATTTTAAGCAGAATGTTCGATTATATGGAACAACATATCTATTATCAAGTTTGATGCCTTCTTTTATGACATTAAATTCTGTATCTCTACGACGATAAATAACTAAACCATTTTCTTCTATAATTGTTTCATTTTTTTATTTGTTTTGGGAATTTTTTTGAACATTTCGAGTTTTTCATACATGGTGCATTTGTTTTTGCATATCCACATGGTCCATGTATCATATATTCTGTTATAATTTTATAACCTAAAAGATCTTTTATTGGATCTGGTATTTCAGCTGAAATAAATTTGTCTATTTTTGTAGCATTATGATATTTATGTTCAGGATGTAACCAAAATAATATATGACAATGAGGCAAACCATGTTTTTGAAACTCCACTACATATAGATCTAGAGCAATATAAAAAGTGAAAGCAAAAAATTGTTAGTTTTTTTAATTTATTATAATAAAAAATAATAATAGTAATTTATTTTTTTTAATTTAAAATAAATTAACTTACCTGTTATTATAATTCCGAAAATCTGACCTGATTTTATTGTTTTTAATAGATTATTTAATTTTATTTTGAATATTCTATTTATAATATCTGGTCTGTCTTCAGATTTTTGCCCTGGAATTATATTTAAACTTCTTTTGATTTATGGCCATTTGGGATTACATGTAAATGTTAACAATATATCAGGATTTCCATAATGTCTACAAATCGCCATTGCATCTTGATAATTTTGAATCATATATCTTGGACTTCCAGTATAAGATGATGATAAAATAATTCTTTTTCCTATTGCTTCTGCGTTTGTATCACCTCCTGTTATAGCATCTTGAATACTTTTGTAAATTTCAGATCTTAAATTATTTTGATTTTGTTTAACGTAATCTAAACGATCGTCTTCAATAGAAGTATAACTATCTACAATATATTGTTGAAAAAGTCGTCCGGCTCTAAGTAATGTATTTCTTTCGTGTAATCGTTGTTGAAATTGAAAAGCATAAAAAGATCTCATTGATATTCGATTTTTACGTGGCTGTTTACCAGTAAAGTTTGGATTCCATTCTATATCTGCTCTATATCCATCTTCTCCATAAGGAAATAACAAAGGATATTGTAATGTCATACAAGATGGGTGAAGTTTATTAATTCTTTGTAATTCTCCAGTTTGATTATGAATAATAATATCTCTACCATTTTCGTATAAATCAAAGTCTCCAACAATTAAACCACCTATATCTGTTGAACTTGGAAGATCATATTGTCTACTATCTCCTTGTCTTCTTCCAATCAATCTTAATTTCATTAATGGTATTTTATTATTTTTATAAACATCTTTAACACTTCTAAAAAGTTGGACTAACTTATTTGTTTCATCTAACATTAAAATCAATTTTTTAACAATAATCTCATTTAAATTATTTTCATTATTATTATTTGAGAAAGTTGCTATTCTGTTTTGAATTTCATTATCTATATCATAAATATATAATTGAGCGAATTTTGGAGGATTATTGTTAATTGGAAGTAAAGATCCTATTAAATGATGAATTTGTCCACTGATCTTAAAAATATATGGTCCAGATGATTTATTAATATCTGATTGAATATTTGCTCCGAATGAAGTGAAAGCAAACATAGAATTATAAATTCTAATGTTTTTTCTAAAATTTGCACTTAAAGGTCCTCCATTATAATTTAAAAGTTCATCTAAAATTGTTGGTGTTTTTTTTCTTAAAGGTATTACGATTTTTCCATTTTGACAACATAAGGAAAATTTTGGTGGATATCTATTCTGTGTTTGTTCCATTTTCCAAAATAATGCTCCACAATATTAACATATACAATTGCAATCTCCAATATCAATATATTCATTATTTAAATCTACATAAAATCTTTGTGTGCCAAAAAAAAATGAAGAGGAAAAAAGAAAAAGTCAGTAAAAAAATTTTCTTATATTTTATAAATGGGGAAAAAAAAGAAAAGGATTTTAAGATAAAAAAATTACGTTCTTCAATTGGTGGTAAGTTACGATCTTCTGAAGATGGAATTGGTATTTCTTTGTCAACGTTATGACTTGAAGATAATCGAATAAATCTATTTCGAACACTAGTAATAATTTCTGTATTTAATCCTTCGAATTCATTCATTGCAAAATGTACATTTGTCGATGTAGATGCCTCATCATCATTTGCACAATTTTATTTTTTGTAACATTTTGAACGCTTTGAATAAGTTTTTCTTTTCATTTTACTTAATTTCATTTTGTTAATATAAATTATAAAAAGACAGTTAAAAAAAAGAGAAATATACAACTTATTTAGAGTCAATAAAAAAACAAATAGTGATATAATAATGATATTAAATATTAAAAAAAAACATGAAGTATTAGAAATTTTTCTTTATTGTAATAAAATGTATTAACACATTAAAAAAAAGTATAGATAATAAATTAACTAAAAAAATTGATAATTTAATAACCAAAAAAATTTAATAACTTAAATAAATATAGTTAAAAAAAATGGAAGAAACTAATTTAATTTATAAATGAATATTAAAATATGTTTCATATTTAATAAATTTAATTTTAGAATGCAATATGCATGTACAACATTTATAATAATGTAGTTAACGAATAAATGTAAAAATATATTACATATTCAATAAATTTAATTTAGAAAAAACGTTTATATACAAGATGTATAATAATTTGCATACAATTATTATAACTATATTTTTTTAATACTAAAAGTTTATTACAGGGAGGGCAAAAAAAAACATATGCAAAAATATTTATATTTAGCTACCTTATTCTAAATTTTTATTAACAAATTTTTATTAGATATTTTTTCATTTCAATTTTTCATTACTATATGATTTTTTGAAATTATAATTTAACTATGTTAATTTAATTTTTAAATAACTTAATTTAGTCCCAACTTTTTTTCTTCCATATAAATTTTTAAGATTTAAAATTTTATGATTTTTAAATATTATTTTATTTTTATAATTTTATTTTCTATAAAATTAAATATATAAAATATTACTTTTTAGTTTATTATTTAATTTATTTAGTTTTTTTCGTAGCTAATTGATTAATATTTGATTCTTTGATATTATAATTTAATTATATTAGTTTAATTTTTAAATAAGTTAATTTAATTCTTTTTCTTGTTTCACGTAAATTTTTTTTTTAAATTTAACAATTTATAATTTTTAGATATTAGTTCATTTTTACAATTTTATGTTATGTAGAATTTTATTTTATCTAAAATTAAATGAATAAAATATTATTTTTTTGATTGTAATTTATTATTATTATTATTATTTTTGGTATGTATGATATTATTTTATAAAAAAATTTTCCTTACCTGTTAAATTAAATTTTTTTAACTCTTATTTAATTTTTTGACCCGTAAAATTTTTTCCGATTGTATATTTTACAATTTTTACATGTTTAATTTTATTTTGTCTTAAAAATTTTCTCAATTCAATATTTTCTAATTTCTATTTATTGTTATATTTATGTAATGTTAACTTTTTATAATCTGTACAGAACTGTTCGATTCCGTACAGATAAGTAAAAACTTTTGCTTCAGAATTTACTTATTGCTCATATATAATAAGTTATGAAAATATTATTCTGTAAACTTTATTTTTTTTCAATGAGAAGCTATATTTATTTGATTAAATTATGAATAAATTATGCTTAATTATGGTATACGAATTTATTAAGAAAAAAATTCAAACTTGATTAATGAAAAAATCTAATTTACCAAATTGTTAACTAATGGTACTTTTTTTTTTTTTTTTTAAGAAAACATCCATTTTTTTTTTACAGGTTTAATATATTTGATAAGAATTTGGATTAACTGAATTAAATCATAAATAAATTAACTTATACTAATTAACCAGTAAATATTCTATAGGGAAACAAATTTATTCATACAAATAAAAACTATCGAATTACATAATAAAAAAACTTAAATCATAGAATGAAATTACAATAATTTCTAATCATAAAACTATTTAAATACATAAATCCTTGTAACAAATTTAAATATTACAACAATATAACCGGAAAAAAAAAAAAAAAAGAAAACAGAAAGGGTCTCCGGGTAATAGCCAGAAAAAAAAAACATAAAAGAAAAAGTAAAGGGAAATGAATCAAAGTATATAACAACAAATTAAATAGGAATAATAACAAAAAAAAAGATCATAAAAAAAAAAGAAAATAAAATATGCGGTATATTTTGTTCTATATATACTAATCCAAAGACATAACCAATATATAAATATACATAAACATATATACTACAAAAAGCAACATGAAAATTTTTTTTAAATAATTTAAAATATGCTCAGATCTCATTATCTATCAATGATAGTCATAATACAATTCAATATTATCTTTCACAGCTACCAAGTATGATGCTCGAAATGTGTCCCAAAAAAAAAAAAAGGGCCCAAATCTTAGAAAGGTTTTTATCAAACAGAGAAGATAAATAGTATAGGGAAAATAATTATTATAGATTAAAAAAATAAAAAAAGTTCTAAAATATTACAATAATATAAAAGAAGCATTATATAGTGAATACTATTATAGGATGACAAAAACAAACTGAACACAGCCTCCCAAACACCCACGGCAACCATGAAGATAGTCAAACAGTATATGTAATCAATAATACGATATTCAGCATCATATATCAAATTAGAGGAAAAATCTGGTATATGTGTTATTGTATGGTTAAATAATGATCATCATAGCATATAAAAACTGTAATCTAAAAGTTTTTGTTAAAAATATTTACACCAAGAAATTTCAGAAACCAGAATAGGAGAAGCAGAAGGGGAAAAAAATGAGGAAAAGAACACTACAGAAAACAATCAACTCACCATATAAAACGGCAAACAAAAGAAAAGAACCAAAAAAAAAAAAAGAGACAGGAAAACAGAAAACAGAAGGGCATAAAAACTACAGGGGGAAAAAACTTTAATCTATTCACAATATTATGACCATAATAACAAACATATTGACAGAAGAAAGAAGTCAATAGAAACATGAAAAAACAAACTACTAACAATATATATAATAAAAACAGCAATCAAGACTAATTAAAAGCCTTAAATAAACATAATAGTACCTGGATAACAAAAGCGATGAGCTTTGGACAGAAGCTAATTAAGGTTCAAAACAGAACACTTGAGAGGAGAGAATATCAAAGATGCATTAATGGTGGAGGAAATGGAGGAGCTTTGGACAAAAGCTAATTAAGGTTCAAAACAGAACACTTGAGAGGAGAGATTATCAGAGATGCATTAATGGTGGAGGAAATGGGTGAAGCAATAAATGAATAGATTTTGTTTACAAAAGAAAGCAATGCAACTAAAAAGAGTCGGTGGAAGAGACAGTGAGAAATCGTTTGGAGATAACAGATAAAAAGGAAAAAATTTCACATTAATTAGTCGCATTAATGATAGAAGGACAGTCGGAAAAAAAGTTCAATCAAAATAATAATGAACAGTAATCTACAGAACCCTAGCAAATCACATAATTACAATGAAATAAAGAAAAAAAAAAGATAATATAAAAGCATTAAATATAAAAGACAGCAGGTAGAAACTGTAATCATAAGCATATAACTAAACAATAGAAAAATTTTAACAAATCGTTTGAATCTAACTATATCATCAGAAACCACAATCAGTAAATTTTTCACCAAACAATTAAAACAGACGAAAAATTCATGATAATAAGACATCACAAACACTAAACTAATCATACCAAAATTGCAAACAAAATCAGGAAAGCGAAGAAAATCAACAATATATTACCCGGGGAGGAAAAAAAGCTAAAAACTACAGATTTAGAAATCAGGAGACAAAAAAAATCCTCAATGTTCCTCTGGAGATATCCATTTGTCCATTTTCTCAGCATTATCATCCGAATCTGCAAAAACCATTCAAAAAACAAAATGAACAAACAGAAAAAATGCCAAACAATACCTAAATTAAACAAAGCGAAAAAACAAAAAAATCAACATACCCAATATTTTGTTGACGTTTTTTACTCTGCCTTTGTATCCAAGAATCACAAAAATAGATCAAAAATTGCTCGTAATAAAAAAAAAGCCAAAAACGTTTCAACAATATATTACAATGTACAGATTCAACATGCAGAACATTTCCTCCACAAAAAAAAAAAAAGACAAAAGAGAAGACCATCATTAAAAATTAGACGTCGGAAATAGGGGGAAAAAAATCAAAAATCAAAACCAACCATTCGGAAAAAATGAAACCAAAAAAACCCACAGAAAAATTCATTCAAAACTTTACCCCCTTGCCCTCCGAAAAAATTTTTTTTTTTCAAAAATTAGGGTTCGGACATAAAAGAGAAAGGGGAGAGGGGAACTTACCATTCCAAAAAAAATGAAAAAAAAAAAACCCAGTAGAAAAAATCATTTGAAAGTTTCCCAAGCCAACAAAATTTCGGGGAAAAAAAAAAAACCAACAACAATGAAGTAAAAGTAAACTTCCAACTCTAGAAAGAACAAATACAACCAATCGAGAAAAACCATCATGAATGCAAACCAAACCCAACAAAAAGAGAAGAACTCGCCGAGACCGCACCACACCCCAAAAATCTAGAATTTCATCGCCAAAAATTCAAACAAAAAGATGAGAGAGAGAAAGCCAGAATAGTAGAGAGAGAGAGAGGCGAAACATATTTAGAGAGAAAATGGAGCATCATAATCGACGGTGGAAGGTAGAAGAGAAAGAAAAAAGAGGGTTTTCAAGATTGAAACTTCGAAGAAGGGCACAGAGAGAGACAGAACGGCTGAGAAAACAAAAGCAGAGGTAAAAAAATAGAGAGAGAAACTAAAACAGTGAATGAGCGGCTGAAGAGGGAAGAGAAAGAGGAAATAGGATTTCGGGGGCAATTTCGTCAGTTCACTGTAGAAACAATGATTGGCAGTGTATAAAGCAAGGGCCATTCGGTCCACACGGTATTTTGGGGGCAAAGCCGCCCATTCACGGTGGCATTCCCACCCAGTAGGCACAATTATAAGGGCAAAAGAGTAATTGCACTGTGCGGGACTGTGCATTACTGTAGACACACCCGCGAAAACAAGAAAAAAAAGGCAAAAAACACTGTAGCATACTGTAGAGGGAACAGTAAAAATACCCTCTCCTTTAGTATATAGTAATAATTTGAAAAACTCTTCCAAACTTAAAATTTTCATCTCAGTTTTTTTCTTTTTCTGAAAAAGTTTTTTGTCTTTTCTGAAAATTTTTTTGTCTTTTCTGAAAAATCAACACAAATTTACTATTGAAACTTAAAATTTCCAACTCAAACTCATTCATCAAATGGATTAGTTTTTATTTTTAATTTTGACTTGATTTTCAATAAATTTCAAAGGAGATGACATTTGAAGAGCAAGGAAGAAGAGAAGATGGAAAATTGGGAAAAATTTTGAAAATTTGTGAAAACAATCATTGAGATTTTTATTTCTTTTCTTTATCTCTTTATTTTTGTAATTGGATAATGCTTGAACCTTTGATTTGTTTAATTTTGTATTTATTTTCATTTACTGGTATTATGTAGTTTGTTGGTTTTAAGGTTTGATGTAGCTCTATTTGAATTATATTCTGATGATTTAGTTAGTTGAGAATCCAATTTCATTTCAATTCATTTGTATTCTCTATGCTTAATGCCTCTAGTTTATTTTTCCATTTAAGTTAGTTGATTTTGATGTGTGGAATTGACACTTGGGAAAGGGAATTTTATATGCCGGATTTGAGATACACAACCTAAGTTGTATCGAGTTTGAGAGGCTAGTAATACCTAGGTAATCGCATTTGTGGCTTGATCTTAATGAATGTTTGTACATTTTAGTTGATAGTAATGTCAATTTTAGGTGTTCATGCATATTATCTCATTTGACACTCAAAAGAGATAAGGAGATTATGTGAGAGTCATTGATTAATGAATTTGATGAATTTTATTAACAATTGTTAAATTGGATAAGCATAGGAACAGTAGAGTGAAATCAAATCTCTAGAACCTTACTTGTGTCTTTTTATTCATTCGGTTTTGTTTGATCATTTTAGTTTACTTTATTTATTTTGATTAGCATTTTCGTTTTTTTAATTAGTCGTTCAAATAATCCTAACGTTAACGAATTTTGGTAATTAACTTAAAATTAAGCGCAATCCTCGTATGATCAACAACCTTATTTATTACTTTGTTACTTTTACGACTCATACACTTGCGAGATTTCATTTGACACCATTATCAGGGATTGTTTTGTTTAATTTTGATTAATATCGATACCAATTAGCTCTAGGATTAATTTGAATATTTTTTTTCTCATTCTTTTCTTGTTTTTAGTTCTTTGCTTTTATTTTTGTGTAAATTTTTCTCATTAACTTGTTTGATATACTTGAAAGACGTCATACCAATGAGTCCTTTTATATTTTACTAAACAAGAGTAGGAACCATTTTTTCTTACTCAACAAATTTAGAATTCGTTTGGTATTTGGGTTGAGTTTGAGATAAGATATAATTTTTATATTGTAATATTTAAATTTGAATTGGTTGATTTTTTAAAAATTAATTATAAATTTTATTAATTTTTTATAAAAAAAAATAAAAATTAAGATAAAAAATGCAGTTTAATTAAAATTAAATTTTATTATAAAATGTGGACTTGTTAAGCAAAGTGGGACAGATAAGCACACGAAATGGGGTGTCAGTGGTCCCATAATAAATTAATAAGATAAGAAAGTTGCTTCATTTTTATTGACTTCTGTGGCTGCAACTTCGACAGGGTTGGCAGTCGAAGTAGATAACAAGTTGTCTTTTTTTGTCATAGTCCTAGCCAATCGTGATTCGAAACCGAACCCGACTTCCGGTCCGTTGACTGCTGACCCTGTGCCTTGTAGACCGCACAACCAACAAAAACACAATTTCCCCAAGATCCAAGATATTCTCTCTCTTAATTCTCGGTTCTCTTAACACCAATAATTTATCAGTTCCGACTTCCATCGAGCTATGGCCGAAGCTCTGGTTTCTGCAGTCCTGGAGCAGTTGGTTTCGTTCACCAGTGAACAGCTACAGCATGAATGGAGTCTGATCAGCGGCATTAAGGGGAAAGTTAAAAAGCTGACCCGCAAACTTGAAGCTATTCAAGCCGTGCTTGTGGATGCTGAGAAGAGGCAGATCAAGGATGCCAGTGTGAGAAACTGGTTGTGGAGACTCAAAGAAGTGTCCTTCCAGATCGATGCTGTGTTGGATGAGTGGAACACTGCCATTCTCCGAGCTGATATTCTTAAAAAGGAACGTCCTTCTAGTAAGGTATGCTTCTCTGGACAATCCTCTTGTTTTCATGATCCTCTTCAAGTCAATTCGGTGGGCCTGCGTTGTAGAATAGCTCGCAAGATCGAAGACTTAAATCGAAAGCTGGATGGTATCTCATCTGACAAAGAAAGATTCAGCTTTATCACCACCGAGAATAATAGATTCACTACAACTGAACATCAACGACCAAAGACGACTTCATTCGACATTAATATAGCTGAAGTGTTTGGTCGAGAGGCGGAAAAGAAAAATTTAATCACGAAGTTGCTGAGTGAGAGTAGCGAAATTGCTGAGAGAGGGCACGAGATCATTCCTCTTGTAGGAGCTGGGGGAATTGGTAAAACCACTCTAGCCCAACTAGCGTACAATGATAAGACAGTTAGTGCTCATTTTGACTTGAAAATTTGGGTGTGCGTGTCAGACCCTTTTGATGAGACAACAATTGCAAGAGTGATTGTTGAAGCTCTTAAAATCCCTGATTCGCATAGTTTGGTTGGATTTCAAACCTTACTAGAGCGTATTCATGAGTCAATTAGAGGGAAAAGGTTTCTTCTTGTCCTAGATGATGTATGGGCTGAAGAAGATAGAAAGTGGAAACAACTAGAAAACTCTCTCAGAAACGGTGCTGTAGGAAGTAAAATATTGGTGACAACTAGAAAAGAGAAAGTTGCTATTGTGATGGGTGCGAAAAATAGCATGATTAGCATTGAACATTTGTCCGGAGAGGTTTGTTGGTCCATCTTTAGTCAGATTGCATTCTCAGAGAACGAAAAGAGTGACGAATTAGAGGAAATTGGACAGCAAATTGCACAGAGGTGCAAGGGCTTACCTCTTGTTGCAAAAACATTAGGAAGTCTTATGCGTTTTAAAAAGTACACTAAAGAAGAATGGGAGAGAGTGCTGCATAGTGAATTGTGGCAACTACAGGAGATTGAGAATGAAGTCTTCGTTCCACTCCTGTTGAGCTATTATGATTTGCCTCCTCTTGAAAAACGTTGTTTTTTATTCACTTCATATTTTCCAAAAGATCACGTGATTGATAGAGACCACGTGATCCAATTGTGGTTATCGGAGGGTTATTTAAACATAAAAAAAGACTACAAGAGAAAAGGCATAGATTGCTTTGAGAGTTTAGCAATGCGATCTCTTATTCAAGATTTTGAAAAAGACAAGAACGGAGACATTAGAAGATGTAAGATGCATGATATAGTTCATGATTTTGTCTTGTTTCTCTCAAAAAATGAATGGTTGAATTTACTGTTAAAATCAGAGGAAAGTACAAGTCTAGAAGAGAAGGCATTTCATTGTACACTAGTACTAGAACCTGGAGCAGAAATTCCTTCTTCAATTTACAGGAAAAAAATTCTACGAACACTCTCAGTTAGGGCATTGGGCAACGAAAGTGACGTCATTAGTTGGGATATGTTGTTGAAGCTAACATGCCTTAGGACTTTGGATTTGCATGATTGTAATTTTGCAAAATTACCGAAGGATATTGACAAATTGGTACACCTAAGGTATCTCCGTTTATCATCACAGAAGGGAATTGATGTTATCGAATTGCCAGAGAGTATTTGCAATTTATTCAATTTGCAAACGCTAATATTGGAGTGCTATGTGCGCGAGCTTCCAAAAGGGATCCACAAACTTGTCAACTTAAGGCATTTGTATCTAAAGGATGCAAATTATCTTCCAAAAGGTTTGGGAGAATTAACTTGTTTGGAGACATTAAATCAATTTAGGGTTGCAACAGAAGACAGTGGGATATTCGAGGAGAGGCACGTGAAGCTTGAAGATTTGAACAAGTTGAATCATCTTAAAGGGAGTCTTTCTATTCGTGGGATTGGAAGGGTAAAAGATGTGGGTGAGGCTGATAGAGCACAACTCAAGAGAAAAGAAGGCCTTGTTGAGTTGGAGTTGTATTTTGACGGTGATTTAAGTTGTAAATCCACATTCTTACTTGAAGGCCTACAGCCGAATCCAAACTTGAAGCATTTAGTTATTGGGCATTACTTGGGGACAACATTGTTTCCTCGTTGGATGACTTCATTAATTCATTTGAAAAGTCTTAAGCTCGAAATCTGCCTTCATTGTGAAAGTTTAGGGCCTTTCGGCAAATTGCCCTCCCTTGAATCGCTGACGATTGGGGGTGTGGAGAAAGTGAAAAAGGTGGGGGTTGAGTTTCTGGGAATAGGAGCTGACAGCGACCCAACGAAGATGGATAATTGCTCATCATCCACACCATTCCCAAAATTGAAATATCTTGAGTTCCGTGACATGAGTAATTGGGAAGAGTGGGAATCCTGCACAAGCTCGGGAAATGAAGACCGTATTTCTTTAACAACTATAATGCCATCCCTAGTTTCCTTGAAAATCCATCAATGTAAGAAGCTAAAACCACCGTTTCCAGACTTCCTGCGAAAGAAACCTCTTCCGAAGCTAACCGTCTTTAATTGTCCAAATCTCCACGAAGGTTTACCTCTCTGACTTCACTGGTAACTTCTCCCCCTCTTGTTGTACATTGCTTTACTTTTGCAACTTTTATTTTTTTATTTTTTTATTTTTTGGAATATTTGGTACTGCTTTCTAATATATTTGTATACGTTTCTCTCTATTTAGACAACATAATTCGATTAATGAGCAAGCTGAAGAAATCAGAGCACTCTAGAGCTAACTTTACTGGTAATTTCTCATCTTCTTCCTATTTGATTCTGTTTTGGTTTTTTCGTTTTATATTACTATCAAGAATCATTTTTTCTGATGAAGACGTCTGCATAATAATTATAATTATACTATAATACTAAAGGAAAGAAACCTTTTCACTGTTCTCTCTACAGTATTGCACAGTGAAATTTTTTTTCCCCTTCACTTTTCACTTTCAACTGCTACAGTTGAGCACAGTAATGCACAGTAAATTGTGGGTGTGGAGAAAGTGAAAAGGGTGGGGGTTGAGTTTCTGGGAATAGGAGCAGACAGCGACCCAACGAAGATGGATAATTGCTCATCATCCACAACATTCCCAAAATTGAAACATCTTGAATTTGTGGACATGCGTAATTGGGAAGAGTGGGAATCCTGCACAAGCTCGGGAAATGAAGACCGTATTTCTTTAACAACTATAATGCCATCCCTTGTTTCCTTGGTAATAAACAGTTGTGACAAGCTAAAAGCACCGCTTCCAGACTTCCTACGAAGGACATCTCTTAAGAAGCTAACCATCGATTATTGTCCAAATCTCGAGCAACTCTGCCAACAAGGAATGGGAACAGAGGAGTTAGTGAAGATTCTCACCTCCCCAACATCGCAACCCGCGACTAATACAAAAGGGGAAACTCACACTTCCACTGTCCCCCAAGTGTTGCGGAGTTATGATCATGAAATTTCACCAGCCGAAGATGATGATGAGAATCTCCAAGAGCACAGAGCTTTACATCGCTGACTTCACTGGTAACTTCTCCCCCTCTTTTTGTACATTGCTTTACTTTGGCAACTAAATTCTTTTTTCTTTTTTTTTTTTTTTTTGGAATATCTGTTACTGCTTTCTAATATATTTGTACACGTTTCTCTCTATTTAGACAACATTATTCGATTAATGAACAAGCTCAAGAAAACAGAGCACTCTAGAGCTAACTTTACTGGTAATTTCTCATCCTCTGCCTATTTGATTCTGTTTTGGTTTTTTCGTTTTATATTTTCGTCAAGTTTCATTTTTCTGATGAAGACGTCTGTATAATAATAAAATTTTCGTATTAAAGCTTTCTCTCTCTCTATTTGGAGACTACCTGCAGTATTTCTATTAATGACCAAACACAAGGAAACAGAGCACCACCTGCAGTATTTTTGTATATATATCTCTGGTAACTTCTTCTCTTATTAATTATGGTTAGTTATACATTTCCACTTTGAGCTGTAACATTTTCAATAAAAATGGAAGCTTATTCATCACCTATAATCTATAACTATACTGAGTAATCCTGATCATCTTAATTCCATTTCCTTCACTTTTCTTCCTATAGGCTATAGCACAATGTCTGTCAGCTTTGTCAAAGAAATCGCCGAGTATATGTATGAAAAAATGGTTCTTATCATTATCTTTTCTCTTATTTTGTTATTTTAAATGCTTTTGTTTCAAATATTTCTATTGCTAACTGATTTGTTTGCAGTTTCAGATTGTCAAATTGAACATATTTCATGTCCAAATCATCGAATCAGAGCATATTGCTTCGTCTGGACTTCCGAATTGAAATGAAAATTTTATTGTGGTGCGGGTAATATATGTTCCTATGCGTATAATAATCTGTTATGAGGTTGAACAAGTACTCTTATTATTTTCCAAATGATTCATTTATTGTTGTTTACTAGGATCTTATTATCACTGTTGTGCCTAGCTCTGAGGCATGTAGCTGTTTGAGGATATGTGTCATATCAAGTGCTCTTATGATTCAACAATGGCTTGTAGCTCCTTCGCTACCTGGCGCTTATGAATTTTTTGGCTTGTTAAATGCTTCTTCTCCAATCTAGATTCTTCCATTTGATCAACTCTAACTTCTCCATGAAAAGTGCAGTAGAAGTATTATGCCCCATCTCATATTTAAGTGGTTATGGGTAATTGATTCAATTTTCTGTTGTGAAAGCATTATCATATAAGTTTTTCGTAATTACACCCTAAGAAAATCCCTTTATTTCTTTCGGTGGTTATGTTTTTGCAGCCTGAACAGTTGGCAAGAAAGTTTAATAGACCTCCACTAATGAGCTGCAATATCATGTGCATTAGTTTAACTGGTATATTTTCTTCTTGAATGATTGTAATTTATTGCAATACTTTCTTACTTGCCTTGTATATTTTATATAGTTTGGTCAATACAAAATTAGAAGTGGACCTGGACATTTTTAGCTCTTGAAAATTTATGTGGGCGGTACAGCTTTCAGTGTTCAATATTCTTCACAATGTTTTTGTTTGCAGATCTTCTATGTAACGCACCGCCACCTTTCTATGGGCCGTCGTACGTCACGTACTGCCACCTTCCTGTGGGCCATACGCTTTTAACAGGGCCCAGGCTCCCCAACCCATCTCAGAGTTCTCCGTAGTCCTTCCTCTGCGGGTTGTTGATGCCAAGGCTTGAACCCTTAACATCCTTTGGAAACCGTAGTTCATATGGATGGGAACTACGGTTTCCAAAGGATGTTAAGGGTTCAAGCCTTGGCATCAACAACCCGCAGATGAAGGACTACGGAGAACTCTGAGATGGGTTGGGGAGCCTGGGCTGCAGCCCTGTTAAAAGCGTATGGCCCACAGGAAGGTGGCAGTACGTGACGTACGACGGCCCATAGAAAGGTGGCGGTGCGTTACATTCTATAAGACTGTTCTTGATGATTGTTTTGGAGCGCCTTCCTAGATGATGAAAATTTCGCTTCGAGATGTTTTTTCTGTCCTTTTTGACCTTAAGTATTGTGAGGATGTTGATGGAGACGTGGAAAATCATCCCTGGTTATAAAGCTCTTGTAGTATTGTATTACGATTGACTAGTTGAGTAAAACAATTACCATAGAATGATTTCTAGTCTATTATCGATAACTCACACTTGCCGCACAGTAAGCACTTGTGACATGATGTTTTACCTTTTTCCTTTGTACCTTTCATCTTTATCTGTAGTTTCTGCTTTCTCTCTTTCTTTCTTTCTTTTTTTTGTTTTTTTTTTTTTTTGTTTTTTTGTTTTTTTTTTTTGGCATGGAGTTGTACAATTTTTGTTATGAGTTTTGTACATTTTGTCGTAGAACGGTTTTCCCACATGATCCTAATCATCTTAATGTCAAGTCTTCCATTTCCTTTGCTTTTCTTCCTATAGGTTGTAGTATAACGTCTTTCAGCTTTGTTTAAAAAATCGCACGTATCTATATGAAAAAAAGGTTCTCATCATCATCATTTTACTTATTTATTTATTTTAAATGCTTTCAGTTCAAATCTTTCTATTGCTAAGTGATTTATTTGCTTTGCTTGGTCTGGACATCCGAATTGAAATGTAAATTTATTGTGGTAGGGTAATATATGCCCCTATTTGTATAATAATCTCTTCTAAGGTTGAACAAGAACTCTTATCATTTGCAAATGACTCATTTATTGTTGTTTTCTATACTTATATCTTATTTTACTGTCACTGCTGTGCCTAGCTCTGAGGCGTGAAGCTGTTGAAGCTGTTTAAGGAAATGTGTCATATCAAGTGCTTTTATGATTCAACAATGGCTTGAAGCTCCTTTGCTACCTGACGCTTACGAATATTTTGGCTTGTTAAAAGTCTTCTCTTCCAATCTGGATTCTTACCTTTGGTCAACGCTATCTGCTCGATGAAAAGTGCTTAAGAAGGATTCTGCCCTATCTCATATTCAAGGGGTAATGGGTAACTGAGTCAATTTTCAGTTATGAAAGCATAATTATATATATATATATATATTTAATAATTATCCCTTAAAATTCAATGATTTCTCTTTTTCTTTCCATGTTTATGTTTTTGCTGCAAGTTGGCATGAAATGTTGAAAGATGTTCCCCATGAGCTGCAATGTTATGCGCATTGTTTCTTGTAAACGGTATACGTCCTTTGTTCTTTTCCTTTCTACTCCAAGTTCAAACTCAGCTGTCTTACTACTATTTCGATCATTAATACTATCAATTCTGTTATTAGGGGAAATTTAACCTGGCAGTTGTTAGCTCTCAAAACCGTTAATGAGGAGTAGCTTTCAGTGCTTAAAAATTTTCATAATGTCTTGGTACTTAAAAGTTTTGCTTCGTGATGTTCTGTTTGTATTCTTTATCCATAGGTACTGTGATGATCTTGACGAAGACATGGAAAATCATCCCTGACAAACCTCTTGGTGCTTCTTTTATCTTCTTCTTTTTTTTTTTTTTTTTTTTTTTTTTTTTTCAGGTTTTAGTTCTTGTTCCAAACTAAGTGCACAACCATGAAGGAAAATTCCACTTGATGAGGGAGGGATTTGGTATCATGGAATTCCACTTGAAAGGTTATATTATATATTCTTCCTGTTCTGTAATCAGTCATCCTATGACAACCAAAAGAAGTTTGAATATTGCATGCTATAAATCCATTATGCAGTAAACGATATGTGTATGAAAATTCAAGTTTGCATAGTTGGAAAAATTTTGAGTAAGTTGTAGAAAAAGATTTTGATAAGTAATTGATGCAATCATTAGTTTCAAAAGCATCATGATCCTATAGCTTGGATGACCGTTTGTAGGTGCTTACTGCAATGTTCCTTTTCAAGAGCATTCATAGCTTTGATGTCTTGGCAGCGTCTCTGAACAGCTAACGGAAAAGTAATATCTTCAACTTTCGCTGCTATATATGCGATTTGGACCGTGTAAATCGGTAATTATACAATATTTTTCTGGCCTTGTAATATGTGTAATTCGCCAAATTCTGGATTGGCTTGAAACTATCTTCTTTACTTTAAAATAAGTTTGTATTTTCAGAGACAATCTTGGGAACACAACAAAGCACAATCTCAGGACTGTTCGTCTGACAGGTCTTGCAACAAAGGTTTGTCTAGTGAACTACTTTAATATGTACTCTAAGTTCATAATCACACTTTTTTCTTCATTTCTTCAATAGTTTCTGATATGTTTGTCCATGTCTCTCTTGATATAGGTTACGTGTATCTCCATTATTTTGCAAGCTCAAGAACAGGCATACTATCACTCTGGCTTCATCAAAATCGTCTCTGCGAATCTCTGATCACTTGGGAATTTATAACATCATTTTTTAGGTAAGGGGAAATTTTATGTCGGACATTCTTTAGCTCAATAAGTCTATCTATATGTAGTTTTAGTCGTGAAGTTGTCTGCACTCACATTGTCGTCTTCAATATTTTTATCTTTTCAACTGATATTAAATTTTTTCTTCATTGAAGTCTAATGTTAAATAATCACCAAAAATTATTCAGGTACATTAGCATCCTCCCTTTCCTGGTTGGATAAAAATTGATACTGATGGTGCAGCTAACGGATCTCCAGGCCAGCTAGGTGCCGGGGATGTTTAGAACCCATCGAGGGTTCAACAAAGGTTGTTTTGATCGTCCTCTTGGAATTTTGTTCGCATTTGAAGCAGAACTCTTAGTTGTCATTACTGCATTGGATTATGCTAAAGGATTCAGTCGGTTCGAAAGTGACTCAGCTAATGTTGTGGATTTGTTGAAGAATAAAAACGTGGAGATTCCTTGAGCTACAAAGCTAGATGGAGTATTGCTCTGAATTACTTGCCATCTCTTAATTACTTGCATGGTCTCTCACATTTTCCGCAAAGGTAATCATGTTGCGGATTGTCTGGGCAGAGTGTTCACCTTGACGCGGTCGCACGATGGTTTCGAGCCTGAGTTTCTGTCTTCCTTGGATCAATCAATTCAGTAGGGCTTCCCAATTATCATTTCATTGACAACTGACCTTAGTGGTAGATTTGCACTATTTTTTCCCTCTAGCATTTTTCCCATTGGGTTTTGGTTAGAGGGTTTTTAACGAGGCATATCTGGAGATGCTAGCAAAATCTTAGTTCCGGCTTTGATTTTTGGGATCATCTCCCAGTTTTGAGTTTTTTTTTTCTGTTCTTTTTACACCTACGTGTGTGATAATCTTTGTCTTCTCCCCTACATGTGTTGTTTGTTCTTTCGGCACCTGGGTGCGTTTTCTATTTTCCGTTTCTTTATTTTTTGTATAACTTTTCTATTTTAATTTTTTTAATAAATTACAGTTGAGAGTTTAGTGTGGGATAGGTGGTTTAGGGGGTGCCAACCTAGTTAGGATGCCCTAAGTCATCTTGATGCTAGTTATTCTCTCTCATTATTTACATACATAGTAGTTCTATTGACATATCGTTCTTGAATTTTTGCAATCCCTTCTAAATTCACATCCCTAATATTTTAAAATGATTAAATTAATTAATCACAGACCCTGTCTTATTCCCCAATTACCCCCACCTGTTTTATTAGATAAATATTATTTTACCACTTAAATATCTTTTCACACATGTCATTAAACAAGAATATTTTGATAATCACTATTCTCTAAACCACAACCTTTTTTTTTTTTTTTTTTTTTTTTCAATTATTGAAACTTTATACACATAGTTGTTTTCGTACATTAACCAATTGTTGATTTAGTGACAAAAATCAATATTTTTACTATCATATTCAATGTTTAAAATGTAACAAAACTGTACACTAAAAAAAAAAAAAGAAAAAAAAACAAGTGTAATTAATAATAAGCAAATTGCAAAGTATTATATACAACAATTTTTTTTCTTTTTTTTCCTAAAAATTAGATACATTAAAGGTAAACATCATGAATAAAGAATTTTTCTCTTTTTTCAAAATAGTAAAGATTTTGCGGTGTTTTTATGAGTATATATCATGCGAATGTATAGAACAAAATATATATACATATACACATATATTGTTGAGGCTTTTTATAATATCAAACTTTAGTTTTGAAATTAAATCCATAATAGTTATCTTTTATGTCATTTTGTTCGAGGTTTTTTTTTATATATAATTTAAGTTTAATTAATAAGGTACGTGCAAAGTTAAGAGGTGTGTGTGCATAGAACTATCCTTACATAAAATCGGAAAAAAAAAAAAAAATCAATTTTTACGAAGGTCAGTGTAGAAAATGATTCATTTTTTTTAATAGTTTGTGTAGAAATTTTATCTATTCCAGTCATTCCTGTATGGCATTTTTCCATCTAAGTTTTTGACATTTTTATAAACTAAACTACAATTTGTGAGTATTATAAAAAATCTTAAACCATAAGATCTCAAATCCAGTTCAAAACATCGGATTTTATAGATTTGATTTGCGGATTCAATATGTGGCATCTAAAAATAAAAATAAACATGCTAAAATACAAAATACTTCAATAAAATACAATTTCGTACAACACAATCATCTTCAAAATAAATCAAATTGTAGTGTTACAAGCAAAACAATGAACAAATCAATTTAAAAACTCAAAATAAATTATTCATCATTCATCGGTCTACTTTATGTAAATGTACATAATTATATTTTATATATAGATGGGACACACGAATTTTACTATCCTAGTCCGTTACCAATTGTTAATCCTCAGTCTAGTTTAATGTAGCTGATTGGATTGGATTGAGTTGAATATATTGAGTGTGTCTTTGGATTCATGAATACCCTAATACAAAGTACACATAGAAGAGGGAAAAGATTATTGTAGGCTGATGAAAATCTAGCGTTATTTCTATTTTTGTACCATATATTTTGCTTTAATTTTTCAAAAAGTATATCATGCATTTTGAATTTTTTACATTTCTATACCGTCAGATTACAATTAATATACAAATTTATATCTATTCTCCATCAACACCTAATTGGACCTTAAAATGCCTAAATTACCCTTAAAAAGAAAAACCAATATACGATGTCATAAAGTTCTTCATTTTTGTACTATTAGCTTACAATTATCACATAAATCTATACATTTCTCGATCAATACTTAATTCTAACTTTTTTTTTTTGGTTCTTCATTTCACGCCTGCGTGAACGATGATCTCTTTCATCTTGCCTACTGTGTTATTTGTTCTTTTTGCACTTGCATGTGCTTTCAATTTTCCCTTCCTTTATTTCTTATATGACGTTTCTATTTTATTTTTTTTAATAAATTAGAGTAGTTGGGATGTCCTAAATCACATTGATGCTAAATGCTCTCTCTCATCATTTACATAAAAAGAAAAAAAATATATATGTCAATCAATACTAAGATCAGCATAGAAAAGTGATTCATTTTTTAAAATAGTTTATTTAGAAATTTTAACTACTATTTCATCTAGCAAAATGGAAATTTTGAACCGGAAAACATAATTTAATCTTTAGAATTGGTTGAAATTTCATGGCAAGATTTTTGATGTTAAATATTGGCAGATACCAGGAAACTAAAACTTGAAGAAGCTGGCTGCTAATTTTCAGCTAGGTCGCTCTTGTTGTCTGATGTCAACTTTGGCAAAAATGTTTTTCTATGTACCTTTTTCTATGTACCTCTTTTAGTGTGGCTTTTTTCAATGAGTCAAAATTAACAGGAGTGGTGACGAATGTTTCTTTTGATTGAAATAATAATTGCAACTTAACTCTGTTTGGGTATTATCCGACTCTATTTTTGCTGTGGATTTGGGGCCTAGTTGCTATCAGAATGTTTCCTAGTGTTTCTGGATTTGTTCTTGCGTACCGATTAACATGTTGGCTCATAATATTAGTTCTCGTGGCTTTCATATTTGGGCAGGACAACCAAAAAAAAAAAAAAAAAAACTAGCTTTTACAGCCAAAAGTCAGTAGATGGTAATCCACGGGGTTGACGTCTAATTAGTTTGCAATCACATCTTAGTCAGTGTTCTATAACAGGTTGTATCCTTAAAAAATTGCAAAATTAGACAAGGAAACGACACATCGTCTGATAATGAAATGACGGTAAACTAAATGAAAACTACACGTCATTTTCTTGGATTTAATAACATGTCGTTTATTAAAAACCTGGAAGACATGTCGTTTTTAATAAGTTGTACGACAATAATGTTTTTGAACTCACAGCAAATTTAGTAAGATGAACACATATTTTAAATCTATTATCCATGTAACACATATAATTAAAGGAGATGAATAGGTTTCGCAATGTCGTTCGTTCAAGTTTTTTAAAACTATTTCGTAATCAAATTATTATTATTGTTACTGGTTTTTCTTTCTTTTTCTTTTCTTTTTTTTTTTTTCACAGTGCTTCGTTTGGATGTTTGACGTTTTGGGTCTCCTGCTTCTTCTTCCATTTGTGTTGATTCTTCCTCACAAACAACTCCAAGGCCCAATTAATCACAGACTTTTGATCGCTAGGAGCATAGAAAATGGGTAGACTTAAAAAAAAAAAAAAAAAAAAAATCATGGATAGCAACTCTAATATCAATTTTTGAGTACGAACTTATCTAATATATGAGTTGTCATTTTTTTATTGATAAGTATTTAAAGTATTATCACACAAATTGATTACATCTACTAATGAAAACATGACCGTAAGTTGGTATTTAAAAAGTTGAGATTATAATTAGTGTTCTTAGTACTACCTGTATTTTAATACTATGTTTATTTATCAAAGTGGAGAATGATAGTCAATATCATGTTTATTTGCTTTTTCTTTTTAACCACCTATATTGGTTATCTCTTTGCTTAATCTCATATAATTCTTATTATTATAAACTTTGTTAAATGAGTAAATATATATATATATATATATATATATATAGTATCTTTCATTCCATTGCTTGTTTGGTCCCTAATCTTTTTATGATGTTGCGATTTAGTCCCCAATTTTTTTTCATTTTTTTTTGTAGTAAAAAGGTACTTAAACTCTTTAAAACAGCGCAATATGGTTATTATTTACAAATGAAAGTTAAAAATTAGATAGAATAGGTCACGTGTATGATATATGTAAGTTGAATCACGTAAATATATTTTTTTAATTATTCTTATATAATAAATCATATATGATTTGTTAAGAGTAAACAGAAACTTAAATCTCACATTAGAAATACATAACCACAATAACAGACATATAAGAGTATTGGATCACTCTACTTAATAGGTTGACTTTTTAAGATGGAAGCCCAATTCTTAAACAGTCTCAAATTCCTTCTTCCTCTCTCTATCCTTCACATAATTAATGTGACATTTTTTTATTAAATTTTAAAATATCAAGACTATCCTTCTTGACTCTATTGAATATTATTTTAAATATGACTTATCTTTAAGATTAAATGAAAAAATAACAAAGAAATCATAATAATTTTTGTCTCTATTTCCAGTTATCTTTTGATGTTTTGGAATGAATTCATCGGAATTCTTATTATCAACATGACCTTTTTCAATATTAAAAAGTATTGTAATTAAAGAAGGGGAAAAAAAAGCGACACCAGTGTTTTAAACTAGTATTTTTTTTTTCAATAAATAGTTTTAAACTAGTAATTATTAACAAGTACATGTTTTCAAAGCAAACATGTGTAAGGGAAAAAAGAATGTCGGATACTATACATTATGTGATTGAGCTATCAAAAATGAGCAAAGCACAACAGATTATTAATTGCCGCGCGAAGCATATGGAAGTGTGGTAGGGCTAATTGATTAAAAATCGTTGGTTTCAGTGGCATTCGGAGCCGGCTTCTGAACAATAAAACCGATGTCTGAACTGTTATGTATTTTTCAATTTAATTTTCGATCAAATTGTTATCGGTTTTAATCGATCGGTCATGATCGGTTTTCTACTGGGTTGCCTGGTCATCATCAGGTAATCCAATAGAAAACTGATTTTTTGGCTATATTTTCAGTTTTTTTGGGACAATAATGGTATTGGAAAATAAATCATATAAATTAGAGCAATCTACCCAAAACCTATAAAATGCAAGTTCAAACTTCAAATTAAAGTAAGTAAACCTAGTCCTACAACTAGTAACCTGTAATGATCAAAATCAATCTAAGAATTAAACCCAATTGCAAGCACAGCCACCAAACACGTAGAGAAATCACAAGCTTCACAATCACACACAAATCACATGAGCTTTAACCTTATCAATTATCATAGTCTCACTCACACACAAATCACAATATATCACATCAGTATCTCAACAAACATAAATCACAATATCCAAATACAAATACAATCAAGAATTCCAATTCAATTGTATTCACTAGGCGATTATATATTGACGCCAAGGGTAAAATTAATCTGTTTCTGAGCTCTTTATGCTGAGGCTATTGGTAGAATCAGTTGAGCTCCAAAAATTATTCAGGTTCTTTTGCAGCCCTTCCTCTCCTGGATGGATTAGTGTCAATAGTGATGATTCAGTTGAGCTCCAAAAATTATTCAGGTTCTTATGCTGGTTGCAGTGGAATTTTCAGAACTTGTCTGGGATTCGCGAAAGGTTGCTTTGCTCCTCAACTCTGAGTTATGTTTGCTTTTGAAGCCGAGCTATTATTAACTGTTATAATTACTACTTTTGAATATACTAAAGGCTTTGTTTGGTATAATCTTTGGCTCGAAAGCGATTCTACGTGCAATGTTGTTGATTTATTGAAGACTAAAACTGGGGAAGTTCCTTGGCGCTTCAAAGCTAGATGGAGTACTGCCCTTACATACTTGATCTTTATCAATTTCATGACCTCTCATATCTTATAGTGAAGGATATCATGTTGTGGATCATCTAGATTCTCATGGAGTTCACCTTCCTGAGACTAATAATTAGTGATTACAAAGCCCAAGTTTCTTTCTCTCTAAGATCAGTCATAGCTTAGCGGGTTCTCTAGATACTTCTTCATAGACAACCGACCTTGAGTGGTAACAAGTTGTCATTTTTTTTATTGACTTCTGTGGCTGCAACTTTGACACGGTTGGCAGTCGAAGTAGATAACAAGTTGTCATTTTTTGTCATATAGTCCTAACCAATCGTGATTCGAAACCAAACCCAACTTCCGGTCCGTTGACCACTGACCCTGTGCCTTAGAGACCGCACAACCAACAAAAACACAATTTCACCAACATCCAAGATATTCTCTCTTAATTCTCGGTTCTCTTAACACCAATAATTTATCAGTTCCGACTTCCATCGAGCTATGGCTGAAGCTCTGGTTTCTGCAGTCCTAAAGCAGTTGGTTTCGTTCACTAGTGAACAGCTACAGCATGAATGGACTCTGATCAGCGGCATTGAGAGGAGATTTAAAAGCCTCACCAGCAATCTTGAAGCTATTCAAGCGGTGCTTGTCGACGCTGAGAAGAGGCAGATCAAGGATGCCAGTGTGAGAAACTGGTTATGCAGACTCAGAGAAGTGTCCTTCCAGATCGATGCTGTGTTGGATGAGTGGAACACTGCCATTCTCCGTGCTGATATTCTTAAAAAGGAACATCCTTTTAGGAAGGTATGCATCTCTGGACAATCCTCTTGTTTTCATGATCCTCTTCAAGTCAGTTCAGTCGGTCTGCGTTGTAGAATAGCTCGCAAGATCAAAGACTTAAATCAAAAGCTGGATGGCATCTCATCTGACAAAGAAAGATACAGCTTTATCACCACTGAGAATAATAGATTCACTACAACTGAACATCAACGACCAAAGACGACTTCATTCGACATTAATATAGCTAAAGTGATTGGTCGAGAGCCGGAAAAGGAAAATTTAATCACGAAGTTGCTGAGTGAGAGTAGCGAAATTGCCGAGAGAGGGCACGATATCATTCCTCTTGTAGGAGCTGGGGGAATTGGTAAAACCACTCTAGCCCAACTAGTGTACAATGATGAGACAATTAGTGCTCATTTTGACTTGAAAATTTGGGTGTGCGTGTCAGACCCTTTTGATGAGACAACAATTGCAAGAGTGATTGTTGAAGCTCTTAAAATCCCTGATTCGCATAGTTTGGTTGGATTTCAAACCTTACTAGAGCGTATTCATGAGTCAATTAGAGGGAAAAGGTTTCTTCTTGTCCTAGATGATGTATGGGCTGAAGAAGATAGGAAGTGGAAACAACTAGAAAACTCTCTCAGAAACGGTGCTGTAGGAAGTAAAATATTGGTGACAACTAGAAAAGAGAGAGTTGCTATTATGATGGGTGCAAAAAATAGCATGATTGTATTGAACATTTGTCCGGAGAGGTTTGTTGGTCCATCTTTAGTCAGATTGCATTCTTAGAGAACGAAAAGAGTGACGAATTAGTTGAAATTGGAAGGCAAGTTGCGCAGAGGTCCAATGGCTTACCTCTTGTTGCAAAAACATTAGGAAGTCTTATGCGTTTTAAAAAGTACACTAAAGAAGAATGGGAGAGAGTGTTGCATAGTGAATTATGGCAACTACAGGAGATTGAGAATGAAGTTTTCGTTCCACTCTTGTTAAGCTATTATGATTTGGCTCCCCTCGAAAAGCATTGTTTCTTATACACTTCATTTTTCCAAAAGATCATGTGATTGATAGAGACCATTTGATTCAATTGTGGTCATCAGAGGGTTATTTAAATATAAAAAAAGACTACAAGAGAAAAGGCATAGAATGCTTTGAGAATTTAGCAATGCGGTCTCTTTTTCAAGATTTTGAGAAAGACGAGGAAGGAGACATGGTAAGGTGTAAGATGCATGATATAGTTCACGATTTTCTCTTGTTTCTCTCGAAAAATGATTGGCTGAATAAATTGTTAAAATTAGAGGAGGAGAATATAAGTCTAGTAGAAGAGAAGGCATTTCATTGTACGCTAGTTATAGAATCTGGGGCACAAATTCCTCCTACAATTTACAGGAAAAAATTTCTACGAACACTCTCAATTAGGGGCCTGGGCAACAAAAGTGACGTCATTAGTTGGGATATGTTGTTGAAGCTAACATGCCTTAGGACTTTGGATTTGCATGATTGTTATTTTGCAAAATTACCAAAGGGCATCGAGGAATTGGTACACCTAAGGTATCTCAGTTTATCTCAGCGGGGATATGATGTTGCTATCGAATTGCCAGAGAGTATGTGCAATTTATTCAATTTGCAAACGCTAATATTGGAGTGCTATGTGCGTGAGCTTCCAAAAGGGATCCACAAACTTGTCAACTTAAGGAATTTGTATCTAAAGGATGCAATTCGTCTTCCAAAAGGTTTGAGAGAATTACCTTGCTTGGAGACATTAAATCAATTTAGGGTTGCAACGAAAGACAGTGGGATATTCAAGAAGGGGCACATGAAGCTTGAAGATTTGAACAAGTTGAATCATCTTAAAGGGAGTCTTTCTATTGATGGGATTGGAGGGGTAAAAGATGTGGGTGAAGCTGATAGAGCACAACTCAAGAGAAAAGAAGGCCTTGTGAAATTGACCTTGTATTTTTCTGGTGGTGATTCCTCAGAATTAAGAAGTCGTAATTCTACATTGTTACTTGAAGGCCTGCAGCCGCATCCAAACTTGAAGCATTTAGTTATTGTCTTACTTGGGACAACATTGTTTCCTGGTTGGATGACTTCATTAATTAATTTGAAAAGTGTTGTGCTCATACACTGCCCTAATTGTGAAAGTCTAGGGCCTTTTGGAAAATTGCCCTCCCTTGAATCGCTCACGATTTGGGATGTGGAGAAAGTGAAAAAGGTGGGGGTTGAGTTTCTGGGAATAGGAGCTGACAGCGACCCAACGAAGATGGATAATTGCTCATCATCCACATCATTCCCAAAATTGAAACTTCTTGACTTTTGGGGCATGAGTAATTGGGAAGAGTGGGAATCCTACACAAGCTCGGGAAATGAAGACCGTATTTCTTTAACAACTATAATGCCATCCCTTGTTTCCTTGGAAATCTATGGTTCTGAGAAGCTACAAGAACCACTTCCAGACTTCTTGCGAAGGACACCTCTTCAGAATCTAACCATCAGAGGTTGTCCAAATCTCGAGCAACTCTGCCAACAAGGAATGGGAACAGAGGAGTTGGTGAAGATTCTCACCTCCCCAACATCGCAACCCGCGACTGATACAAAAGGGGAAACTCACACTTCCTCTGTTCCCCAAGTTTTGCGGAGTTATGACCGTGAAATTTCACCAGCCGAAGATGATGATGAGAATCTCCAAGAGCACAGAGCTTTACATCGCTGACTTAACTGGTAACTTCTCCCCCTCTTGTTGTACATTGCTTTACTTTTGCAACAATTTTTTGTTTTTTGGAATATTTGTTAATGCTTTCTAATATATTTGTATACATTTCTCTCTATTTAGACAACATAATTCGATTAATGAGCAAGCTCAAGAAAACAGAGCACTCTAGAGCTAACTTTACTGGTAATTTCTCATCTTCTTGCTATTTGATTCTGTTTTGGTTTTTTCGTTTTATATTACCATCAACTATTATTTTTCTGATGAAGACGTCTGTATAATAATTAAAATTTTTTTTATTAAAGCTTTTTCCCTCTCTATTTGGAGACTATCTGCAGCATTTCCATTAATGACCAAAAACAAGGAAACAGAGCACCACCTGCAGTATTTTTGTATATATATCTCTGACAACTTCTTCTCATTAATTATGGTTAGATTTACATTTCCACTTTGAGCTCTAACATTTTCAATAAAAATGGAAGCTGTGTAGATGATTATTCATCATCTATAATCTATAACCATGCTGAGTAATTCTGATCATCTTAATTCCATTTCGTTCACTTTTCTTCCTATAGGCTAGAGCACAACGTCTGTCAGCTTTGTTGAAGAAAGCGCCGAGTGTATGCATGAAAAAATGGTTCTCATCATTATCTTTTCTCTTATTTTGTTATCTTAAATGCTTTTGTTTCAAATCTATCTTTTACTAACCGATTTATTTGCAATTTCAGATTGTCAAATTGAATATATTTTATGTCCAAATCACCGAATCAGAGCATGTTGCTTGGTCTGGACTTCCGAATTGAAATGAAACTTTTATTGTTGTACGGGTATTATATGTTCCTGTGTGTATAATAATCTATTTTGAGGTTGAACAAGTACTCTTATTATTTGCCAAAGGATTCATTTATTGTTGTTTACTAGGATCTTATTTTACTCTCACTGTTGTGCCCAGCCCTGAGGCATGTAGCTGTTTGAGGAAATGTGTCATCTCAAGTGCTCTTATGATTCAACAATGGCTTAAAGCTCGTTCGCTACTTGATGCGTACGAATATTTTGGCTCGTTAAATGCCTTCTCCTCCAATCTGAATTATTCCATTTTATCAGCTCTAACTTCTCCATGAAACGTGCATTAGAAGGATTATGCCCTGTCTCATATTTAAGTCGTTATAGGTAATCGATTCAATTTTCTATTGTGAAAGCATCATCATATAAGTTTTTCGTAATTACAACCTTGGAAAATCCCTTGATATCCTTTTTCTTTCGGCGGTTATGTTTTTGCAGCCTGAGCAGTTGGCAAGAAAGTATTAAAGGACCTCCACCAATGAGCTGCAATATCATGTGCATTAGTTTATGTAATTATTGCAATTTTTCTTGCTTGCATTGTATATTTTGTATACCTTGGTGATCAATACAAAATTAGAATTGAACTCGGGCATCGTTAGCTCTTGAAAATGTATATGGGCAATATAGCTTTCAGTGCTTAATATTCTTCACAATATTCTTGTTTGCAGGAACTTTTATAAAGCTATTCTTGATGAGTGCTTTGGAGCGCCTTCCTAGACGATGAAAATTTCGCTTCGAGATGTTCTTTCTGTCTTTTTTGACCTTAAGTATTGTGAGGATGTTGATGGAGACGTGGAAAATCATCCCTGGTTATAAAGCTCTTGTGGTATTGTATTACGATTGACTAGTTGAGTAAAACAATTACCATAAAATGATTTCTAGTCTATTATCGATAACTCACACTTGCCCGTGCAGTAAGCACTTGTGACATGATGTTTTTCCTTTTTCCTTTGTACCTTTCATCTTTATTTGTAGTTGCTACTTTCTTTCTTTCTTTTTCTTTTCTCTCTCTCTCTTTTTTTTTTTTTTTTTTTTTTTTTTTTTTTTTTTGCATGGAGTTGTACAATTTTGGTTATGAGTTTTGTACATTTTGTCGCAGAATGGTTTTCCCAAGTGATCCTAATCATCTTAATGTCAAGTCTTCCATTTTACTTATTTATTTATTTTAATGTCGCAGAATGGTATAACGTCTTTCAGCTTTGTTGAAAAAATTGCAGTATCTATATGAAAAAAAGGTTCTCATCATCATCATTTTACTTATTTATTTATTTTAAATGCTTTTGTTCAAATCTTTCAATAGCTAAGTGATTTATTTGTCTTGCTTGGTCTGGACATCCGAATTGAAATGTAAATTTTTTTGTGGTAGGCTAATATATGTCCCTATTTGTATAATAATCTCTTCTAAGGTT
This sequence comes from Ficus microcarpa, assembly GCA_025413485.1. NCBI lineage: Eukaryota > Viridiplantae > Streptophyta > Magnoliopsida > Rosales > Moraceae > Ficus > Ficus microcarpa. Next base: position 117,330 of record JAINRI010000041.1, read on the forward strand.
GAACAAGTACTCTTATCATTTGGCAAATGACTCATTTATTGTTGTTTTCTATACTTTTTTACTGTCACTGCTGTGCCTAGCTCTGAGGCGTGAAGCTGTTGAAGCTATTTAATGAAGCTGTCTAAGGAAATGTGTCATATCCAGTGCTTTTATGATTGAACAATGGCTTGAAGCTCCTTCGCTACCTGACGCTTACGAATATTTTGGCTTTTAAAAAGTCTTCTCTTCTCCATGAAAAGTGTTTAAGAAGGATTCTGCCCTATCTCATATTCAAGTGGTTATGGGTAAGTGAGTCAATTTTCAGTTATGAAAGCATTATAATATATATATATATATATATAATAATTATGCCTTAAAATTCATTGATTTCTACTTTTCTTTCCATGTATATGTTTTTGCAGCTAGTTGGCAAGAAATGTTGAAAGATGTTTCCCATGAGCTGCAATGTCATGCGGGTTGGTTCATGTAAAAGGTATACGTCCTTTATTCTTTTCCTTTCTACTCCAAGTTCAAACTGAGCTGTCTTACTACTTTTTTGACCATTAATACTATTAATTCTGTTATTAGGGGAAATTTAACCTTGTAGGAAATTCCGTATAATTAGCTGTAGGAATATTCTGTAATATGCCATAGATGTTCTAAATATAGAAAGTAGAAATCAGGAAAGTTTCCCATTAATTGGGTTCTGTGTATACACGGCTATAAAGCCATTGTAAATTTAGTCTTTCACATATAATTGAGAAGTTTATTTTCTGATCCTGAGTGCAGTATAGACCTAGGGTTTCTCCTTCTAATCTCTTTTATGGTATCAGAGCAATAAAAAGGGATTTAGTAAGTTGAGAAAACCATGTCGGGGGCAAGCGGAAATGATTCGGAGGCTCAATCTCGGGCTTCTTAGTCGGTTTCCACAATTGTTCCTACTGTTACTATGGACAATACTTCTCATAATTTGCAGATCACCACCCAAAAACTGAACGGGAAGAACTTTTTACAGTGGTCTCGTTCCGCGGTGTTGGTGATTAGGGGAAAAGGCAAGATTGCCTTTATTGATCGTTCCTCTCCTCGTCCGGATGTCGATGATCCCTTGTATGCAATGTGGGATTGTAACAATTCCCTAGTTATGGCGTGGTTGATTCATTCCATGGTGGATGAGATTGGTGAAACCTATCTCTTTCATTCAACGGCAAAAGAGATATGGGATGCGGTGGCACTTGCTTATTCTGATTTGGAAAACTCCTCGCAATTGTTTGAATTGCGAAATCAGGCACGCAACCTTCGTCAGGGTGATATGGATGTCACTCAATATTATAGCAGCTTGCGAAAACTGTGGTAGGAGGTAGACATGTTTAATTCGATCTCTTGGAAGGATCCCGTTAATGCTCTTCTCTTTAAAAAACTGGTTCAAAAGGATCGTGTATACGATTTTTTGGCTGGTTTGAATAAAGAGTTGGATGACGTATGGGGTCGTCTCCTAGGTATTCGTCCTTTACCTTCTTTGGATGAAATCTTTGCAGCGGTTCGTCGTGAAGATCATTGTCGTCGGGTTATGCTCGGTGACACCGGGGCTGTTCAAATGGAAGCGTCTGCTCTTGCTGCAAACCGACCCAACCAATCACCACCGAACCAACAAAAAAAAACAGGCTTGGTGTACGCACTGCAATAAGGCTTATCACACACGGGAAACTTGTTGGCTGATTCATGGCAAGTCGGAGAACTTTGTACCAAATAGGCTCAGACGGAAAGGAGTTACATCACCAACTGAAAAACAGGTTGTTCCTAGTGCTGTTAATCTTACAAAAACACAAGTGGACCACTTGTGTAGTCTTCTTTCCAATTCCGCTGTTACGAGTATACCTGCCTCTGGTACTTCTTCCTCGGCCACAAGTAACCCGGCTGCAAACATCTCCCTCATGGCAAGGCAAGGTATTTTGGAACCTTTAGGTGAGCAATGGATTGTGGATTCCGGTGCTACCGATCACATGACCGGTAATTCCCATTTTTTCCTTACTTATACACCTTGTTCGGGACAACAAAAGGTTCAAATGGCAGATGGAACTTTCTCTGCAGTGGCTGAAAAAGGGGCTGTTCGCCTATCTTCTACAATTTTGTTGAAGGATGTTCTACATGTTCCAAAATTAACCTATAATTTGATTTCGGTTTGTAAACTTACTACCAACCTGCCTTGTGGTGTTAATTTCTCAACAAGTGTTTTTCAGGATTTGAGGACGGGGAAGAGGATTGGTAGTGCTAGGGTCTCAAATGGGCTTTACTATCTTTCGGTTTCTACTCCAATAAGGCATAATGTTAGCTCTTCTTTGTGTTTGTCCACAATTTCTGTTGAAAAACAAATAATGTTATTACATTTTCGTTTAGGTCATCCAAGTTTTACCTATATGAAATGTTTGTTCCCTCATTTATTTTCGAATAAAAGTCCAGTTTTTCAATATGATATTTGTCAATTGGCCAAACACACCCGCACGTTCTTACCTCCTCAAAATTATCATCCCTCTACACCATTTACTCTCATGCATAGTGATATCTGGGGTCCTTCACGTGCACCTACTCTCTCTTCTCACAAGTGGTTTATCACTTTTATTGATGATCATCACGGGTATCTTGGGTATATGTTCTCAAAGACAAATCCGATGCGGCAACAGTTTTCAAAAACTTTTACCAAATGGTTCGAACACAATTTGATACAAAAATCCGAATTATTCGTAGCGATAACGGTACTGAATACTTCAATTCCATTCTTGGTGATTTTTTTCGAACTAATGGTATTGTACATCAAAGCTCTTGTATAGATACCCCAAAGCAAAATGGAGTGGCTGAGAGAAAAAATCGCCATCTCCTTGATGTCGCACGTGCACTCATGTTTTCCACAAATGTTCCCAAACACTTCTGGGGCGATGCAGTCTTAACTGCGTGCTACCTGATTAATCGTCTTCCTTCAAAAATTCTCAAGTACCAAACACCACTTGAATATTTTTTGACCTTTTTTCCTACTTATCGTGCTTTCTCTCAACTTGAGTCTAGAGTTTTTGGGTGTGTTGCTTTTGTTCATGTGCCGAGTCAAAGGAGGTCTAAATTAGAACCCCGTTCCCTAAAGTGTGTTTTCCTTGGTTATTCTGCTACCCAAAAAGGTTATCGGTGTTATTACCCAAGCAAACGTAAATATTTTACATCCATTGATGTTTCCTTTTTTGAAAATCAGGCTTTTTATTCCCGAAATTTGCCTCAGGGGGAGAGTCAGAGTGATCCAAATTTCTTGGAAAGTTTTAAAATACACAATGGTGCGTTCTTTGTTCCACATACAGATTTAAATGAGGAAACAAGCCAAAATTCAAATCTCATCACCCAAAATCAAGCCTCAAATCCGTGGGAATTTAACTGGGATCCTACTCCTTAAGCCAAAGCCATGAACCAAAATAAGGAAACCATCCCTCCATTAGAGAAAGTCCATCAGCCTATCCCTAGTGTCAATCATAGAACCAAAGATCTGTTAACTTATTCAAGGAGAAAAAATCAAAAGATAGCGAAGAACATTGAGCCCTTGCAATCTCAAGCCTCAAATCCGGATTCACATCTTGAAAAACATGATCTGGGACTTCCTGTGAATGTGAGAAAGGAAAACAGGTCTTCTACTCATCACCCAATCCTGAATTTTGTTGGATATGACAAGCTCTCTGAACGGTACAAGATGTTTGTTACAAATCTGACAGAGGTAGAAATTCCAAAAACAGTCGGTGAAGCCTTGAAGAAGCCGGTATGGAAAGCTGCTATTTTAGAAGAAATTGGTGCGTTAGAAAAGAACCAGACTTGGGAAGTGGTGGAAAGACCGAAAGACAAAGCTATTGTTGGATGCAAATGGGTCTTCACGGTGAAATACAAGGCTGATGGTACCATTGAAAGATACAAAGCCAGACTGGTTGCAAAAGGTTATACACAAACCTATGGTGTAGATTATCAAGAGACGTTTGCTCCTGTTGCAAAAATCAACACAGTACATGTACTTCTATCTCTTGCTGCTAACTTAGATTGGCCCTTACAACAGCTAGATGTGAAGAATGCGTTCTTAAATGGAGAACTCGAGGAGGATGTTTTTATGGATCTTCCACCTGGATTCAATAATGGCAGCCCTGGCAAGGTTGTCAAACTGTGACGCCCCCTTACTACGTAGGGCCGTCACTCCTTACCTTACATTACTTACTTACTTACTTTACTTGAAAATTTGGGGAGATATTTTTTTTTTGACTTTCTTAAAACTCCTATCTTTTTTTTTTTTTGAAACTTACTTATAAAACATTTGTCTTTAGTAATACTTCATTACTACTCAAGTAAACGATTACTTAAGGTATTTAGTTCCAAAATACCATAAAACATAATTTGTCTTTTACCATACATGCTTATATACAAAAACTTCTTTACATCAAAAGATTTGCGAAAACTATGCGCAGTGGTATCCATACCGCCTTCGTCTGCCGCCACACCGCTCCAACAATGCCCAGCATTAAGCTGCGGGTTTCTTACCTACAGTATGAAATATAACTGAATGAGCTTTCGCCCAGTAAGCACAAACATAATCTCACAAAACATTTAAACATCATAAAAACATTCATCATCATATGCATATGCATGAACCAATTATGTTCCATTTATGCATTTCTTTTTAACATTCTTACCTTTCTTATGGGCCCCTTAGTGTACGTACCCTTAAATTATAGCGCGCCTCCCAGTACAGTTAGATGGGGTTGCAAGCCCCTAACTGCACCAGGGAACATAGGTGATTACACCCTCTTACAGAATCGAGAAGGTGAACCCATAACTTGTATATAAAAATCCTCCACCTTAAGGAGGTTGGTACGACACTTTACTTATGACTTCTTACCATGTTATTTATCTTTAGTGAACATACCATATGACGTCACTACATGATAGCATACTTTGTATCTCATTATAACATGACATGGCATTCTTCTCATTCATGGCAATTGCAAGCATGACATTTTTATAAGCATGACATTTTGCAAATACAGCACTATTGTAATCTTTTACAAAAATAGCACTTTTTATCAACATAGCGTTTTACGAAAGTAGCACCTTTTATAAACATGGCATTTTGCAAATATAGCACTATTATAATCTTTTACAAAAATAGCACTTTTCATAAATATAGCATTTTACGAAAATAGCGCATTTTATAAACATGGCATTTCGCAAAAATAGCACTTTTCATAAAACATGGCATTTCATAGATATAGCACTATTATAATCTTTTACAAAAATAACACTTTTCATAAACATAGCATTTTACGAAAATAGCGCATTTTATAAACATGGCATTTCGCAAAAATAGCATTTTTCATAAAACATGGCATTTCATAGATATAGCACACAACATATCGCAGTATATTTGAAAACCACATACTTGAACATAATTTACTAATTTTCATACTGCAGGTGAGGTTTGTACTTACCTCTAGTGCCGTATCCCTTAGAATCGCGTCCTCTCAATCGTCGGTAACCGCAATTCACTTTTCTGATATATCCAAAATATAGGATCAGGATCTTTTTGTAAGGCGTTGGTGACCTACCAACACTCATATTTACTTTTGGTTGTATGTCCCCTATACATGTTATCCATCTAGGCCATATTTATCCCTATTCTTTATTGAACTTGGATAATCCTTATGAGGTTACATTGGGTAACCCCTTTTTTTTGTTAGGGTCTTGTTCTCTTATTGGGCTTTGCTCATATATCCTTGTTATTGGGTTATTTCCATTAACCCATTAAATCTTAGCTCCATTGTACATGTGGGTATCTCTTAGGGTTATATTGGGTAACCCTTAAGGTTAACCTTAATTAACCTTGGGTCAACCTCTTGTCAACCCTTGGTTATCCTTGGGTATGTAACTCGGATCTAATATCCGGTTACCGTTCGTAATCGGCTTGTTCACCATTTTACCATAAAATTCCTCTTCATTATTTTTGGAAAATCTTGTGCAATTTACTTCTCAAAATCCTTCATTCTTCTTATAAAAATTCTAACTCCTTTTAGTTAGAAAATTCATTAGCTAAATTTTATTATTTCCTTCAACTTGCAAATGTTTGGTTGAAACTCTCTTTTTTCTTTTCTTTATGGAAAATGTGAATTTCAAACCCGAGCCCTTTAAAATTTATGGTTTTCGAAACAAATCTTTTATAAAATCATTTGGGGTCGGAAACCACCTTTGGAATGGTTTCCGATGCTAAAAAGACCATTTTGGAACACTTCATGATTTTTCTAGAAAAGATTTTCGTGAGATTCATTTGCTAGTTTTCGGACTCTCTGCGCGTCTCTCACAAAACGCGCCCAGTTTAAAAATCGGCTCGGAATCTGAAAAACTTTTCTTCACGAAAGTTGTAGCTAACGAAAAATGCTAGAACTTTCATGTTTTGCACAAAATCTAGTTCGGCCTAGATCAGTACCAGTTTTTATTTGAAAACGGGTTAGTTATGGAAAACTGTGTGGAGAACGTCCCAGGGTTCAGCCACGGGTTTCGAGCAAAACGAAGGCCTTTGGAGCCTTATTTCGAGATTCTGTCCGCATTGTCCTCTAGGAAAAGTTGTTCCGAACAACTTTCGTGTTTTAACTTTTACCTCATTCGGCCTCTAAGGGCATGATATTTCCATTTTCCCGAAACTGCTCAGGTTCGAACCCGAACTGGCAGTGTTGAGGGTTGTGTTCGGTTTACGTCTTGAGCTAGCATGCAATAAGTGGACTGCCTTGGCAGATTTTTGGCCTAGTCTTATGGGACATATAACCTATCTTCTAGCATGAAAAATCCATCATTTTCATGCACAAATTTTTAAAGCAACAAGCATAGAAAAATCAGCCAACCAACCCTAACCTATCAAGCACATACACACCATAAATAGGGCCGAAAATTAAACGGACTTATGTCCTTACAAATCTCTTGATCCAACCTTAAAAACACTTAAATAAAGCTTAGATCCAAGGGGTTTAAGAGATTTACCTCAACCCAAGTTAGGGTTTTCAAAATCCCAAAGATTTTCTTCCTTCCTTGGCTTGCTCCTAACCCACGGTTTTCTTCATGAAAATGCATCCAAAAATTTTTGTTGTTAGCTCTTCTTGCTTCTAACCAAAACCGAAATTCATATGAAGAAAAACCAAGTTTTTCTTACCTTTTTCTTCTCTTCCTTGTTCGGCCAAGACTTGGAGAAATCCACAAAAATTCTCTCAAGTTTCCTTGTTCTTGGTTGCTCACGGTTTTGGTGCTAGAATGAGATCCAAGAGATCCCTTTTTGTTAGCTTTTTCTTGTCTCAAAACCGTGCATGAACAAGGTTGAAAACCTCCAAAAATTTTCAAGAGTTACTCACCTCTTTTTCCTCTTTCTCTCTTGCTCTTGGTCGGCTTCCTCTTGGTGGATTCACCAAAATTTTCTGCTCACTTTTCTCTCTCAAATCCGTGCACTCCAAATGGGTTCTTCAGAATTTTTCTAGCTCTCAAACTCTCCTATTCTCTTCCTCTCTCTCTCCCACGGTTTTGGCTTCAAAATTTCTGAAGAAAGAGTAGTGGTTTGGCTGCATTGAGAAGAGAAAAAGGTGGGTTTGCTTGCCTTGAATCAAGGCTTTAAGTCTTGTCTTTCTTGTCCAAGCTTTTAGCCAAAATCTAGGGGATTTTGAGGGGTGTTGAATCCAGATTTTTGGGGGAGAAAAGGGGCTGCTAGTGGGGTGGTTGGCAGCTGAAAAAGTGGGGGAGTGGAAGCCATGTGCAAGTGTCCTTGTTTGGTTGAACTTTGGTTAGACATTTAGTCACCAAAACCAAACTAGTTTCCTTTCTTTTCCTTGCTAGTTGGCCGAATTTAAAGGGGGAGTTAGGGCTGCCATTGCATTCCAATTTTTTTGGTTAGGGAATGGTGATGTGGTTACAAAAATACCATCTTCCACTAACTCTTCTAAGGCCTCGTTTGGCCATTTCGGTCTTACACAGCTCCTTTCGCGTTCTACCGTTATTTTCAATATTGTGATGAGCATTCTTATTTTATATTTTGATCCAAAAATTATTCCATTAAATTTTTGGACCGAAACTCTCTTTCTCCAATTTTTCGGAGACCTTTTTGCCCTTAATTCTTTTTCGGTGTGCTTGATCTTTCTAGGGTGGATTTACGGCTTATAAAACTCCATTTTCGGAGATTCTTTCCATATTCCTTCATCATACTTGTAAAGTCGACGTTGTGACCCGTCCCGGTCAAACTTTGACTTTTTGGTCAACCCTTTGACTTTTGTCAAATTTCATCCTTTTTCGTTCTTTTTTTCTTAAAAACTTCATTCTTGGCTAGTAAAACATTAATTGAGTCTCAAAATCATTAAATGAGGACTCGAACATCGTTTAGATAAAATTATGAATTTTTCATTATTATTCATAATTTTTCATATAACACATCATTGATACATAAATTAGACTTTAATTCCTTATGAACAAGGAGATTATAAGTCTTCAAAATTTCGGGTCTTACACAAACTGCGGAAGAGTTTGTATGGACTGAAGCAATCTCCGCGAGCTTGGTTTGATAGATTCATGAAGGTAATAAAGAGACAAGGTTATACGCAGGCACAGGCAGACCACACGCTGTTTTTCAAACACAAAGGGGGTAAGGTGACCATCCTAATAGTCTATGTAGATGATATCATTATAACAGGAGATGATATTGAAGAAATTGTCCGAGTCAAGAAAGGCCTTGCTTCAGAATTCGAAATGAAGGATTTGGGTAAACTTCAGTATTTCCTTGGTATGGAGATAGCTCGGAGCCGAGAGGGAATTTCAGTGTCTCAAAGGAAGTATGTTCTTGATTTGTTAAAGGAGACTGGAATGTTAGGGTGTAAACCGGCTGATACTCCAATGGACACCAATGTAAATTTGGACAGCAAGGAGGCGAGCAAACCGATTGACAAAGGAAGGTTTCAAAGGTTAGTTGGAAAACTGATATACCTTTCACACACAAGACCTGACATCAGTTTTGCTGTAAGTTATGTTAGTCAGTTTATGCATGCCCCAACAGAGGAACACATGAATGCTGCCACTCGAGTTTTACGTTATCTTAAAAGATCTCCAGGGAGAGGCTTATTCTTCAAGAAAACCTCGGATCGTGGTATTGAAGCATATACGGATGCTGATTGGGCAGGATCTGTCACAGATAGGAGATCAACCTCGGGGTATTGTTCATTTGTCTGGGGAAACTTAGTTACTTGGAGAAGCAAGAAATAGACAGTAGTCGCAAGGAGTAGTGCAGAGGCTGAGTTGAGATCCTTGGCTCTTGGTTTATGTGAGATGATATGGCTGAAAAGTTTATTGGGAGAATTAAAGCAACAAGTTAGCGAACTGATGAAGCTATACTGTGACAACAAAGCTGCCATCAGTATTACTCACAATTCGGTCTATCATGACAGAACCAAACATGTTGGAGTTGATCGTCACTTCATCAAGGAGAAGATCGAAGAGGGGACGGTGTGTATCATCTATGTTCCAACTTCGAGTCAAGCAGCTGATGTTTTAACTAAAAGTCTCTGGAAACCAGATTTTGAAAGGCTAATTGACAAGCTCGGACTTTACAATATCTACAGCCAAGCTTGAGGGGGAGTGTAGGAAATTCCGTATAATTAGCTGTAGGAATATTCTGTAATATGCCATAGATGTTCTAAATATAGAAAGTAGAAATCAGGAAAGTTTCTTATTAATTGGGTTCTGTGTATACACGGCTATAAAGCCATTGTAAATTCAGTCTTTCACATATAATTGAGAAGTTTATTTTCTGATCCTGAGTGCAGTATAGACCTAGGGTTTATCCTTCTAATCTCTTTTGAACCTGGTATTGTTAGCTCTCAAAACCGTTTATGAGGAGTAGCTTACAGTGCTTAAAAATTTTCATAATGTCTCAGTACTTAAAAGTTTTGCTTCGTGACGTTCTGTTTGTATTCTTTATCAATAGGTACTGCGATGATCTTGATGAAGACATGGAAAATCATCCCTGACGAACCTCTTGGTGCTTCTTTTATCTTCCTCTTTTTTTTTTCTTTTTTTCTTTTTTCTTTTTTTCTTTTCAGGTTTTAGTTCTTGTTCCAAACTATGTGCGCAACCATGAAGGAAAATTCCACTTGATGAGGGAGGGATTTGGTATCAAGGAATTCCACTTGAAGAGGTTATTTTATAAATTCTTCTTGTTCTGTAATCAGTCATCCTATGACAACCAAAAGAAGTTTGAATATTGCATTATGTAGTGAACGATATGTGTACGAAAATTCAGGTTTGCATGGTTGGAAAATTTTTGAGTAAGTTGTAGAAAAATATTTTGATGAGTAAGTGATGCAATTATTAGTTTCGAAAGCATCATTATTATATAGCTTGGATGACCGTCTGTAGGTGCTTACTGCAATGTTCCTTTTAAGAGCATTTCATAGCTTTGATGTCTTGGCAGCGTCTCTGAACACCTAGCGGAAAAGGAATAGAAGTTCTTCAACTTGCGCTGCTATATATGCGATTTGGACTGTGTAAATTGGTAATTATACAATATTTTTCTGGCCTTGTAATATGTATAATTCGCCGAATTCTGGATTGGCTTGAAACTAACTTCTTTACTTTAAAATAAGTTTGTATTTTCAGAGACAATCTTGGGAACACAACAAAGCACAATCTCAGGACTGTTCGTCCGCAGGTCTCGCAACAAAGGTTTGTCTAGTGAATTACTTTAATATGTACTCTAAGTTCATAATCACTCTTTTTTCTTCATTTCTTCAATAGTTTGTGATATGTTTGTCCATGTCTCTCTTTATATAGGTTACTTGTATCTCCATTAGTTTGCAAGCTCAAGAACAGGCATACTATCACTCTGGCTTCATTAAATTGGTCTTTGCGAATCTCTGATCACTAAGGAATTTACAACATCATTTTTTAGGTAAGGGGAAATTTTATGTCGGACATTCTTTAGCTCAATGAGTCTATCTATACATGTAGTTTTAGTCGTAAAATTGTCTGCACTCACATTGTTGTCTTCAATATTTTTATCTTTTCAACTGATATTAACTTTTTTCATTGAATTCTAATGTTAAATAATCACCGAAAATTGTTCAGGTACATTGGCATCCTCCCTTTCCTGGTTGGATAAAAATTGATACTGATGGTGCAGCTAATGGATCTCCAGGCCAGCTAGGTGCCGGGGATGTTTAGAACCTATCGAGGGTTCAACAAAGGTTGTTTTGATTGTCCACTTGGAATTTTGTTTGCATTTGAAGCGGAACTCTTCGTTGTCTTTACTGCATTGGATTCTGCTAAAGGATTCAGTCAGGATAACCTTTGGTTCGAAAGTGACTCAGCTAATGTTGTGGATTTGTTGAAGAATAAAAATGTGGAGATTCCTTGGGCTACAAAGCTAGATGGAGTATTGCTCTGAATTACTTGACATCTATTACTTGCTTGCATGGTCTCTCATATTTTCCGCAAAGGTCATCATGTTGCGGATCATCTGGGCAGGGTTCACCTTGATGCGGCCGAGCCCGAGCTTCTGTCTTCCTTAGATCAATCAATTCAGCAGGGCTTCCCAATTATCATTTCATTGACAACTGACCTTAGTGGTAGATATGCACTCTTTTTTCCCTCTAGCATTTTTCCCATTGGGTTTTGCTTGGAGGGTTTTTAACGAGGCATATCTAGGGATGCTAGCAAAATCTTAGTTCCGGCTTTGAGTTTTGGGATCATCTCCCAGTTTTGACATTTTTTCTGTTCTTTTCACACCTACGTGTGTGATAATTTATGTTTTCTCCCCTACATGTGTTGTTTGTTCTTTCTGCGCCTGTGTGTGCTTTCTATTTTCCGTTTATTTATTTCTTATATAACTTTTCTGTTTTAATTTTTTTAATAAATTAGAGTTGAGAGCTTAGTGTGAGATAGGTGGTTTAGGGGGTGCCAACCTTGTTGGGATGTCCTAAATCATCTTCATGCTAATTACTCTCTCTCATTATTTACATAAAGGGTAGTTCTATTGACACACCATTATTGAATTTTTGCATCCCCTTCTAAATTCACATCCCTGGTATTTTAAAATGATTAAATTAACTAATCACACCCCCCCCCCCGGGCCCTTTATTCCCCAATTACACCCACCTATTTTATTAGATAAATATTATTTTACCACTTAAGATATCTTTTCACACACCTCATTAAACAAGAATACTTTGATAATCTCTATTCTCTGGACCGCAAGCTTTTTATTTATTTATTTAATTGTTGAAACTTTATACACAGTTGGTTTCGTACATAAACCAATTGTTGATTTAATTACAAAAAATCAATATTTTTACTATTATATTCAGTGTTTAAACTGTAAAAAAAAAAAAAAAAAGTGTAATTAATAATAAGCAAATTTCAAAGTATTATATACAACAATTTTTCTCTTTTTTACCCTAAAAATTAGATACATTAATAGCATGTTTACTTACGCATAATTGAGGTGGACATGAATCAGAATGGGTAATAAGATTCAGAGTAAACTGGATTCGGAGTTAGAATTTAGAGTCAGAATATGCTGTTTGCTTGGGTTCCAATAATCGGAGTCGAAATCACTATCAATCTCATTCATCCGTTTACTTATAACAAGAATCAGAGTCATTTATTGTAAATTTACTTATATACCCTTTTAGTGAATTTTGTGTTTTCAATTTAAACAAGTAGACTATAAACTATTTATTTTAATACTAAAATGAATATTTTTTGTGCTTAAAAAAAGTAAAAAAATTGAGATAAATTATTTTGTTCTACTGATTATAAAACTATTTTCTTGAAATATATGTATATTTTTTAAAAACATAATGTTGAGATAAAATATTTATGTACTTATATTTTATATTATGAAGATTATTTTTTAAATAAAAAAGTCAAAATTTAAGATAAATAGTATGTTCCAGTAAATATTTAACTTTTTTTGAAATATAAATTTGCTTAAAAAAATGAAATAAATTTCTAAAATTAAAATTTTGTTTGTATTGATTTACTATCGCTCACTTTTTTAATTTTGCTAGAGCATTAAAAATTTTAAAAACAAAGTAAAAGGAAAAGTGAATAAGTGTGAAAAAATTAGGGTTCTTTGAATCTTTTACTTTTCCTTTTGAATCCTCATAAAAGAAAGTAAAGTTAGGGATAAAGTAATAATTTAACTTTAACATCAGGAATGTGAGTGCTAATCTGATGGGGGACTTGGGATTGCCAATCCCCTTATTTAATCCCAAATTGGTATGGAGCCCCACACAATTTCACTCACAATCTAAGATTAAAATAGGTAAATAAACATGGGATTAATGCCTGTTCTCCATTCCAATTTCCTATTTTTGGAAAGTAAACAAGCTATAAAGGTAAACATCATGAGTAAAGAATTTTTCTCTTTTTTCAAAATAATAAAGATTTTACGGTGCTTTTAGGAGTATATATCATGTGGATGTATAGAACAAAATATATATACATATACACATATATTATTGAGTCTTTTTATAATATAAAACTTTAGTTTTGAAATTAAATCCATAATAGTTATCCTTTTATGTCATTTTGTTAGAGGTTTTTTTTTTTTTTTTAAAGGATATGTGCATAGTTAAGAGTTAAAAGGTGTGTGTGCATAGAACTATTCTTACATAAAATCGAAAAAAAAAAATCAATCTAAACGAAAATCAGTGTAGAAAATGATTCATTTTTTTAATAGTCTTTGTAGAAATTTTATCTATTCCAAAGTCATTCCCAGATGGCGTTTTTCCATTTAAGTTTTTGACATTTTATAAACTAAACAACAATTTGTGTAGCATTTTGAAATTAAGTTCATGGTAATAAAATGTGAAAAATCAGAAGGAACTAAAGTGAAATTGGGTATAGAGCTGGAAGGCTATTCCTCAAAATAGTCCTTGTCCTCTTATACAAAGTAGGGATGTTTATAGGTTATATTAAATAGATTAGGTCTAAAACTGTAATATTGGATTGGTAAAATCTTAATCCGTAAGATCTCTAATCCAGTTCAAAACATCAGATTTTATAGATTGGATTTGTAGATTCAATATATAGCATCTATAAATTAAAATAAACATACTAAAATACAAAATAGTTCAATAAAATACAATTTGTTACAACACAATCATCTTCAATTATAAAACAAATTGTAGTGTTACAATCAATACAATGAACAAATCAATTTAAAAACTCAAAATAAATTATTCATCATTCATCGGTCTACTTTATGTAATTGTACATAATCATATTTTTTATATAAATGGGACTCACGAATTTTATTATCTTAATCTGTTACCAATTGTTAATCCCCAATCTAGTTTAATGTAGCAGATTGGATTAGATTGGGTTGAATAGATTAAGTGTGTCATTGGATTCAGTGAATACTGTTGGGGTTAGACTTCGTCTTCCATTGTACCGTTAGTCTTTGGATGCACATTTAACAGACGTTCGATTCTTCGATGTATTATATTTGGACCATGCCCAAGTTGTGGACCTGCTCCTCGATATCCGTCCATCGTTCGATTAATTGGGCCGGACCAATTGTCCTTTTACTTGATATCGTTTAAGTTCTGGTATATGATCGAACGTCGAACTAGATTGATCATACGAATATTAAGCATGTAACAACCGAAGGATGACACATAAATCATACGTCGAAGGTTCGTCCTTTAACCATCATTCATCGTTCGACTCTATGAAAGATTCTTCAAGGGAAACTCCCCTTTACCTTCGACTCATGCTTATCGATGACATGTCAGATTATTCCCAATAACTGACGATATATGAGTATTACACTTCAACCGCTGAGCCCACGATTTGTCTGATAACTGTCTAAGTCAATTGCACGACTTATCTTTTGACACGTGTCCCAGTAGACAAGAACGATAACCGTTCACTAAAACTTCGGGTTCAGACCTAGTTCCTTCCTCTATAAATAGAGGAAGACCCTTCCTTCTTAGAGGATCGGAAATCCTTGAATTGAACATATTCTTACGTTGCCAAAATCCTTCCGGAAACCTGATAATCTTCTGTACTAGAAAAATCTCAGTATACAGTAATAAAATCTCTCTCAGAGGACGTAGCATCTCGATTGGGCGAACCTCTATAAATCTTAGTGTTCATTTATTTCCTGTTCATTTCAGATTCAAGCGTTTACTTTCATTTTACACTACTAGAAAATATGGATACCACGACTGATATTCGACGACCGTTTTAAAAAAAACCGTCGTCGTAATTTTGGAAAAAATACGGAGCCGAAAAGCACACGAAAACCGTCGTGGTAGCTCGGAGATACCATGACGGTCACAAAAGACCGTCGTGGTAGCTCCGAGATACCACGACGGTCACAAATGACCGTCGTGGTATCTCGAAGCTACCACGACGGTCACAAAGACCTCCTTAAAGACGCGGATGCTCTTCCTCTTCTTCATCTTCTTTATCTTTTACTCCTTTTGCTTTATTTTCTTCTCTCCGATCAATAATTGATCCCAATTCGGTGTGAGCTTCCGGCTTCTCACGAGAGCGCACCGTCAGACCGATCAAATTCGAGGAAGTGGGGGAGACCAAGTCAATACTTATACGGTCGGTTCTCTTGGCGGTGACGGACCAATTACCAGGAGGAGGAGGATTATAAGAACTTGAGGAGGTTTGAGTGAAAAGCGACTTCTTCGACCGGAGACTCTTCTCGCAGGGTGGGCTAATTGCATCACCGGATTCTTCTTCCTCATCCTCCTCGTCATCAGCATCAAAATCAGAATCGAAATCAATTCTTCTTCTTTCATTGTGCTTTTTCTTGTGACCGATGAGAGCAAGTCGCGTTTCATATCGATTGTCACAATTTGGGCACTTGTAAGGCCGGTCTTGATGATCATCTTGATGTTGAACTTGGACTTGTTCATCGCTTGCAGACTTATTCTCCATCGTCTATTGATCATGATGATCATGATCAACATTCTTGTCTTGATGATCGTCATTTTCAGTAATGAGAGGCTCGGGTTTCAAATTTTTTGCAGATTCTTTCTCTCCTCGTTGATCCTACCACGACGGGCAAATGCCCGTCGTGGTAAGTTGGGGTACCACGACGGTCTTTGACCGTCGTGTTATCTTGTCTACCACGACGGTCAATAAACCGTCGTGGAATCCAAAAACATACCACGACTGTGGATTCCACGACGGTTTAAAAACCGTCGTATAAGTATTAACACGACGGTTTTTAACCGTCGTCGAATCTATATTCTGTACTAGTGTTATTTTCTGATATAAGCATTTCAGTTCTTTGGTCTGCTTTATGAATTTCATCAACGGTTGCCAGGGGCCCAATCTATTAATTAATCCGTACAATTTAACTGATCTCTGTTAAATTTTTGACTGTAGTAATCCAGCATCTACAGTTTGACGCCCACCGTGGGGCCCTTGGCCATCCTACCTCGGAAATTCATTAAGCATCAATGGCAGCAGAACACGAACACCAGGAAGAACTTCCCCAGGGAAGCCCAGTTGGTCACCAAGAAGCTTCAACCTCGAATGCAGATTCCCAGGTTGCTAACCTGACGCGATTGGTTGAAGAATTGACCAAGAAACATGACAACCAGCAATGTCAGATGGAGAGCATCGCTGCAGAGAACCAGATTCTCAAGAACCAGTTGATGTCCGTCAACTCTCAAACCGCTTATTCGTATTACTACCCATACTACGGATGCTCGACAGGGGTGAACGCTGGGGCTGGCAACAAACCACCCCACACTGTCCTCAAGGGACAAGGAATGTTACACACAACCCCGTGGCTCCAATACAGCCTTTAACAATGCTAAAGAACACGACCGCGGTGGAAGAAAGGTAAACACAACGGTCGCAGCAGCATCAGCCATATCAGCACCCGCAACACCAGCACCAGTACCAGTACCAGTACCAACAACAACAACAGCAACAGCAGCAGCAATATCGAACGAGAGAGTTCAATTCCAGACAGCGCGACACTCCTATCGGGTGTTCGACGCCCGTCTTACAGCCATCTCCAGAGGGTCCCATTTCATAAGGGACGATGAACGTTGAAGATATGCAGAGGAACATAATGTCTAAGGAAATGAGGGCATTAGAGACAAAGATGGAGCAGCGTTTCTCCTCCCAACTACACAGATCAACTACTTCAACTCCCGGATTCGATGATCTTGCTCGTGGAGTCCGAGACACCTTTTGACAAAACGGATTACCAACTCCGTCACACCCAAGTTTGGTAACGTAACCTTTCCCAGGTTCGATGGAATGCTGGACCCACATGACCACCTTCTCCAATATAAGCATGTCGTACAGTCCACGAACATCCCTACTACAATGCTTGATGACATGATGTGCAAGCTTTTTGCACAGAGTTTGAAGGGACCTGCACTAAGATGGTTCTGCAATCTTCCCCCAGAATCTGTTGACTCGTTTGACGAGCTTTCCCTTGAATTTATGAGGAGCTATTCAGTCCATATCCAATCAGGGAAAACAACGAAGGACTTATGGAGTGTTGTACAAGGCCCACACGAATCCCTCCGTGCGTACATTAAACGCTTCAGCAAGGCCATCTCTGAAATCTCCGGGCTCGATGACGGCACGGTGAGAGAAGCACTAAAGAAAGGCTTAAAGCACAAGTCCCTATTTAAAAATGAGATCTGTGCTCGATAACCCCCGACGATTCAAGTTGCTCTGCATCGAGCGAAAGGGTTCATAGAATTGGAGGAGGAGAACGAGCGAATGGAACGAGATTTGGCTCGTACGAGAGATGAAGTCACGAAGGCTCGTGAGGAACGACAAAAAAGCTTCAGACGCGAACGTCCAAACCCACAATGCAAAACAGAAAGAAGAGTGGAACGATCGACTAGACGTGACCACAAGCGTCCTCTCTCACCTCCAAAGTATGCCCTTGGCATTAGTCCCTCAGAACTCATCGCCCACTTGAAGCGCCAGGACTACGTTACTTGGCCAAAGAAGCTGCCCGAGAACCCAGCCAGAGACACTAGCAAATATTGCGAGTTCCACAAAGATCACAGTCACCTCACTATCGACTGTCGAGCTTTAAGAGCAGAAGTGGCAAAATTGCTGAAGAAGGGTCACTTGCGAGAGTTTCTGACTGAAAAGGGGAGGGAGACCTATGGACTTAGAAACGAGTCCAAAGAGCGAAGGATCGTTCAGCAGGTTGAAGACTCACCTTCCCCGCCGCCAGTTCGGAAGACAATTGGAGTTATTTGTGGGGGATCAGTTTATAGCGGTGAGACGATAACAGCTGTCAAATCCCACAGAAGAAAAGCCACACAACCAATAGCATCGGTACTCCCAGATGATCCTATCGAACATTCGATCAGTTTCCATAGCAGCGAAGCAACCAGCTTAAGTCGACCTCACGATGATGCGTTAGTCCTTACGTTGAACGTATCAAATTGTGAGGTCAACCGGATCCTTGTGGACAATGGAAGTTCAGCAGATGTCCTCTTCCTTTCGATGTTAAAGGAAATGGAACTTTCCGAATCTGAGATCGAGAGTTCGACGTCTATTTTGACAGGATTTAACGGAGAATCAACCGCGGCGGTTGGTAAAATTAAACTTCTTGTGTTTGCTGCAGGAGTGAACAAATTAACCACGTTTTTAGTTCTTGATTGTCCATCGGCCTATAACATCATTCTCGGAAGGCCATGGATTCACGCGATGCAGGCCGTACCGTCAACATACCACAACGCATCAGATTTCCCACCAGAAAAGGAGTGAAGGAGATGAAGGGGAACCAAGGGGTAGCCAAACTTGCTACCTTCACTCTTTATAGATGAAGAAGGCCGATCGATTATAGCAATTAGAAGAGAAGGAGAAATCGAACGGTCAAGTACAGCTAGACATGGAAAAACTGGATGAGATCCAGATAGACCCAACTTAACCTGAACGAGTCATTAACATTGGCTCTATGCTCGGAGACACTATTCACCACCAACTACTAAATTTTCTTCGCAATAACCAAGACTGCTTTGCATGGTCGCACAAAGACATGCTAGGCATTGACCCGGAAATGACAACACATCGACTTAACGTCGATCCAAGCTACAAGCCTGTTAAGCAGAAGCGAAGGAAACTTGGTATCGAGCGGAACAAGATCATCAACGATATGGTGCGAAAGTAGATCGAAACTGGATTCATTAAGGAGGTACAGTACCCGGACTGGCTAGCAAACGTTGTCATAGTTAAGAAGAAGAATGAGAAATGGAGAGTCTGCATTGACTTCACCGACTTGAATAAGGCCTGCCCGAAGGACAGTTTTCCTCTTCCACATATCGATCGTTTGGTAGATGCCACGGCGGGACACGAGTTGCTTTCGTTCATGGACGCATTCTCCGGATACAACCAGATCCTTATGCATCCCGACGATCAAGAGAAGACCGCTTTCATTACTGAAAGGGGAATTTACTGTTTACAAAGTCATGCCTTTCGGACTTAAGAATGCAGGCGCCACTTACCAAAGACTCGTCAACGCAATGTTTGCTGATCAACTCGGTCGAACGATGGAGGTTTACATAGACGATATGCTGGTCAAATCACTAAAGGCTGCTGACCACATTGGACACCTATCAGAATGTTTTTCAGTACTTAGACAACACAGCATGCATTTGAATCCCTCCAAATGCTCGTTTGGTGTTTCGTCTGGTAAATTCTTGGGTTACATTGTGACGCAGCGAGGAATAGAAGCAAATCCTGACCAAATTCGAGCGGTAATAAACATGCCTCCACCGAAGAACAAGCGGGAGATTCAGAAGTTGACCAGATTCATCTCTTGCTCGACCGACAAATGCCAGCCCTTTTTCAAGCTTCTCAAAGGTAACAAGAAGTTCGAGTGGAACGAGCAATGCCAACAAGCCTTCGAGGAGCTAAAGAGGTATCTATCCACCCCTCCAGTTTTATCCAAACCCTAGATAGGAGAAAGTTTGTTTCTTTACCTTTCAGTCCCAGAAGTTGCAGTCAGCGCCGTTCTAGTATGAGATTTGAACGGTGAACAGCCAGTTTACTATGTTAGCAAAACATTACTTGATGCAGAGACTAGATATCCGGTGGTTGAGAAATTAGTCCTTGCTCTAGTTACCGCTGCAAGGAAGTTGAGGCCATACTCCCAATCATATTCGATTGTCGTTTTATCAACCTATCCATTGCAAGCCATTCTTCATAGTCCGAACTTATCTGGACGATTAACAAAATGGGCAGTAGAGTTGAGCGAATTCGACATCGAATACCGGGTTCGAACTAGTCTTAAGTCACAAGTACTTGCTGACTTCGTAGCTGAACTCACTCCGGATCCTTTCACGCCAAAAACTCAAGTAGAATGCTGCTGGACGCTCATGATGGACGGAGCATCAAACGTCAAAGGATCAAGAGTGAGAGTAATTTGCCAGTCCCCAGATGGTGAGGTGATTGAACAGTCATTCAGATTGGGATTCAAAGCCTCGAACAATGAAGCCGAGTACGAAACTTTAATTGCTGGGTTACGCTTAGCCAAAGCACCGGGGGCTCGACGTTTGAAAATTCACAGCGACTCACAACTCGTTGTGAACCAAGTGTTAGGGGAATACGCAGCCAAGGATGCAAGGATGGAAGCTTATTTGAACATGGTCCGTTCGTTGTTACAGAAGTTCGAGGAATACTCGATACAACAAGTGTCAAAAAACCATAACACACAAGCGGATGCTTTGGCCTCTTTCGGATCAACATCAGAACCCAACATACGTCGAAGCATCCCAATCGGCTACATTGAAGAACCAAGCATTCAAAGTGAACCCTCAATTGCTGAAGTTGAAGCCACTAAGGACTGGCGAACACCTATCACAGAATACTTGAAGGATGGAATTCTACCGAACGATAAGCAGGAAGCTCGGAAGCTCAAGACCAAAGCTGCAAGATTTTCATTGATCAACGACATCCTTTATCGACGTTCGTTCAACGGCCCTTATGCTCGATGCCTCGATGATAAAGAAGCCACTTACGTTCTGAAGGAAGTTCACGAGGGCGAATGTGGGAACCACTCTGAGGGACGATCCTTGTGTAGCAAAGTCAAGCGACAAGGCTATTAATGGCCTACATTGCTTCAAGACAGCGAATAATTTGTCAAACGGTGTGACAAATGCCAAAAACATTCCCCAGTATTCCATCAACCAGTAGAACGACTATCGAGTATCGCAGCACCTTATCCATTCATGAAATACTCAATGGATATTGTGGGCCCATTACCAAGAGCAAGTGGTCAACGCAAATACCTGCTTGTGCTTACTGATTATTTCACTAAGTGGGTGGAAGCAGAGGCCTTTGCTGATGTTAAAGATTCAGATGTCAAAAGATTTGTCTAAAAGAACATAATTTGCAGGTTTGGTGTGCCCCAAAAGACTGTAACAGATAATGGGTCTCAGTTCATTTCTGGTAACTTCAGAAAATTCTGCCACAACTGGAACATCGAGCTTAGCTTTTCCATCCCGAAATATCCACAAGGGAATGGACAAGCTGAAGCAACTAATAAGACGATCGTCCAGAATTTGAAGAAGAAGCTCGAGGCTCAAAAGGGCAGATGGGCAGACGAACTCCATGGTGTACTTTGGGCGTACAGGACCACTCCAAGAAAAGCGAACGATGAATCTCCTTTTTCGCTGACCTTCGATGCAGAAGCTGTTGTCCCAGCAGAGATTGGAGTCCATACACTTCGGCGTCAATTGACTTTCGAGAACGAAGGGCAGAATTAAGAAATGCTCAACGACAGTCTAGACATTCTTGACGAACGACGAGATCGGGCACTGATTCGTATGGCCAACTATCAACAGTCAGTTGCCAAGTACTACAACTCAAAAGTTCGACCGAGGACTTTTAACGAAGGAGATCTCGTTCTTTGCAAGGTATTCCAGAACACTGCTGAGCCAAACGCTGGGAAGCTGGGAGCAAACTGGGAAGGTCCTTACAAGATATTGAAGGTCATTCGGCCAGGCGTCTATCGTCTCGAAACTCTTGATGGAGTTGAAGTCCTTCGCAGCTGGAATTCACATCATCTTCGCAAGTATTACTTGTGAAAAGTTAACCCTCATTTCTTTTTTCTTACTTAAGCCAAATTTTCTGTACATATTTGTTTTGGCTAATTTTTCGAACAATCGCTCTGTACAACTTATTTGTAACAGGTCAGATCTTTTGTAGTTGATCGTTCGATCCTACAGGTCTGTGCCTAGAACTATTCATTACTTTGCCTTCCAATGCCTGAACTACGTTCGACTTGATCCCTAATCGCTGGGTACGTAGGCAGCTCGTATACGCTTGTACGAGTCCAGTCACAAAAATTACAACTACTTTGTTTAATCGAACTATGAATGGCTTAATCCCTAATCATTAGGTACGTAGGCAGCTCATCACACTTGAATGAGTTTAGCTATAGATGTTATTCAAAAAACATTATCTAGTACTTAAACAAGTTTACTATGATCAATGATTGTTATGTTCATAGCGATTCATAATCGTTCAACAATTCTATCAGTCGCTTAAACACTCGAATCATAATTCAGCGTTCTCCACACGATTATTCGATCCTACTTCAACACTTGGATCATCATTTAACGTTCGACTTATCACTCAGTACTCGAATTATCATTTGGCATTTAGATGCAATTTCAAACATGAAGAAAAAATTCGAAGTCTTCATTAAAATCAAATTTTATCTAAATGTTTCAACAACTACAAAAATGTTTCTAAAACTACAGAAACTATTACAAAAATCATTTCCGCACATCGCGGTCTTCAATATTGTCCTCTCCAGCTGGGGGCTCGTCGCTCGCATTCTCCTGCTGAGTTGATGAAGGTTGAGGATCCGATGTCAAAGCTATGGCTCCTTCCAATTGCTCAAAAATCTCGATCTCTTCATCAATATCAGCTTCGAACAGGAGACCTTGCTTGTATTGCTTTAAAAGCTCATATCGAGCCCTCATAGTTGTCTTTTCATGGATGCTCAGGACCTTTTCAACGAGCGAAGCCTTTTCATTAGCGAGCGTTGTCTTCTCAGCCTCGAGGGAAGCTTTGTCCGTCTCGAGAGCTTTGATCTTGGCCTGAGCTTCATCGAAACGACTCACAATGACGTGTGTCATTTCGACGTTCTCCTTCGACGTCTTTATTGAATTCTGAAGGTCAACAATTAGGGCTTCAGCGCTCGTCTTGACATCTTTGAAATTTTTATCGATGTCATTAAGCCTTTCCTCACGCTCGCTATCCTTCTTCTCGAGCTCTTTGATTTTTCGGTGCATATCGGCAACTCTGTCAGTTGTTCGATAGAATAGTCCCATCGCTCGAATATTGGCCTACAAAAACACAAAAGGACAAGTGTTAACAACAATTCATCGTTCGATTATCTAGATCCACCAGATCAACTAAGTTACTACCTTCAAGCTATCACAAAGGAAGTCATCAAAATGGTTATGAATTCGGCCACTATTCACTTTGTCTTCGTCCACATCAAACAAAAGTTGGCGCATGAGCATAATGCTCGCCTTCTTATCATCGAGAAAACTGATGTCCAAAGGCAAATCCAGTCTCAACTTCTTCTGCCCTTCCTTCGAAGTTTGAGGTTCATCATCTGATTCGGGCGTTGCAGTCTTTGACTTCTTGATCCTTTTAGCAGGAACTTTCCTTTTGCCCTTCGCAACGATTTTCCTCTTCTTCGTGAGAGGCTGAGATGGCTCAACGAGGGGCTTGGCTGGCTGGACAGGAGGATCAACTGGATCAACTGAAGGAGGCTCTGGAGAAGACTCCAAGACAGGAAGAGGAGCAGGGGCACTGCTCGTAGTAGCTTTCGCTGCTGCAGCCTTCTTAGCCTTCATTGCAGCCTTCGCCACAGCTTTTCTCTTCGCCTTGAGTTCCTCGGAAGATGGCAATTTGAACTCCATCCTGTCTAAAACTGACTCTGCGACCAAAGCTTCCTCGTCAGTTAATGGTTCGATGAACAGTGGAGGGCCAAACAGTCGTCTTAGCGCTCCTCTGATAACGAACGTCCAATCTACCCAGGAAGGGAGGCTCTGAATCTTACCTGTAGGGATTTCAACAAAGTCTTTCCACAGGCTCAACGCTCGAAATCTACTGGGAGTGTTGATTTCGTCCCACTCTCGGTTTGGCAGAGCAAATAGCCGCTCGAGCTTCTCTTCGAAAATGAGTGCTTTCGATGGAGGTTTCTTTAGTTCTTTGCCTGCAAAAAGGACAAACAAACATTAAACTTTGAAATAAATCAAAAATACATTCGGCATTTCTATTCTTTGTTCAATACTTACGAAGGGTTCCCCACAGAGGGTAGAAAGCGTTGGCTAAACCTCCCATTGACCGCTCGTTCACATGCATAAAGAAGTGGTGATCTTGCCAATAACGATCAGCGTTCTTCATCTCACCCACTACTTGCTTCTTTCTCCTTGGATACATAGAGAACCTTCCGTGATCCTTCGCGTTCTCTTGAGGATAATAAATGGCGAGAACATCGTCAACTGTCAGCTCGATCTTCGCTTCATCGACTAACACGATCAAACCAAGGAAGACTCTCATACCATTTGGCATCAATTGAGGAATTGCCAGCTAGTAATGATGCATCGTCTGGATGAGAAGTGGGGGAAGTGGAAGTCGAAGTCCACACTCGAAATATATTATATACATGCAGATCCACCCTTCTGATACGGTGTCTGCTCGTTCGTTCGGAAGAGGTAAACGAAGTTGAACTTCGTTTGGAAAACCGTATCTGCCTCTAATTTCTGACAAGTCTTCTTCCATCAGAACAGATCTAAGGTTCAACGTTCGAAGGAACGATTCCGAACTTAAACGTCGTGGTGCTTTGGTTAATCGAGCGATGGGAGGAATGGATAAAACTCTAGCTCCTGACGTCGTCGTTGGTCGGTTCCTCTCTTGTTCTGCACCACTCGTCCCGGCATCGTTTTGGTTTTGGGAAAATACATTGTCGAATTTCGAACGACGAATAGCTTCGACCAATTCTTCATCGTCCGAGCTACTGTCACTTGAATCAGTGCTCGTCCATTCGACAGTCACGTCTTCGACGACTTGCTTTTCCTTGTCCATTGATTCTCAAACAGAGTTTTGGACGAACAAAAAATTTTTTTTGGATCTACAGTCCTATTTAGCCGAAGAATCTTTCGATTCCGAGGATGAATCCGAAGAACAGTAAGCTAAAAAACCAAGGAAAAACCCAGAAAAACCTCTCCCAGAATCTCTCAATCGAATCACTCAAGGAAATGCAGAAAGACAACCCAAAAAACTCGAAAATAGAGCAAGAAACATTTTGCTAAAACCAAAAATTACACAAAGAGGAGAAGAAGAGGGAAAGAAATCTTGCCTGGAAATGAAGTTCTTAAAAAAACTCTCGGCTCTAAAAATTCGAAATGCTCCAAACGCAAGTTATAGGTAAAAATATGGAATTCGAAGAGTTATATAACTTCAAGGATCTCATCAGACGGTTCTGATCTCTTGATAACGCCTAATCAGACGGCATAAATTTTGCAACCGTTCGAATTCTCTCTCTCGTACGAATCATTATGACACTTCGTACCACTGTAACGGTTCAAATTCCGAAAAACTGAGACATCGTTTCGAGACACCCATTCAGTACACGCCACGTGTACCACACGATTCCCTCTTTACTGGAATTGATGCGTTTCATTAAATGATGACAGCCTTTTCGGATTTCGAAAATCTGATAATACCAGAGTTCGACATCATTATATAAACGTTACTTAAACACTCTATCGAGGATTCATCGCGCGATAGAGTGGGGGGCTATCTGTTGGGGTTAGACTTCGTCTTCTCATTGTACCGTTAGTCTTTGGATGCACATTTAACAGACATTCGATTCTTCGATGTATTATATTTGGGCCTTGCCCAAGTTGTGGACCTGCTCCTCGATATCCGTCCATCGTTCGATTAATTAGGCCGGACCCAATTGTCCTTTTACTTGATATCGTTTAAGTTCTGGTATATGATCGAACGTCGAACTAGATTGATCATACGAACATTAAGCATGTAACAACCGAAGGATGACACATAAATCATACATCGAATGTTCGTCCTTTAACCATCATTCGTCGTTCGACCCTATGAAAGATTCTTCAAGGGAAACTCCCTTTTACCTTCGACTCATGCTTATCGATGACATGTCAGATTGTTCCCAATAACTGACGATATATGAGTATTACACTTCAATCGCTGAGCCCACGATTCTGTCTAATAACTGTCTAAGTCAACTGCACGACTTATCTTTTGACACGTGTCCCAGTAGACAAGAACGATAACCGTTCACTAAAACTTCGGGTTCAGACCTGGTTCCTTCCTCTATAAATAGAGGCAGGCCCTTCCTTCTTAGAGGATCGGAAATCCTTGAATTGAACATATTCTTACGCTGTCAAAATCCTTCCAGAAACCTGATAATCTTCTGTACTAGAAAAATCTCAATATACAGTAATAAAATCTCTCTCAGAGGACGTAGCATCTCGATTGGGCGAACCTTTATAAATCTTGGTGTTCATTTATTTCCTATTCATTTCAGATTCAAGCGTTTACTTTCATTTTATTTTCTGATATAAGCATTTCAGTTTTTTGGTCTGCTTTATGAATTTCATCAACGGTTGCCAGGGGCCCAATTTATTAATTAATTCGTAAAATTTAACTGATCTCTGTTAAATTTTTTACTGTAGTAATCCAGCATCTATAAATACCCTAATACAAAGTACACATGGAAGAGGGAAAAGATTATTGTAGGTTGATGAAAAT
The DNA here is from genome assembly GCA_025413485.1 of Ficus microcarpa. Lineage (NCBI taxonomy): Eukaryota > Viridiplantae > Streptophyta > Magnoliopsida > Rosales > Moraceae > Ficus > Ficus microcarpa. The sequence goes on from JAINRI010000041.1 coordinate 144,165, forward strand.
CTAGGATTATTTATATTTTTGTACCAAATATTTTGTTTTAATTATTCAAAAAGTATACCAAGCGTTTTGAACTTTTTATATTTCTATACCGTCAGATTACATTTAATATACAAATTAATATTTGTTCTCCATCAACACTTAATTGGACCTTAAAATGCCTAAATTACCCTTAAAAAGAAAAACCAATATACCATGTCATAAAGTTCTTCATTTTTATGTTATTAGCTTACAATTATCACATAAATTTACACATATCTCGATCAACACTTAATTCTACCAATTTTTTTTTTTGGTTCTTCATTTCACGCCTGTGTGAATGATGATTTCTTTCATCTCGCCTACTGTGTTGTTTGTTCTTTTTGCGCTTGCCTGTGCTTTCAATTTTCCCTTTCTTTATTTCTTATATGACGTTTCTATTTTATTTTAATAAATTAGAGTTGAGAGCTTAGTATGGGATGGGTGGTATAGGAGGTGCCAACTTAATTAGAATGTCTTAAATCACATTGATGCTAAATACTCTCTCATCATTTACATAAAAAGAAACAAAAAAAATATGTCAATCAATACTAAGATCAGTATAGAAAAGTGATTCATTTTTTAAAATAGTTTATTTAGAAATTTTAACTACTATTTCATCTAGCAAAATGGAAATTTTGAACCGGAAAACATAATTTATTCTTTAGAATTGGTTGAAATTTCATGGCAAGATTTTTGATGTTAAACATTAGCAGATACCATGAAACTGGAACTTGAAGAAGCTGGCTGCTAATTTTCAGCTAGGTCGCTCAGGTTGTCCGATGTCAACTTTGGTAAAAATGTTTTTCTATGTACCACTTTTATTGTGTGGCTTTTTTCAATGAGTCAAAATTAACAGGAGTGGTGACGAATGTTTCTTTTGAGTGAAATAATATTTGCAACTTAACTTTGTTTGGGAATTATGCGACTCTATTTTTGTTGTGGATTTGCGGCCTAGTTGCTATCAGAATATTCCTTAGTGTTTCTGGATTTATTCTTGCGTACCAATTAACATGTTGGCTCATAATATTAGTTCTCGTGGCTTTCATATTTTGGCAGGACAATCATATTGTTAAAAAAAAAAAAAAAAAAAAAAAAAAAAAGCCTTTTACCGCCAAAAGTCAGTAGATAGTAATCCACGGGGTTGACTTCTAATTGGTTTGCAATCACATCTTAGTCAGTGTTCTATAATAGGTTGTATTCTTAAAAAATTGCAAAATTAGACAAGGAAACGACACATCGTCTGATAATGAAACGACAGTAAACTAAATGAAAACTACATGTCATATTCTTGGATTTAATAACATGTCGTTTATTAAAAAACTGGAAGACATTTCGTTTTTAATAAGTTGTACGACAATAATGTTTTTGAACTGACAGCAAATTTAGTAAGATGAACAAATATTTTAAATCCATTATCTATGTAACACATATAATTAAAGGAGATGAATAGGTTTCGCGATGTCGTTTCGTTCAAGTTTTTCAGAACGATTTCGTAATCAAATTATTATTATTGTTACTGGTTTTTCTTTCTTTCTTTCTTTTTTTTTTTTCACAGTGCTTCGTTTGGATGTTTGACGTTTTGGGTCTCCTGCTTGTTCTTCCATTTGGGTTGATTCTTCCTCACAAACAACTTCTAGGCCCAATCACAGACTTTTGGTCGCTAGGAGCGTAGAAAATGGGTATACTTCAAAATATATATATATATATATATATATATATACTAGGGATAACAACTCTAATATTAATTTTTGAGTGTGTAATACATGAGTTGTAATTTTATATTAATAAGTATTTAAAATATTATCACACAAATTGATCACATCTATCAATGAAAACATGACCTGAGTTGGTACTCAAAAATTTAAGATTATAATTGGTTTTCCTAGTACTACTTGTATTTTAATAGCATGTTTATTTATCAAAGTGGAGGATGGTAGTCAATATTCTGTTTATTTGCTTTTTCTTTCTTACCACCTATATTAATTATCTTTTTGCTTAATCTCGTATAATTCTTATTATTATAAACTTTGTTAAACGAGTAAAAAATATAATATATTTCATTTAATTGCTTGTTTGATTCCTAATCTTTTTATAATGTTATGATTTGGTCCCTAAATTTTTTTATTTTTTGCAAAAAGGTACCTAAACTCTTTAAAACAGTGTAATATGGTTTTTTTTTTTTTTTTAACAAATGAAAGCTAAAAATTAGATAGAATAGGAGGACATATGTAAGTTGAATCACGTAAATGTATTTTTTTTAATTATTCTTATATAATAAATCATGTATGATTAACATGACATTATTTGTTAAATTTTAAAATATCAAGACTATTCTTGTTAACTCTATTGAATATTATTTTAAACATGAATTATCTTTAAAGCAACATGAAAAAAAAAATTAGCATATTAAAAATTCTTGTAATTAGTGAAGGAAAAAAAAAATGTGACACCAGTGTCTTAAACTAGTTTTTTTTTTTTTTTCTTTTCAATAAAGAGTTTTAAACTAGTAATTATGAACATGTACATGTTTTCCAAGTAAACATGTGTAAGGAAATTAAAAAGAATGTCGGATACTTTATATTATGCGATTTAGCCATCAAAAATGAGCAAAGCACAACAGATTATTAATTGCCGCGTGAAGCATTTGGGAGTGTGGTAGGGCTAATTGATTAAAAATCATCCTTTCAGTCGCTTTTGGTGTCGGCTTCTGAATAATAAAACCGATGTCCGAACTGTTAAGTATTTTTCAGTTTAATTTTCGATCAGGTTATTATCGGTTTTAATCCATCAGTCATGATCGGTTTTCGACTGGGATTACCTGGTCATCATCAAGTAACCCAGTAGAAAACCGATTTTTGGCTATATTTTCAGTTTTTTTTTTTTTTTTTTGGGATAATATTTTTATGTGAACATACAAATTATTGGTATTGGATAATAAACCATATAAATTATAGCAGTCTACCCAAAACCTATAAAATGCAAGTTCAAGCTTCAAATTAAAGTAAGTAAACCTAGTCCTACAACTAGTAACCTGTAATGATCAAAATCAATCGAAGAATTAAACCCAATTGCAAGCACTTCCAACAAACACGTAGAGAAATCACAAGCTTCACAATCACACACAAATCACATGAGCTTTAACCTTATCAATTATCATAGTCTCACTCTCACACACAAATCAAAATACATCACATCAGTTCAACAAACATAAATCACAATATCCAAATACAAATAAAATCAAGAATTCCAAATCAATTGTATTCAGTAGGCGATTATATTGACGCCAAGGGTAAAATTAATCTGTTTCTGAGCTCTTTATGCTGAGGCTATTGGTAGAATCAGTTGAGCTCCAAAAATTATTCAGGTTCTTTTGCAGCCCTCCCTCTCCTGGATGGATTGATGTCGATAGTGATGATTCAGCTCACGAATCCTCAGGGCTATTTGGTTGCAGTGGAATTTTCAGAACTTGTCTGGGATTCGTGAAAGGTTGCTTTGCTCCTCGACTCTTAGTTATGTTTGCTTTTGAAGCCGAGCTATTATTAACTGTTATAATTACTACTTTTGAACATACTAAAGACTTTGTTTGGTATAATCTTTGGCTCGAAAGCGATTCTACGTACAAAGTTGTTGATTTATTGAAGACTAAAGCTGGGGAAGTTCCTTGGCGCTTCAAAGCTAGATGGAGTACCGCTCTTACATACTTGATCTTTATCAATTTCATGACCTCTCACATCTTGTAGTGAAGGATATCATGTTGCGGATCATATAGCTTCTCACTGAGTTCACCTTCGTGAGACTACTAATTAGTGATTACAAAGCCCAAGTGTCTTGCTCTCTAAGATCAGCCATAGCTTAGCTGGGTTCTCTAGGTACTGCTTCATAGACAGCCGACCTTAAGTGGTAAAATGTATTATTTTTTCCCTCTAGCTTTTTTCCCACTGGGTTTTGGTTAGAGGATTTTTAACAAGTCATATTTGGAGGTGTTAGCTTGCAACATCTCTGGTTTTGGCTTTGATTTTCGGGTTCATCTCCTGGTTTTTGGTAGTTTTAGTTCTTGTTTCACACCAAAGTGCATGCTATTTTCGTCTTCTAGTTTGGTGCTTGGTTGTCTTTTATTTTGCGCCTATTGTGCGTTTTTCTTTTTTCCTGCTTTTTATTTTGTTCAACGAGTTTTCCTTTTTATTTTCAGTAAATTCGAGTTGATAATAGTATATTGAATTGAATAGTCAATTTAGGTGGGGCTAACTTAATTGAGATATCATAGGGAAAATTAGGAAGCAACTGATCCTATAAAACGAGAAAAAGAGAAAAGGAGATAGTGAGTTGGTCGGAGTTTCGAGACCACCTTTAGGTGCGTCGTTGGACCTCTGGCCTTAAAAATTGGTCACTGGACTCGTATTGTTATGAGTTTTTTTATGGTGATGACTGTGTTTTGCGGGATGGTTTCATTAGAGCCAATTTGATGTCGTTTAGAGAATGGTTTCCAAATGGCTTAAAGGAGTTTTTTTTATGCTTTTCTCGTCTAGTGGTTATACTCTTTCAGGGCTCCGAACAATGGTGAGCTTCTTATGGAGGTGGTGGTTTTGACTCCGGATGCTAATGGTGGTAGTTCGTGGCAATTTGACCCAAAGAAGAGACAAGTGAAAGTGACCTCTTGTCTCCACTTTGTTGAACCAAATTTTCACACCAACTCCTTCCCATAAGTGGCGGCAATACAAGGGGAGATTCAGCCAAAAGTTTTCCATTTTTACCCCTTAAAATACAGCTCCTTTAAGGTAAATGTTGGGTATACAAAAGCAAACTAAGTTATTCCAAAGCCTAAAATGAAGTTTATTCTCTGTAGAATCTTATCATAAATTTATTTTTCATACCAAAGTTTCTAATACATATCATATTACCACAACAACCATAAGCTCCAACAAAATTTGTAGATCTTACCGAACAGTTCCATGGATCCTTTAAGATCTTGGACCTCCAAAGTTTTTATCAAAACTTTTTCCTAAGTAAGAAGAAGCCTAAAATTAAGATTCTAACTGAACATCAAGCTTTAGTTTTCCAAAAATGACTAAAATACAAATAATACCACTAAGTTACCTCTAGCAACACATCCTCTAATTCCACTTCACACTTCTTCGAACTTAGTATCGGGGTTGCTTAGAGCTTAAAAATGGAGGGAGGAGTGTGCTAAAGTGGTGTTGGAGATGGAGAATAGTGTTGGTGGTTCTTTTTTTTGTTTTGAGCTTGGTGGTGGCTAGAGAAGCTAGGGTTTTTGAGCTTAACTTGTATGAGAATAAAATGAGATGTTAGGAGCTTGTTTTTAAGTATCGTATCAACCTCCAATTAGTGAGAGAATATGATAAAAATGAAAGTTATAAGTTATGACCTTAGAAGTTATTGGAGGTCCCTCCCCCAACTCACCATTGGTTGCGCGTACATGGGTACGACATAGAGGCACCTAAGTAGACCAGACATATATATAATAAGCATAATTGAACACACATAGATCACATATATTTTTGAGCATTCTTGATGTTTCATGTGATGATATAATTTTATGAAAATATTTTGTGAAATATTATTTGTACTTGATGAATGAAAGCCCATACGTGTGTGTTCATGTTGTGGTAATGCGGGTAAGCAATCCACTACTCAGATATTTTTTGGACTGACAAAGTTGTACGGAGGCGATGAAGGAAGATAGTGGATACCACTATGAATTTAATTTATGTATTTAGATTTCTTAAATTATTTTGTGTTGACTATATTTATAATTATGATTATAATATTTTGGTACTACTAAACTAGTAGAAGTACTTTACGAGAAAAAGACTTTAGAGTACTTCTTTTTAACTTACATGAAGTTATAGCTTTTTAAATGTCCTCTAAGTACGAATTTAAATATGATATTTATTATCTAAAGATTTTCAATTTTCTCAGTTAAAAATTTTAGTTTAAAAAACTCTTCAATTACAAATATAATTTGTATGTAAAAAAAAAAAAAAAAGTATTTTTGGAACCTAACATATATAAGTATTCAGAATAAATTAATTAAGAATAAGTAAGTTAGTTAACGATCCGAAAATCAGGTCGTTACACATATGGCCAAAATTCTTAAAAATTAATCAAAAGGCCTTTTTTCTTAAAATGGTCATCAATCAGTGAATCACCTATGGTCAATCAGTAATTGACCATAATATGTCACCAATTTTCATAGTTAATCATTGATTTATTATAGTCAATTACATGACCATAAACGAAATCACTAATTTAATGATCAATCAATAATTAAATATTGATAAATCATTGATTTACTATTAAAAAATTTTAAAAAATAAAAAAAATACCATCTTTCTCTTTATTCCCTCGACAACCTAACATCCATTCCCCCCCCCCCCCTTCTCTCTTCCCTCTCTCTCTACCTTTTGATGGTTGGATCTCAAACTTTGCAAAATCACTAACGAGCACCACTGCAGCCACCATCACTGCCTTCCCACCAAAAAAGCTTGGCCATCTGTCGATCGTCGTTGCTCGAAGAAACTTCTGCATTTCATCGGTCTCCACACATCTCAACATCATCGATCTCATATCGCCAATCGTGGAGGGGAGAAAAAGAACCAACATTAGAGTCGATCTCCTCCATGCTAGCCTGAAGCAACGCTGGAACTGAACCATCAGCGGAGTACGATTGTGTTGCCAATGGAGTTGCAATGCTGGCCTCCTTCTGCATCGATGCCGGATTTCACAAAGAGAGAAGACAGAGAAAGAGTTTAAGAGAGGAGGATCTAAAGATTGATTGACCAAAATATGCTTATTAGGCCATTTAACTAAACTAATAAAAGTTGGATGATCTATTAAATTAGGTTATTACTATGAGTCACTCAGTCCAATTACTCTTGTGTGCAAATATATATATATATATATATATTTGTTGCTTATTGTAGATAAGATCATAAGTCATCATAATAAGAAATGGAGACCGTCATCACGGTGAAGTAAAAGAAAAATCATCATACGAAACTACAAAAAAAATTAGAATCAACGACAACAATTTTAGTGACAACTAAAACTTTATCATGGAAAGTGACATTCAATGACAACATATCGTTGAAACTGTGCTGTAAACGACAGGATGCAATACAAGCATCAACGACAATGATACTGTCGTCAAAAAGCTTTTATTGGCGACACTTTTCTTCACATTGACAATAAAAATTTGAGATTTTTGGCACCAATGGGTTTTTGCACCCTCATATTGATGGGTAAACTTTTAACGACAACTTATATCAATTAGTGACAATCATATGTCGTCGTTGAATATGTTCAGAATTAGTGATTTTTAATGATGACCAACTTTGCAGTTAATTATCCACTTTTTATCATAAATTATGAACTTTTACCGACGATACACTAGTCGTTATTAAAAGCTATTGATAAAAGTTTTGTCCAATCTCATTTAATGACAAAAGTCATTGTCATTGAAAATCTAATGAATTAATGATTTTTAACGATGATCAATTTTGTCATTAATTTTCCAGTTTTTGTCATAAATTATCAACTTTTAGTGATGATACACTAATTGCCGTTAAAAAATTGTCAGTAAAAATGCTGTCCAATTGCATTTAACAACAATGGTCGTTGTCATCATTAAAAGTTAATTTTAAAAAGGAGTATAGACGATGACAATGCAACAGGCTAGATGATGGTGGCAGGGCGTTATGTCTTCTCTCTCTTTAGGTATTGAATCTTCTCCTTCTCTCCGTTTAATTTTTGCTTTGTATTTTATTTTTTTTTTATTTTTTTTTTCCTTAGATAGTTATCGTATCCAAATTACCTAAAATATCTTATATACCCACATAGAGAGAGAGAGATAAAAGGTGGAAGTAAGTTGAAAAAATCATGGAGGGACTGGGAGTGGTTAAAAAACGAGGGGTAGTGAAATAAATATTTTCCTTGTTACAAAAATAGTGCCAAATATATATGAATGACATGATTTTCAACGGGAAAAACAAAACACAGAGATTATATCAGATGAGGAATAAAAGAAACGAATCTTTTAAAAAAACTCAAAAAGAATCTCTGCTTTAATAATTAAGTATTTAACTTTATTAGCATTTAATTTTCAAATTTTTGTTCTTTCTTTAAACTTAGATTTTTCATTATTATTTTATTAAATAGTTTTCGTTAACTTTAAACAACACTAACTATACCAAATTTTAAAAATTATATTCGTTTTAATTTTTTTTTCTTTCAATTAAATAGTCCGAATGCAATTATCTCTTATCATCTTGACAATAATTGTTTGGATATTATCTTACAGCTCCTATAGTTTTAAATTCGTAGAGTTTATATTATATATATCAAATATAGGGTAACCATATTTACACTTACCATAGTTATAAATAGCCCCATTAATTATGTAAGGCAAAAAAAGGCTTCCCTGTTCTAATTTTTTTCTTAAAAAATTAAAATTTAAAATACCCTACGTTGCCCAACTACATTCTGCCTCACGATTTTTTCTTGAAAAAGAAAAATATCATTTGAAAAAAAGCTTTATAATGATAAAACTTTCATTAAAGAATAACAAAATTTCAATCACAAAAAAAAAAAAAAAAAAAAAAAGGAAGAAGAAGAAGATTCATCTACTTTCTCATATTCAACAATCACATAATAACATAAAATGTCTATAAAATATTCAATAAAATTGGTATGAAAAACATTGAATGTATATAGACATATATTGTGCTGTTAACTTTTGAAGATGGTAAGCTGTGCATCATCTCTTACCATCTACGTATCCCCGAACACATCATAGATATCAATTAGTAATTATAATTGGCATTTTAAAATAAATAGATAAATAAAAATTTATGATATTATCAATGATATTTCTTATAAGAGTTTTTTTTAATGTGCAGTAAAAATCAGTCCAATACATGATTTTATGATATTTATCAAAAGTGCTTGTTGAAATTTATGGAATGAGCACGTAACAGGCCCGAAATATCAAAAGATATAAAATTATTGAAGTTGTTATTTTTGTACCCATATGAGTTATAAGATAATTTTAATATAATTATAGCAACTGAGCTACCTTGCCTATTTAACGAGTGTGCATAATCACATGCACTATTTAAAAAATTAAAAAAAATTAAAAAAAAAAAAAACAGCTCAAAAATTTTACTTCATAGTATTAAAAATTTGCTTCATAAGAAATATCCTGACTGAGTGTAAGTTATTGCCATTCTTAGATTTTCTTATGGATTCTAAGATATAGATGTTTAAACAAAACTTACTTTTAAAGAAAAACGTTTTAATTAAAAAAAAAAATAGAATTTGGAACCTGAACCTTATTACACCACTTTTTCTTTCTTTTTTTTCTTTTTCAACCCAAATAACATCATTTCAATGTTAGCCCGACGATGGAAAATCATTTAAGAGCAAAATGGAAATTTTGCACTCTTATGCTATGTTTGATAGGGTGGAAAAGAGGAATGATGGAAGTTGGATGAGGGAAAAGTGAAGGGAAATTGATGAGATTGGTTGTTTAGTAAGAAGGAAAAAAGAAGGGAAAGGAAAATAAAATGGAAAAAGTTTATATTGGAATTCACATTTTTATTCCCTCCAAAGTGGGAAAAAAACTAAAATACACAAGAAAGCATAATCAATAACTCATATTATTTTATGCTGTGCATTGTCCTACAAACGTTTCGTGAGATATATCCGAACTTACTCAGCGAAAACTCATTTAAATTCCTTCACACTATAGGTAATGTTGCAAAAAAGACTGGTGTGATGACCAATGGGTTGAATGCAATGACGGAACGTGTCCTTTTTAATTGCTATAGATACCCTACTATTTACTTTCACTTTTGTGTTTAAATGGAAAATTTTCATTTTGATTAAAAAATTGAAATATGTAAAAATGACAACACAAATGAGAATGTAGTTGCAATTTTAAATTAAAAAAAAAAAAAAACTTATATGTGGATCTCTAATAAATTTTTGTTAGGCTTACTTCTCACCAAAAAGTTATATGTATATCTTGTTTCATTTTTTTTTTTTTGAAGAATAAATCCCTTTATAAAATGCTTTAAAAATTTGGCAACATTTACTCAAATAGAAAATGGCAACATAAATTGGTAAAGTAATTGAAATTTGAAGGAATTTAACTTTCGTTAAAGTTTGAAAATTCCTTGAAAAAAAAAGAAGAAATAATTCCTTACAAAAAAAAAAAGTCGTAATCAGAAAAAAAAAATTTCAATAATGTTCTCTTCAACCAAAAAATAAAAAAATAAAAAAATAAATAAAGAAGAAGAATAAGAAGAAGAAGCACATCAGAAAAAAGAAAAAACTTCCCACTTTCCTAAGAAAAACCTTCCCATCGTTCTTCAAGTGAACGGAAAAAAAAAACAAAAAAAAAAAAAAAAACACTCTCTATGGTTGAAGTTTTACCAGACTTTTGCTGTGTCCATTTTAGATGCAAAGTTCTAACTAAAGGTTTAAGACACTTAACGTTTAGGTGAAGATTTTCTTGTCTTTGTTTTTCCTTCATGGTTCCCTTATTGAGAGAGAATGATATAAACATATTCACATTAGTTTATTAAATTTGTAGATATAAGGAGAATTGAACTCAATATTTTATAGGAATTCAGGTACAGAATTACCTTTATATTATACCTACAATAATAATTTATTATCTATTTTAAGATTATTAAGAAATTTAATCATAAAGATTATTAAGTCTTTTTTTAATTAAGAAAAACAAATTTAGAATTTTTTAATAATTAAATTGAGACTTATTCTCTCTTGGTAATCGTAAACATAATAAAGTCTTTTTTTTCTTTGGAAAAGCAAATTTATATTTTTTTAATAATTAAATTGATACTTATCATTTACAAAACTTATTCAGATATTGATAAATATTACTATTTACATATTAGATAAAAATATAAATTGACATTTAAAAGGCCTCCCATTATAATAAATAAATAAATAAACAAATGAAGAAAGATTGGATATATTATTTAGAGGGGAAAAAAAATTAGAATATAATATCGTGGAAAGTGGCAGTTTGGAAATTTCTGGAAGTCTTTCATACGGACTCTTTTTTTTAATATGACATGAAGTGCTGGTTGCCATAACAGTGGGTGTAAGGTGGGGAAAAAAAACAAAAAACAAAAAACAAAAAACAAAAAACAAAACTCATACAAAGATTATATCCGCGCGGTAATCGTAAACCCCTCAATTCGTTTTGTTTTTTTATTCCCCCTTAATTTATTTTATTTATTTTTCCAGACTCTCCCCAAAAAAATTTAACCCCTCAAATTTGTTTTGGGTAACTAATGGGAGCCAAAGATGGCGCCCTTTTTTATTAAAAAAAAAGATTTTTTTATTATTAATAAATTTTTTGTTTTATAAAATTATATTTAAAATTCTAGTATTTTAAAATGAATTTCTGTATTTTACGTCAATTTCCATCAATAACGACATCTCCGTCGATATTTGCTTAAAATTTAAATACATCTATGAAATTAATATTGATATTTTCATCCTTGCCGGTACCCAAGGTGCTTTTTTATCTTTCTTTTTGGTTTTTTAGGTTTGATAAGTCAATTAATGACATTTTTTTCCCTTCTAAAGAAAACGAAGAATCTAGACTAACAATTTTTTTTAATCTACAATTGATAGAATATTTTTATCGATCGAGAGACAATCACTCGTAACATAAAGACTGCAACAAACTTCGTCTAGTCATAACACTAGAGGAATCAATAGACATATACTACTAAAAACCAACTCAAGTGGAATCGAATAAAAATTTTGTTCCAAAACTACAACACTTCTTTTGCCATCTTTATCTATTTGTGTCTTTGTTTCTTTCTTTTCTTTTTTATTTTTTTTTTTCCTGCATGAACTATAATAGAGTTTAATAAATTTTACAGTTTAGTGTTCAAAAATTGTGAAATTTAATGGTAATATAGTCGATTTTGATTTATTCGAGTTATTAGATTGTAAACATTAGTACTTTAAAATCAAAATTTAGGATAGAATCTGTAAATATTATAACCAAAAGAATTTTAATAGGGTAAATAATGGATAAAGTTGTAAAATATGTTTTTATATTTGAAAAAAACTATTGAAAATCATTGAAATTTTCAAAGTTAAAGAAACAAAAAGAAATTCTAACCTCCCTCAACAACTATTTTTAAATAATCTCAACTCAAAATTTGAAGTGATTTGAATTACAATTACAAATCTTCAAACTCAAACTTTCTATGTGCAATTTTCAACATTGCATTTATTCTAATAGAGCTGATAACTTGATAAGTTATTTTGTTGCTAAAAAAAAAATGTTCTGCGTTATTCTTATGAATATTAGATTGGCTAACTGATATAATATAATGAATTCAATATATATGCATGTGTGTTAACTTTTTTGTTTAATAATTTTGCGGAAAAACCCTTTTGTTTTGCTTAAAGTATAAATACTTTAATATTTAAAAAATATAATTGCTTTATATTTAAAAAAGTATAGATGCTCTAACGTAGAAAATAGAATATTTAAAAGTAACTCGATTTAGAGTTGAAAGTTTCAAATTTTCTTTATATTTAAAAATCAAAGAAGACATAAATATTAATAATGAACAAAGATAACAATTCAAAAAATATATAATAATTAATATTAGAGGAAATAAATTTCAGTGATGTTGGCACTTATTTTTGCCTCCAAAAGGATGAAATATGGGGAAAAGTGCGCCAAACCTGCCACAAAAGATCTTTAAAAATAAATAAATAAATAAATAAAACCTCCCACGAAAGAAATCTTCCGTTCGTTTGAACTTTGAAGAGATTCAAATCCTCAAATCCATATCTCTTGTTCTTTGTTCACATCACGCCATCTCTGTTACAAGGGGTTTCTTTTTTCTTTGTTTGTTTGTGTTTTTTTTTTTTCGTCCTTTTCTTATCTGTTCTTAAATGTATTTGATTTATTTTTTGTTTTTTTTCAATTTTGCTTTTTCCAGAACTCGAATCGCCTCCATTGTTGTGCCGAAGATGCAGTACCAGAGGCTCAAATAGCAGGACATGATGCAGCACTCACGCTACCACCACCCAGCTGTGTTAGCTGCTCCTCAGGTTTCTTCTTTATTTTTTATTTTTTATTTTCTATTTTTTTTAGTTTTGAAAGTTGATTCTTTTGTTTTGTTTTCGAGAACAGAGCATTCTGTGAAGGGCATTTGTTTTTTTCAATTTACCTATTTCGAAAGAACTGATTGTTCACATTAGGAAGGATGGAACTGTGTTGCCTCGCATAGGTGCATTGATAGAGGTAAATGTTGCTCTTATTTGGAAGAAAGTTAAAATCATTATTTGGGTGAAACTGTATAGATGAATTTCATAAACTAGCAAATTCTCCCTGTTTTGTATTTCTTAAGAGCTTTTTCAATACTTATTTTGTGTAAAAATGTGCAGATGAATTTGGAGTTTTTTGCCATAGATAGCCAGGTATATGATGTCGCACTCGGTCCACTATTGAAATCGCTATCTACAATTTGAATAGTCATTTTAAACATATTCTCCTCTGTGCACGTTGCCTTGTCTGCGTTTATGTGTTGAAGAAATAAATTCAAAATTTCCCTAGAACTAAAAATAAATAAAAATCAAGGCAGTAGAGATATCATTTTAATGTCTTTGTTACCATAGTTAATTGTTGCAAACGATTAGTTATTTTTGAATTGGAACGCATTCAGAAATTTCAAAGGGGGATAGGGGTTGGATTTGGAATGTCAAGTTCTTATAGATATTGCTGATTGCATTCACTGGACTGTTTCTTTTCCCCATTGATGCTGATGTGTTTTCTTTTTTTTTTTTTAATCTTTGTTCCTTAACTCTCTCTTTCTTGTGCAGGGTTTTATTACCAACAATGAGAGGGCCTTAGAGGAACTGTTTGGGGATGAGGAGGATACACACAAAGGTGTTGCATGTCCGAATGTGATGGCGACTCGCATTGCTACAGTTTTTGGTTCTCTGAGGGTACATAAAATAGTGGTTTACAACAGGATTTGATTGATGATCAAGTGGCAATTTTCTGAAGCATGTGCATCATTTCCATATGTTTTAACTTTTTTTTAATTTTTTTAGTTTTGAAAGTTGATCTTTTGTTTTGTTTTCAAGAAGAGAGCATTCAAAACTCTCCATGTTTCTCAGCTGCTGGAGGGAAGCTAGTGGAGTCAACAGAGGAGGATACTGTCCGAGTGAGAGAGCGGAGAAAGGAAAAGCAAGCCGAGGATTTCTTCTGCCTCCCTCTCTCTTTCTCTCTCCCTGGTCTCTGCCTATAGATTTTGTTACTTTTGTTAACTAATACGATCTTCTTTGCAAAACTATTAGTGATTCCTTTTTCTTTGAAGTAATGTTAGTGATAATAATCTAACAAGAAATGTTACGCTACTCTTATAGATTTTCTCAAATTTCTATGGATGAAGATTGGGCTGAAATTTATGGGCATGCATCTGATTGAAAAACTTCCCACGGTAGTATAACTTGGGTGAAATTGGAAAAGGAAAAAATTAGACTTGAGCCTATGTACAAGTTGGTGATGATTAAATTTCAGTTATTTTAGATGTTTTTGTGAAATACTTTATAAACAGTGTATATATGAAATTTATGTATTAGTTTGGTTCCATATAATAATACTGATAGTAATTACATCAAATAATGTAATTTATTCTTCTTAAATGTATTTATTTTTTATTATTTTCAATGAAAAGTCATTACACAATTAGCAATCAAATATTTAGTCTCTAAAGTTTCTAACAGGTTTAGAATGAAATAAGTTTTTGTCACTAGGATTTTGGTCTCAAAAAAAACTTTCTGAAACCAAAATAAACAAAATCGCCACTAATTTTTTGGTCACAAAAAACCATTTTTTCTGCAGTGGTAAGACATTCAACGACAATAGTAAGTCGTTGAAAATATATTTGCCAGTTAAAAAAAAAAAAAAAGAATTTAGTGACAACAAATAGGTTGTCGAAATAAGTATATTGTCACTAAAATTTGTATTTTCAACGACGACTACCTTGACATTGTATTCTTTTATCGACAAAATACCATTGTCATATAAAAGTAATCGGTGATGCAAATTGTGCTTAATCAATAACAATTACTTATTGTAGAATAACATTTTCAGTGATAATGTAAGAAAGTCGTCGTTAAAACAATTAATGATACGCATATATAGCGACAACTGCTAACAACATGATTTTTTTTTGTTAATAACTTTCAACGACGACTTTCTAATTTTTAACGACCACTTTTGTCGCCGTTAAAAATCAATTTTCTTATAGTTTTTATTTTGAGAAATTACTCAAACACTATGCATTTACCTCAGATATATTTTTGTCTCTTTTAATTATATGATTCCGTAAATTTGTGGTTCTAAAATTGGTCACGTAATATCTCCTAATAACTATCCTTCTTAATATTTTTGGAATATTATTTTAATTATATGACTTGACCTAAAAATTAAATGAAAAAGTTTTAAAACGTTAAAAAAAATAGTAATAACAAGTACATTTCTATTATTTTGAAGTTTGATTTTTTTTTTTTTTTGGAGAGGTTCTGGTAGAATCTCTCCCAGAAACACTACCGGTAGAGTCTCTTTTTAAACCGTCGAGATTGAATCGAATGGTTGACATATCATGGGTGTATCATATTTATCATACACCTTACCTCATATAACTATTTCCATCTAAAATCTTCTTCATCGCCGGCGACGGACGCCGGCGATCCAACCCCGACGTCGACGACCGACCCACCCCTGGTAGCCCCCACTGCCAGCCCCAGCTCCGGCTCCCCCTCTCTCGCCGGCAGCCCCTCTCTCTTTTCCCCTCTCTCTCTCTTCCCTTTCTCTCTCTACTCCTCTCTCTCTCTTCCCCCGCCGGCGCCCCCCACCCCAGTCCCCCCCCCATCCCCCATCGCTGGCCCCAGCCCCAACCGCCCCCTCTCTCTCTTCCCTTTCTCTCTCTTCCTCTCTCTCTTCCCCTTTCTCTCTCTTCTCCTCTCTCTCTCTTCCCCCGCCGGCGCCCCCCCACACCAGTCCCCCTCCCCTAGCCTCCCCTCACCCCCCGCCCCCCCACCGCCGGCCCCAGCCTCGGCCGCCCCCTCCCCGCCGACAACCCCTCTCTCTCTTCCCCTCTCCCCTTTCTCTCTCTTCTCCTCTCTCTCTCTCTCTCTTCCCTCTCTCTCTCTTCCCCACCCGCGACTACCCCTCTCTTTCTCTCTCTCTTCTCACATCGGGGGTAGGGTGGGGGGGGCTGGGCTGAGTCGCGGTGGGGGTGGGATGGGGGGGCGCCAGTTTGCTGGGGGTGGGGGGCCGAGCGCTGGGAAGAGAGAGAGGAGAAGAGAGAGAAAGGGGAGAGGGGAAGAGAGATAGGGGGTGCCGGCGGTAGGGGGTGGCCAGGGCTGGGGCCGGCGGTGGGGGGGCGAGGGGGAGGCCGGGGAGGGGGGACTGGGGTGGGGGGGTGCCGGCGGGGGAAGAGAGAGAGAGAGAAAGGGAAGAGAGAGAGGGGCTGCCGGCAGGGGAGGGGGAGCCGGAGCTGGGGTCGGCAGTGGGTCGCCGACGTCAGGGTTGGGTCGCCGGCGGCGGAAAGGTCGCCGGCGATGAAGAAGATTTTAGATGGAAATGGTTAAATGAGGTAAGCTGTATGATAAATATGATACACCCTTGATATGTCGACCGTTCGATTTAATCTTGATGATTCAAAAAGAGACTCTACCGGTAGTGCTTTTGGGAGAGACTCTACCACAATCTCTCCCTTTTTTTTTTCTTTTAAGTTTCAAGATTTATTTAAATTTGATATGTTAGTTTGATTAATGTTATAAATCATATTTTATACAGCTTGAGAAGGATTATCTTTATATTACAAAATCAATAATATTTTATTTCCTCAAAATTAAAATTAAAATTACGGCGAGAAGATTTGGAGAGACAAAAAAAAATCCTCCTTTTTCATTTGGGAATAAAGGAGATTCCAACTGAGGCAAAATCTTTTTCTTAAAAACAACAAAACAAGTATTGAAACCAAAAAAAAAAAAAAAAAAAGCCTCGTTTGGCATTATTTTCAAACTATTTTTCACATTTTCTGATAAAAATTTTCGGAAATGATTCCAAAATAATCTTTGTGTTAACACTAAATTTGAAAACAAAAATGAAAACAAAGGACATTTTCATATTTTGTTAAGAATGATAAAATCAAATTAATTGCTTTTGTTCATTTTTTAAAACTTAAACATATAATAAATATTTTAGAAACAAACTCAAACAAAAATTTATGTTTTCTTATGATCAAAAGAAAAACAATCGAACACAATTTCAAAGACTATCGTAACACATTATTAAAATATTTTTTTAATAAATTATTAAAATGTTCTCATTTACATACTATATTCAAAATAAAATCATTATCAAAATGCTCTCAAATGGACCAATTCTCCCGCAACTACAAAGTACAATTCTACTAATAAAGAAGACGCAGCTACATAAAAGAGACATGTAATACTTTAAACAATATTCAATAACCATTCGAGGAGGAAAAGGGGAAAAAAAAAATTTATGATCACCAGTGTTTTAAACATGTGTAAGGAAAAACAATATAATTACATCATTTTTTTTTTTTTTTAGAAAAATGGATTTGAGATCCATTTACTTTCAGATTTTTTAGCCTCACAAGCAGGAATACTTTTTTAAATATGACAGAGATAAAATTTTTATATTAGTTTTTCTTAGTCATCCATGCAGGGTCTACCCTGTCATCATCAACTCAAATATCAGTAGCCGAAATTAGAATGAAGACCTAAAGAACATATAGTGGGACTTGGACCGAAATGTATAAAGAGGAAATACCTAACAAAGATAAGTTCTTTTTGTCATCCCATTCATCTCTATACATAAGAAAATAATGATATTACTATTATTATTTTTTTATATTAGGAAAGGCTAAGGGGGAGTTTGGACCCCATTTTTGTTTAAACTTATTTCAAATTTTTTTTTTTGTCTTTTTTCTAAAAAGTTTTTGTCTTTTTCTTAAAAAGTTTTTTGTCTTTTCTGAAAATTCAAAAAAATTTACTATTACAACTAAAATATTTCAATTCAAACTAGCCCACCAAACTCACCCTAAAAAAATAACTGTATTAAAAAAAGTATTATAAAGATTATTATATTAACATGATTTAAAAAATAAATATTAAATTGATATGATACAAATAAATTAAAATTTATATCATAGTAATCAACAATAAAAAATTTATATCATATTAATTAATAAATTAAAAAATGATAATTTTGATAATTTTTTCATTGTATAACTCCATCATTTGATCCAATAATAAATTAAAAAATAAGAAAGTTGCTTCATTTACTGACTTCCGTGGCCGACAACTTTGAGTGGGTTGGTACTCTATGTGGAAAACAAGTTGTCATTTTTTTGTCATTTAGTACATCCTGCTCAGCGGCTATCCTAGCCAACCGCGAAACCCGAAACCCGACGTCCGGCCCATTGACCCTGTGCCTTATAGACCGCACAACCAACAAAAGGACACACCACTAGTTCACCATTTGGTCCAAAATATTCTCTCGTTCATTCTCAGTTCTCATAACACCAATAATTTATCACTTCCGACTTCCTTCGAGCTATGGCCGAAGCTCTGGTTTCTGCAGTCCTAGAGCAGTTGGTTTCGTTCACTAGTGAACAGCTACAGCATGAATGGAGTCTGATCAGCGGCATTGAGGGGAAAGTTGAAAGGCTCACCCGCAAACTTGAAGCTATTCAGGCCGTGCTTGTGGATGCTGAGAAGAGGCAGATCAAGGATGCCAGTGTAAGAAACTGGTTGTGGAGCCTCAAAGAAGTGTCCATCCAGATCGATGCTGTGTTGGATGAGTGGAACACTGCCATTCTCCGAGCTGATATTCTTAAAAAGGAACATCCTTTTTGGAAGGTATGCTTCTCTGGACAATCCGCTTGTTTTCATGATCCTCTTCAGGTCAATTTGGTCGGTCTTCGTCGTAGAATAGCTCGCAAGATCGAAGACTTAAATCAAAAGCTGGATGGTATCTCATCTGACAAAGATAAATTCAGCTTTATCACCACTGAGAATAATAGATTCACTACAACTGAACATCAACGACCGAACACGACTTCATTCGACATTAATATAGCTGATGTGTTTGGTCGAGAGGCGGAAAAGAAAAATTTAATCACGAAGTTGCTGAGTGAGAGTAGCGAAATTGCTGAGAGAGGGCACGAGATCATTCCTCTTGTAGGAGCTGGGGGAATTGGTAAAACCACTCTAGCCCAACTAGTGTACAATGATAAGATAGTTAGTGCTCATTTTGACTTGAAAATTTGGGTGTGCGTGTCAGAACCTTTTGATGAGACATCAATTGCCAGAGTGATTGTTGAAGCTCTTAAAATCCCTGAGTCGCATAGTTTGGTTGGATTTCAAGCCTTACTAGAGGGTATTCATAAGTCAATTGGAGGGAAAAAGTTTCTTCTTGTCCTAGATGATGTATGGGCTGAAGAAGATAGGAAGTGGAAACAACTAGAAAACTCTCTCAGAAACGGTGCTGTAGGAAGTAAAATATTGGTGACAACTAGAAAAGAGAAAGTTGCGATCATGATGGGTGCAAAAAATAGCATGATTAGCATTCAACATTTGTCCGGAGAGGTTTGTTGGTCCATCTTTAGTCAGATTGCATTCTCAGAGAACGAAAAGAGTGACGAATTAGAGGAAATTGGACAGCAAATTGCACAGAGGTGCAAGGGCTTACCTCTTGTTGCAAAAACATTAGGAAGTCTTATGCGTTTTAAAAAGTACACTAAAGAAGAATGGGAGAGAGTGTTGCATAGTGAATTGTGGCAACTACTGGAGATTGAGAATGAAGTCTTCGTTCCACTCTTGTTGAGCTATTATGATTTGCCTCCTCTTGAAAAACGTTGTTTTTTATTCACTTCGTATTTTCCAAAAGATCACGTGATTGATAGAGACCACGTGATCCAATTGTGGTTATCGGAGGGTTATTTAAACATAAAAAAAGACTACAAGAGAAAAGGCATAGATTGCTTTGAGAGTTTAGCAATGCGATCTCTTATTCAAGATTTTGAAAAAGACGAAAACGGAGACATCAGAAGATGTAAGATGCATGATATGGTTCATGATTTTGTCTTGTTTCTCTCAAAAAATGAATGGTTGAATTTACTGTTAAAATCAGAGGAGAGTACAAGTCTAGAAGAGAAGGCATTTCATTGTACACTAGTACTAGAACCTGGAGCAGAAATTCCTACTTCAATTTACAATAAAAAATTTCTACGAACACTCTCTATTAGGGACTTTGGCAATGATAGTGACGTCATTAGATGGGATTTGTTGTTGAAGCAAACATGCCTTAGGACTTTGGATTTGCATGATTGTAATTTTGCAAAATTACAGAAGGATATTGACAAATTGGTACACCTAAGGTATCTCAGTTTATCCCAGAGGAGATCTGTTTTCTCTCATGATGTTGTTATCGAATTGCCAGAGAGTATGTGCAATTTATTCAATTTGCAAACGCTAATATTGAAGTGCTCTGTGCGTGAGCTTCCAAAAGGGATCCACAAACTTGTCAACTTAAGGCATTTGTATCTAAAGGATGCAATTCGTCTTCCAAAAGGTTTGAGAGAATTAACTTGCTTGGAGACCTTAACTCAATTTGAGGTTGCAACGGAAGACACTGGGAAATTCAAGAATAGGCACATGAAGCTTGAAGATTTGAACAAGTTGAATCATCTTGGGAGTCTTTCTATTCATGGGATTGGAGAGGTAGAAGATGTGGTTGAAGCTGATAGAGCACAACTCAAGAGAAAAGAAGGCCTTGTTGAGTTGAGGTTGTATTTTGGTGGTGATTACTCAGAATTAAGAAGTCGTAATTCCACATTGTTACTTGAAGGCCTACAGCCGCATCCAAACTTGAAGCATTTAGTTATTGGGAATTACTATGGGACAACATTGTTTCCTGGTTGGATGACTTCATTAATCAATTTGAAAGGTCTTGTGCTCGTACGCTGCCCTAATTGTGAAAGTCTAGGGCCTTTTGGAAAATTGCCCTTCCTTGAAAAGCTCACGATTTGGGATGTGCAGAAAGTGAAAAAGGTGGGGGTTGAGTTTCTGGGAATGGGAGCAGACAGCGACCCGACGAAGATGGATAATTGCTCGTCGTCCACATCATTCCCAAAATTGAAACATCTTGGATTTTGGGAAATGAGAAATTGGGAAGAGTGGGAATCCTGCACAAGCTCGGGAAATGAAGACCGTATTTCTTTAACAACTATAATGCCATCCCTTGTTTCCCTGGAAATCGATATGTGTCGGAAGCTAAAAGCACCGCTTCCAGACTTCCTAAGAAGGACACCTCTTCAGAAGCTAACCATCGGAGGTTGTCCAAATCTCGAGCAACTCTGCCAACAAGGAATGGGAACAGAGGAGTCAGTGAAGATTCTCACCTCCCCAACATCGCAACACGCGACTGATGCAAAAGGGGAAACTCACACTTCCACTGTTCCCCAAGTGTTGCGGTGTAATGATCATGAAATATCACCAGCCGAAGATGATGATGAGAATCTCCAAGAGCACAGAGTTTTACATCGCTGACTTCACTGGTAACTTCTCCCCCTCTTGTTGTACATTGCTTTACTTTTGCAACTAATATTTGTTTTTTTGTTTTTTTTTTTTTTTTTTGAATATTTGTTAATGCTTTCTAATATATTTGTATGCATTTCTCTCTATTTAGACAGCACAATTCGATTAATGGGCAAGCACAAGAAAACAGTGCATTCTACCACTAACTTTACTGGTAATTTCTCATCTTCTTGCAATTTGATTTTGTCTTGGTTTTTTCATTTTATATTACCAGCAAGTATCATTTTTCTGATGAAGACATCTGTACTATAATTGAATTTTTTTATTAAAGCTTTTTCTCTCTCTATTTAGAAACTCTCTGCAGTATTTCCATTAATGACCAAACGCTAGGAAACAGACCACCACCTGCAGTATTTTTGTATATATATCTCTGGTAACTTCTTCTCTTATTAATTATGGTTAGCTTTACATTTCCACTTTGAGCTGTAACATTTTCAATAAAAATGGAATCTTATTCATCACCTATAATCTATAACCATACTGAGTAATCCTGATCATCTTAATTCCATTTCCTTCACTTTTCTTCCTGTAGGCTATAGCACAACGTCTGTCAGCTTTGTCGAAGAAATCGCCGAGTATATGTATGAAAAATGGGTTCTCATCATTATCTTTTCTCTTATTTTGTTATTTTAAATGCTTTTGTTTCAAATCTATCTATTACTAACTGATTTATTTGCAATTTCAGATTGTCAAATTGAATATACTTCATGTCCAAATCACCGAATCAGAGCATGTTGCTTGGTATTATATGTTCCTGTGCGTATAATAATCTGTTATGAGGTTGAACAAGTACTCTTATTATTTGCCAAATGATTCATTTATTGTTGTTTACTAGGATCTTATTTTACTATCACTGTTGTGCCTAGCTCTGAGGCATGTAGCTGTTTGAGGAAATGTGTCATATCAAGTGCTCTTATGATTCAACAATGACTTAAAGCTCCTTCGCTACTTGACGCTTACGAATATTTTGGCTCGTTAAGTGCGATCTCCTCCAATTTGGATTCTTCCATTTTATCAACTCTAACTTCTCCATGAAACGTGCATTAGAAGGATTATGCCTCGGCTCATATTTAAGTTGTTATGGGTAATTGATTCAATTTTCTATCATGAAAGCATTATCATATAAGTTTTTCGTAATTTCAACCTTGGAAAATCCCTTGATTTCCTTTTTCTTTCGGCGTTTATGTTTTTGCAGCCTGAACAGTTGAAAGGACCTCCACGAATGAGCTGCAATATCATGTGCATTAGTTTATGTAATTATTGCAATATTTTCTTGCTCGCCTTGTATATTTTGTATACTTTGTTGATCAATACAAAATTAGAATTGAACTTGGGCAGTGTTAGCTCTTGAAAATGTATATGGGCAGTATAGCTTTCAGTGCTTAATATTCTTCACAATGTTTTTGTTTGCAGGATCTTTTATAAAGCTATTCTTGATTATTGTTTTGGAGCGCCTTCCTAGATGATTAAAATTTTGCTTCGAGATGTTCTTTCTATCTGTTTTGACCTTAAGTATTGTGAGGATGTTGATGGAGACATGGAAAATCATCCCTGGTTATAAAGCTCTTGTGGTATAGTATAACGACTGACTAGTTGAGTAAAACAATTACCATAGAATGATTTCTAGTCTATTATCGATAACTCACACTTGCCTGTGCAGTAAGCACCTGTGACATGATGTTTTTCCTTTTTCCTTTGTACCTTTCATCTTTATTTGTAGTTTCCCTGTCTTTCCTCTCTCTCTCTCTCTCTTTTTTTTTTTTTTTTTTTTTTTGCATGGAGTTATACAATTTTTGTTATGAGTTTTGTACAATTTGTCGCAGAATGGTTTTCCCAAGTGATCCTAATCATCTTAATGTCAAGTCTTCCATTTCCTTTGCCTTTCTTCCTATAGGCTATAGTATAACGTCTTTCAGCTTTGTTGAAAAAATCGCAGTATCTATATGAAAAAAGGTTCTGATCATCATCATTTTACTGATTTATTTATTTTAAATGCTTTTACTTCAAATCTTTCTACAGCTAAGTGATTTATTTGTCTTGCTTGGTCTGGACATCCGAGTTGAAATGTAAATTTTTTTGTGGTAGGCTAATATATGTCCCTATTTGTATAATAATCTCTTCTAAGGTTGAACAAGTACTCTTATCATTTGGCAAATGACTCGTTTATTTTTGTTTTTTTTTTTACTTATCTTATTTTACTGTCCCTTTTCTGTTTTTTTTGCAAATGAGGCGTGAAGCTGTTGAATCTGTTTAAGGAAATGTGTCATATCAAGTGCTTTTATGATTCAACAATGGCTTGAAGCTCCTTCACTACCTGACGCTTACAAATATTTTCATTTGATCAATCTGGATTCTTCCATTTGATCAACACTATCTTCTCCATGAAAAGTGCTTAAGAAGGATTCTGCCCTATTTCAAATGCAAGTGGTTATGGGTAAGTGAGTCAATTTTCAGTTATGAAAGCACTATATAATATATATATATATATATATTTTAATAATTATGCCTTAAAATTCATTGATTTCTCTTTTTCTTTCCATGTATATGTTTTTGCAGCAAGTTGGCAAGAAATGTAGAAAGATGTTCCCCATGAGCTGCAGTGTCATGTGCATTGGTTCATGTAAACGGTATACGTCCTTTATTCTTTTCCTTTCTACTCCAAGTTCAAACTGAGCTGTCTTACTACTTTTTTGACCATCAATACTATCGATTCTGTTATTAGGGGAAATTTAACCTGGCTGTTGTTAGCTCTCAAAACCGTCTATGAGGAGTAGCTTTCAGTGCCTAAAAATTTTCATAATGTCTCAGTACTTAAAAGTTTTGCTTCGTGACGTTCTGTTTGTATTCTTTATCCATAGGTACTGCGATGATCTTGATGAAGACATGGAAAATCACCCCTGACGAACCTCTTGGTGCTTCTTTTATCTTCCTTTTTTTTTTTTTTTTTTTTTTTTTTCAGGTTTTAGTTCTTGTTCCAAACTATGTGCGCAACCTTGAAGTAAAATTCCACTTGATGAGGGAGGGATTTGGTATCAAGGAATTCCGCTTGAAGGGGTTATTTTATGTATTCTTCTTGTTCTATAATCAATCATCCTATGACGACCAAAAGAAGCTTGAATATTGCATGCTATAAATCCGTTATGTAGTGAATGATATGTGTACGAAAATTCAAGTCTGCGTAGCTGGAAAAATTTTGAGTAAGTTGTAGAAAAAGATTTTGATGAGTAATTGATGCAATTATTAGTTTCGAAAGCATCATTATCCTATAGCTTGGATGACCTTTTGTAGGTGCTTAATGCAATGTTCCTTTTTAAGAGCATTTCATTGCTTTGATGTCTTGGCAGCATCTCTGAACAGCTAGCGTAAAAGTAATAGAAGGTCTTCAACTTTCGCTGCTATATATGCGATTTGGACTGGGTAAATCAGTAATTATACAATATTTTTCTGGCCTTGCAATATGTATAATTCACCAAATTCTGGATTGGCTTGAAACTATCTTCTTTACTTTAAAATAAGTTTGTATTTTCAGAGACAATCTTGGGAGCACAACAAAGCACAATCTCTGGACTGTTTGTCTGACAGTTCTTGCAACAAAGGTTTGTCTCGTGAATTACTTTAATATGTACTTTAAGTTCATAATCACTCTTTTTGCTTCATTTCTTCAATAGTTTCTGATATGTTTGTCCATGTCTCTCTTTATATAGGTTACGTGTATCTCCATTAGTTTGCAAGCTCAAGAACAGGCATACTATCACTCTGGCTTCATCAAATTGGTCTTTGCGAATCTCTGATTGCTTGGGAATTTACAACATCATTTTTTAGGTAAGGGGAAATTTTATATCGGACATTCTTTAGCTCAATAAGTCTATCTACATGTAGTTTTAGTCGTGAAACTGTCTGCAATCAAATTGTTGTCTTCAATATTTTTATTTTTTCAACTGATATCAAATTTTTTCTTCATTGAATTCTAAGGTTAAATAATCACGGAAAATTGGTCAGGTACATTGGCATCCTCCCTTTCCTGGTTGGATAAAAATTAATACTGATGGTGCAGCTAATGGATATCCAGGCCAGCTAGGTGAGGGTTCAACAAAGGTTGTTTTGCTCGTCCTCTTAGTTGCCGTTGCTGCATTGGATTATGCTAAAGGATTCAGTCAGGATAACCTTTGGTTCGAAAGTGACTCAGCTAATGTTGTGGATTTGTTGAAGAATAAAAATGTGGAGATTCCTTGAGCTACAAAGCTAGATGGAGTATTGCTCTGAATTACTTGCCATCTATTAATTACTTGCATGGTCTCTCACATTTTCCGCAAAGGTAATCATGTTCCGGATTGTCTGGGCAGAGTGTTCACCTTGACGCGGTCGCACGATGGTTTCGAGCCCGAGCTTCTGTTTTCCTTGGATCAATCAATTCAGCAGGGCGTCCCAATTATCATTTAATTGACAACTGACCTTAGTGGTAGATATGCACTCTTTTTTCCCTCTAGCATTTTTCCCTTTGGGTTTTGGTTAGAGGGTTTTTAATGAGGCATATCTGGAGATGCTAGCAAAATCTTAGTTTCGGCTTTGATTTTTGGGATCATCTCCCAGTTTTTATTTATTTTTCTTTTCTTTTCACACTTACGTGTGTGATAATCTTTGTCTTCTCCCCTAAATGTGTTGTTTCTTTTTTCGGTGCCTGAGTGCGCTTTCTATTTTCCGTTTCTTTATTTCTTGTATAACTTTTATGTTTTAATTTTTTTAATAAATTAGAGTTGAGAGTTTAGTGTGGGATAGGTGGTTTAGGGGGTGTCAACCTAGTTGGGATGTTCTAAATCATCTTGATGCTAATTACTCTCTCTCATCATTTACATAAATGATAGTTCTATTGACATATCATTCTTGACTTTTTGCATCCCCTTTTAAATTCACATCCCTAGTATTTTAAAATGATTAAATTAACTAATCACAGACCCCGTTTAATTCCCCAATTACCCCCACCTGTTTTATTAGATAAATATTATTTCACCACTTAAATATCTTTTCACACGTGTCATTAAACAAGAATACTTTGATAATCACTATTCTCTAGACCACAAGCTTTTTTTTTTTTTTTTTTTTTTTTTCAATTATTGAAACTTAATGCACAAAGTTGTTTTCGTACAAAAACCAATTGTTGAGTTAATTACAAAAATCAATATTTTTACTATTATATTCAATGTTTAAAATGTAAAAAAACTGTAAAAACAAGTGTAATTTCCCTTAAAAAAAAACAAGTGTAATTAATAATAAGCAAATTGCAAAGTATTATATACAACAATTTTTTTTCTTTTTTTCCCCTAAAAATTAGATACATTAAAGGTAAACATCATGAATAAAGAATTTTTCTCTTTTTTCAAAATAGTAAAGATTTTTCATGCGAATGTATAGAACAAAACGAGTTTAATACCCGTTCGTTGTACGGGAAATGAAGAAAAAAATAAATAAAAAATTAAATATTATATGATAAAAACAGTTGGTTAAGATAAATATTATAATTATAATCAATATAATTTTTCTCAAGATTTCTCCCAATAATGAAGATGCAAAATCAAAATAATAATAGAACTAATAATAATAAAAATGAAAACAAAAGCAAAAAATAAAAAAAATCTTCTGTAGTTATACTTATTTAAAGAAAAATAATGCAGAAAAAAATAGAAAAAAAATCTTTAAACTCAAAAGAATCTGAAAAAACTAACCCTAACAAAAAAAAATTATAATAAAATAAAATATATTACTCATTTTCTTCTTTTTTTACTGTTTTAAAATTTTTATTAGGTTATATACATGTAAAAACTAAAAAACATGATTTTTAAAATATAAAACAAAAAAAAAATTGCATGCATAATCCTTAAAAAAATGGGTCTTTAAAAAATAGAATAAAAGAAACAAAAAAGATACACAAAAAAAAATCCGAAATAAAGATAAAAAATTTAAATTAAAAAAATTGTTTAAAAATCAAAAAAGACAAAGTGAACAAAAACACAATACAATAATAGATCAAAATCTAATATCTAAAATTTCACAGAAAAAAAAAAGGCAAAATATGTGAGAACAAAACTGTCATTCCACTGTAGATAAGCCAAAATCAGTACATAGGATAAGGGCAAAATTGACAGTTTAATATAAGAAAAGCAGCTACTGTGCATTACTGTAGGAAAAAAGAACCGTACAGCAAAAGTAACAAAAATAAAAAAAAAACAAAAATAAAAATCACTATTTATTAAACAATGAAATATTACATTTTTTTACTATAGCAAAGCAGCAAAAATTTAAAAAAAAAAACTGTAACAAAGAAATAAAAGTTAAAAAAAAAAAGACCATTTATCAAATAATAAAACAAAACAGTAAAAGTAAAAAAAAAAACGTAACAAAGCACCAAAAATTAAAAAAAAATACAACAATAACAAAAGTAAAAAAAAAATACAACAACAAAAGTAAAAAAAGGAAAAAAAAATCAGCAAAAGTTAAAAAAAAAAAAAAGGAAAAAAACACAACAAAAGTAAAAAAAGAAAAAAAACAAAGAGAGCAGCAAATGTTATAAAAAGAAAAAAAAAAGCAGCAAAAAAAAAAAGAAAAAAGACAGCAGACGGAAAGAAAGAAAGAAAAAGAAAAAGAAAAGAAAAAAAAAAGCCTAAAACTGTTCACTGAACAGTGAAATCACTATTCAGTGAACAGTGACACGCAGGGCAGCTGGCAGGCTGGCAGGGGATAAATGAGGGGTAAAATGGGCAGTTCACTGTTCATGCCCAAAAAGAAGAAGAAACAGAGGGGCAAGTGCGTCATTTCACTATTTTGCACTGTTTTACTGTGCGGTACTGTGCATTACTGTAGCTATAACGCGAAAAATAAAAAAAAACCCCGAAAAATACTGTTCATCACTGTTCTTTGAACAGTAAAATTAGCCTTTCCTTTAGTATATGTATATAATATATATACATATACACATATATTATTGAGGCTTTTTATAATATCAAACTTTAGTTCTGAAATTAAGTCCATAATAGTTATCCTTTTATGTCATTTTGTTCGAGGTTTTTTTTTTTTTTTAAATAATTAAAGCTTAATTGATAAGGGTATGTGCAAAGTTAAGAGGTGTGTGTGCATAGAACTATCCTTACATAAAATCGGGGAAAAAAAAATCAATCTATACGAAGGTCAGTGTAGAAAATGATTCATTATTTTTTTAGTCTCTGTAGAAATTTTACTATTCCAATCATTCCCATATGGCGTTTTTCCATCTAAGTTTTTGACATTTTTATAAACTAAATGACAATTTGTGTAGTATTATGAAAAATCTTAATCCATAAGATCTCTAATCCAGTTCAAAACATCGGATTTTACGGATTTGATTTGCGGATTCAATATGTGGCATCTGAAAATAAAAATAAACATGTTAAAATACAAAATAGTTCAATAAAATACAATTTCTTACAACACAATCATCTTCAAAATAAATCAAATTGTAGTGTTACAATCAAAACAATGAACAAATCAATTTAAAAACTCAAAATAAATTATTCATCATTCATCAGTCTATTTTATGTAAATGAACATAATCATATTTTATACATAGATGGGACGCACGAATTTTACTATCCTAATCCGTTACCAATTGTTAATCCCCAATCTAGTTTAATATAGCAGATTGGATTGGATTGGATTGGATTGAATATATTGAGTGTGTCTTTGGATTCGGTGAATAATACCCTAATACAAAGTACACGTGGATGAAGGAAAAGATTATTGTAGGCTGATGAAAATCTAGCATTATTTACATTTTTGTACCATATATTTTGCTTTAATTATTCAAAAAGTATGCCATGTATTTTGAACTTTTAACATTTCTATACCGTCAAATTATATTTAAGATACAAATTTATATACACTAGTAAATTTTGTGGATTACACAACGGTTATTTACTGTCGTGTAAAGTTTACACGACGGTTATATAACCGTCGTGTAATCCAGCGTCATGGAAGATATCACGATTGTTATATAACCGTCGTGGTATCTCAAGATTATATAACCGTCGTGTAATATTCAACATTACACGACGGTTTGGGCTCAAAACCATCATGTAATGTGACAATTACACGATGGTTCAGACTCCAAACCGTCATGTAACGTATACAATCAACGAAAAAAATAGGAAAATTTTTTTTTCAAGAAAAATTAGATGACGGTTCTCACTGAGTACACGACTGTTCGAGGAACCATCGTGTAATCCACAGATTACACGACTGTTCGAGGAACCGTCGTGTAATCCACAGATTACATGACCATTGTGTAATCCAAGGATTACACGATCGTTCGATGAAGCGTCATGTAATCCACTGTTTACACGACATGACCGTTCAAACGGTCGTGTAATCTACGACTGTACACGACCGTTTGACGAACCGTCGTGTAATCCACTGATTACACGACCGATTACACAACGGTTCGAACGATCGTGTAATCAGTGATTACACGACCGTTCGATGAATCGACATGTAATCCACGGATTACACGACAGTTTTGGCTCAATCATCGTGTAATCCTCCGTTTACACGACGGTTTTGATGAATCGTTATGTAATCTCTGTCGTGTAATCCAACTTCTGTAGTAGTAATATGCTCTCCATCAACACTTAATTTGACCTTAAAATGCCTAAATTACTCTTAAAAAGAAAAACCAATTTACCATGTCTTAAAGTTCTTCTTCTTCTTCTTCTTCTTCTTTTTTTTTTTTGACTAAATAAGAAAATTTTTTTTATCAAGCTACTAAAGGGCAAAGACAAACATCAGCAAAGAGACAAGCCCACAGAATATAACCCAGAATAAGCTAACCGGCCAATCACCGAACAGCTAGGAAACCATCAAATGGACCTAAAGTCTACAAACCAACGGGACAACACACAGGTAATCAGCCCACTCAGGGAAAGCCGAAGGGATCCTCTATCCCAAGCACGAAGGAAAACTCCTAAAACAGATGACAGGAACGCAAGATCTGCCTATCAAACAACACTCAACCAAACAACGACTAAAATCCGATCAATAAAACCTAGATCAACAAAAAAACCTACACGAAGAAGCAGAGGAGAAACCTCTGCCCTTATCATAAACAAACACATAAAATAGACAAAAGGAAAAAAGGGGAACCACTACAATCTTCGACAAAGCCACACCCATCAACGACGAAGCAACCATCGGCACAATTGGACTATCTTGGAATGAAGGCCAACAACAAGGAGGAAAAGCCGACTGCGCGTAAGGGACACATGCCACCCACAACGGGCAATGCAGGCCTACGCACTGACCTAACCCCTTCACCACCGTCCCGCAGCCCAACTCTTGCGATATCCACGAGCCTTCGCAACAATTATCACATAAATATACACATTTCTCAATCAATACTTAATTCTAACATTTAAAGTTATAATATAATATGAAGTTATACAAATGTTAAAGTCAAAAATACAGTTATACATTCTAAACAAAAGCATATAAGGTATACAAATGTAAATAACTCGAAAATGTATTGAAAGCGTGCTCGTTTAGTTTTGTTATGGGATTAAATTTTCAACAAGTGAAATCATACCGACCTTAGCTCAGTTGGTAGAGCGGAGGACTGTAGTCGGGCGTCACCCACAGCCATCCTTAGGTCGCTGGTTCGAATCCGGCAGGTCGGACTTTTTTGTTTTTTGTTTTTTGTTTTTATTCTCTCTCTCTCTCTCTCAAAATCGTCTTCTCCGACAGGCGCATTTTAGCGCTTACATTCCGACCAAGTGCCCATTAGCACCGAACTCGTAGCTCCAGCCTCCAGATTAATTCCACCCAAAAATAAAATAAACATTCCTCTTTTTCTTTGCTGTGCTTCGCAATCGCCATCTCTGCTCGCAACATTATGGTAATGCCCCTTTTGGATCTCCTCTCTCTCAAACGATTTTCTCTAGATTTCTGAAAATCTAACCCTAAGAATTCTCGATTTTCTTCTTCTTTCTCTCTTTTTCTTCCGTTTTCTTCGTGGCCAAACAGGATTTTATAATTTTAGGGATTTAGTGAATAAAGTGGGATTTAAAAAAAATTTTTTTTAACATTAACAAGGATTTAGTTTTTTGTTAATGGGTTTGGAAAAATTTTGCAGGCAAACACATTACGTTTGTATTTGACGTGTATAAGGAATACGCTTGAGGCTGCAATGTGCTTACAGGTACTTATATAACTTTTTATTCCTATTCTCAGCAAAAACTTAAAACTTCTCATTTGGATTTGGAACTTGTGTACAAGAAGCAAATTTAATGGGTTTTTTTTTATCTTTTTTTTTTTTTTAACTTATTTTACTGGGGTTTTTTTTGTTTTTCTGGTAGAATTTTCCTTGTCAAGAAGTCGAAAGACATAACAAGCCAGAGGTTGAGCTCAAGTATGTTTTATACTTTTGGCTTTTGAAATGTGCTTCTTTCATTTTTCGAGAACTTTGAAAGAAAAATAAAAACTGCTGGTAATACACAATTATGAATTGTCAGATCGTATCTTATTGGACGAAAAGAGATGTGAGAATTAAACAGAACATGTAGAAATATGATGGTTCAAAACTGTGCCGGCGGGTAGTTGTACAATCTGTTCATGTGGTATCGAACTAAAAGAAATATGACAGTTTAATGGAACATGATAGAAACCTGATGGTTCAAAATCATGCCTACGGGTTGTTTTTGTTTATAACTGTCTCTTTTGTTTTGTGATGCTTCTTTGTCGTTGTTGGATCGTTGTTTATATAAAGACGTAATTGTTTTGATCTTATTTTGCAGGACAAGCCCAGAACTTTTGTTGAATCCTGTAAGAAATTTTTTTTTTTTTAATTTAGGTCTTAATTAGAAACAACGGTTCTTAATCCAGCGTACAGTTTTTAGTAACTTTTGATGGCTTAGTTGTAAAAATTTGAAAAGAGGAAAAAAAGGGGCTGATTAGTTGCTTAAGATTTCTTTTTGAATCATTGGTGTTGCCGCTTGCAATCGTCATCTCATCTTACTTGCTTCATTTCTTTCATTGATAACGTTTTCTTGACAACCGCTATTTCAGGTAGTGATCTGTCGGAATGAGGCTGAAAAATGCTTAATAGAGACGTCTATTAATTCACTCCGCATAAGTCTCAAGGTGATATGACTATAATTCTTTTCTGTCCGATGCTTTCTTGTGCTTGATGGAACCATAGTAAATTAAGCACATTTTAGCCCACTTTAATTAATAGAATTAGGTATTGTGACAGTTGTTAATGAGGCCTCAAGAAGTATATTCTCTAGAGTAGTGCTTGGAACAAAAACTCTAATCCCAATTTTTAAGTATATTCTCAAGAGTAGTGCTTAGAGCAAAAACTCTAATCCCAATTCTTTTGTTTCAACTCACGTGGCATTGAGTTGTCATCTTTCTTTGGTATATGCAATCTTTTAATTTTATCTGATGTGGCAGTTTTGTGAACACCTACTAATAAGAGAATGACAACTCAGATGCGACATAAGTTAGTACAAAAAAGTTGGGATTGGAATTGATGTCCCTAGATTATGGATTTCCTTTTATATTTAAGTATGCAATTCTAGTAAGCCATTATATGGAAGCCTCAAGGTGATTATGAATTTTCTTTTCAGTTTGATGGTTTCTTGTGTTTGATGGGACTAAGGAAATTAAGCAAATTTAGCCAATTCTAAGAACCAGAGAGTAGGTCTTTTTTATGGGGCCTAAAAAAGTAAATTCTCTTTTAGGAATTTCCTTTTAGTTTCATGTTTACAATGCCAACACCAATTGACGATTCATCTCTGGTAATAGGTACATGGAACTGCGATCACTGACCCCATTTATTTTCTCCTGTTTCTATCATTTTGCTCATGTATAGGTAAGGCAGGCGGACGAACTTGAAAACATTCTAACTAAAAAATTTCTTAGATTTTTGTCAATGAGAGCAGAAGCATTTCAAGTGTTGAGAAGAAAGCCAGTACAGGTATGTAGGCCTTGTTCTCTGTTGCTGGTATTGGTATTTTTTCATTGTACTCTCGAGAATTTTCAAGTGTCTGGGAGAAACTTGCCCGTGAGAAAACTTTCGGAAAACACACCTGAATTGCCTGGCGTGTTTTGTAGACATTCCCTGGTAGTTCATCAATCAGCCTTATAACTGCATGTTTGTTCTTTTTGTTGCTTTGTTCTGCAGGGTTATGATATTAGTTTTCTTATTACCAATTACCACTGCGAGGATATGCAGAAGCAC
This sequence comes from Ficus microcarpa, assembly GCA_025413485.1. Taxonomy (NCBI): domain Eukaryota; kingdom Viridiplantae; phylum Streptophyta; class Magnoliopsida; order Rosales; family Moraceae; genus Ficus; species Ficus microcarpa. Next base: position 178,171 of record JAINRI010000041.1, read on the forward strand.
AAACTCATTGATTTTATCGTACAATTTATGGAGGCAAGAACTTCATTAAATCCCATAAACTCGCTTACTTATACTTCTTGAATGGCTGTACCGTTGTAGATATGTCTACGATTCTTAATTTAAAAATAACTGAAAGCAAGGGCATAATGATGAACCCCCTAGAATTTTGTCCTAATTGCAGAAGATTTGCTTTCTAGAGTAATTATGTTCTGTTCAAAAAAATGCACTTACATGGTACGGACATTGAAACATCCGAGTGTTGGTTTATGCTTTTTTTCCTTGTTTCTTTTTCTGCTTCTGGTGCCTTTCGAGTTTCGTGTTTTCGCCTAAAGGGGGTTTAGGTAGCAAATCAGAGAAACTTTCCCTCTTTCATCTTCTTTGCTGCATTGTTACGGTTAATGAAAAGTTTTTCGAACGCTTGATTTTTCCCATTTGCAGGATATAGATAAAGAGATAAGCGAGCTTAAGATGTCGGTGAATACGCGAGGGAGGCTGGTGGCGACCGAGTTCTTGAAGCAATTTATCTAAAGCATTTTGTAGATTACGATGTTGTATGCTTATATGGGGCTTTCAGATTGTGCCAATCGTTCTTGTTTATCACATTCCTCTCTCTCTCTCTCTCTCTCTCTACTAGTGTGGTTATGTGCCTACGGCACTTATGTGCTTAGGTTTTTATTCTTGTGTATTTTGCCATTTGAGTTCTAAGTCAAGGTAATCTCTTTGGTTAACCATTATTTAACACAAAGTCCTCATTTCAGTCCTCAACTCCAAAATCAATTGTAGTTCTCAAGGCCCATTCTTCCTCGTGCTTATAAATCACGTTTACTGGCCTGCATGAGAAAATATTACCTGCCAAGCAGAGTAATAAGCCACAAGACAATAATTATTTCCTGTAAAAACCAGAAAAAGAAAAAAAAATTGTGAGAAAATTAACAAATTCATTAGAAAACGACAAAACTATCTTAGTTTTCAACTTCTATCCAAAGCAAAATACTAAACAAATTATTGAAATTTTGTCCTTTTTCTTTCTAAAATCAAATTTCCTCCTACCACGAGAGCTAAGAGAACACAACAACTCTCTCTTCTCTCCTGAATTTCGCAATCAAATACTCACTTCGATTTTCAATCACTACCCACTAAAAACAGAGATTCACAAATTTATATCCAAATTCTCATATTCGAACCAATAATTCATATTGTTTGATCAATCCAAATATGCTTCTCAGTTTTGCAATAGATTAAACATGCATCTGCAACACTCAATACAATCACCAATGGTACAAAGACAATCTAAAGACTTTCCGATTTGTTTGCTTACTTCCCAGCTTAAGAACCAAAAGTTAGTAAAAACTTTCTCCGGTTTGTTTGCTTACATGTCTAAGTATCTTCACTGCAATGTTAAATTATTGTACTCATTGTAAAATTTGGGATTTAGATTTTTTTTTTTTTTTTTTTTAAGTGCTCTTCAATGGAAATTAACGCTATATTTTTTATATCAAAATTACCATATGCTAAACTTTACAACAGATTTACTATAAGATATAACCAATGCCAAATTTAGCATTTGATTTTTATTCGTTATTGTCTTATTTTTTTTATATAATATATTTCACAATACTAAGAATTCATTTTTACAAGATATGCTATTTTTTTATTGTATAGAATAAGACAAAGATATGTTTCACATTCTTTTATAATTAATATAATATTAGCATAGACAAATGCATTAGAGATACAAGAAAATCCTTTCGTACAAGACAACTTAAATTATTTGAAGTTTTAAAGAAAATAGCGTTTTCTATTTTCTTGGTAAAATATTATAATAAGTTTGTAAATCTTGTGTCTCTTGATTAACTCCCAAAATGAAAAACATTGTTTGGTGAATGAGTTTAGTTTAAGATTTTTAAGTTTTAATAGTAATTTTTTAGAAAAGAAAAAAAACTTTTTCAGAAAACACAAAAAAAATTTTTCAGAAAAAAATAAAAATCATGATGAAAAAAATTACAATTTAATTTAAACCAAACTCACAATCAAACAGGCCCTGAAGGAATGAAAAGTACACTCTTCTAAATTTTTACATGCCTAAGTGTAAGAAACTCCTTTCGTACAAGACAATATAATCACATGTTCTGTTCCTTATTTTACTCTGCATAACTGATTAATCGACAAGTTACTAGATCTCAAAGTTTTCAGATTATAGTCCATAGTGAACAAGCAGATTTGATATCATATAATAGCAATCAATATTTTAATCTTCAATACATACCATTTGAGAGTGTAGGCATCGAGAATTTGTTTGACGCCATACTTTTTTTTTTTTTTTTTTTTGGAGAAATTGAGGACATACCATTTTTGTTTACCTATTACAAAAAAACAAAAAAACAAAAAACAAAAAAAGGAAGTAACAGCCGCACATTTTTTATCCACTTACTTAAAATTTTGATATTTTATACTTATCTAATTGGAGGTCAAAATAACTAAAGTTATTTAGCTAAGACATTAATCTAGAGATATACTTTTTGAGAGGCAATCCTACCAATTGCCCAACGAAAAACTGATAAAAGTCTTTAATTAGTTTCTTTTCTTTTATTTTTTCTTTCTTTTTTTTAAAAGAAAAACGAAAGACATTAATGGTGTCCTTATACTTCTAGCCCAATGGTCATTGGGCCTTCAGCAACTACTAGCTGAAAGCTTCAAGAGTTATCAACACATGGTCTTTTTTTTGTGAGAGGTAAACAATTGGATGTGACAATCCTCAAATCTTGGATAATGAAGCGTTTTAAATAGGACCTCCTCAACTCTCATGCCATCACCACAGTTTATAAAGTCTTAATTACTTAAACTACTGATCCGTGTCATATAGAATATTTACATTGTTGTTATGCCAAGAGAACTACTTCACTTTCTTACAAATCTGCAGAAGTTCACTTGATGGTTAATCATTCTCAAATCATATGCCAAGATTACATGTCCCTGGTACTAAAGCATGGAATAAATTCTTTGGGAAAAAAATAAGGATGGAATAAATTTTAAATTCTAAAACACTTCCTTTTCCATAATTTTCCAATAAAAATTATTCTCTTTAAAGTTGTAACTTGGAGCTGGCAAGGTAGATAAGCTGGTTATCTTTTTCTTTCCTTTTGGTCTTTATTTATTCGTTGCTTCCCTTGTAAAGTCTTGAGCATATGCCAAGATTACATGTCCCTGGTACTAAAGCATGGAATAAATTCTTTGGGAAAAAAATAAGGATGGAATAAATTTTAAAATTCTAAAACACTTCCTTTTCCATAATTTTCCAATAAAAATTATTCTCTTTAAAGTTGTAACTTGGAGCTGGCAGGGCAGATAAGCTGGTTATCTTTTTCTTTCCTTTTGGTCTTTATTTATTCGTTGCTTCCCTTGTAAAGTCTTGAGCATATGCCAAGATTACATGTCCCTGGTACTAAAGCATGGAATAAATTCTTTGGGAAAAAAATAAGGATGGAATAAATTTTAAAATTCTAAAACACTTCCTTTTCCATAATTTTCCAATAAAAATTATTCTCTTTAAAGTTGTAACTTGGAGCTGGCAGGGCAGATAAGCTGGTTATCTTTTTCTTTCCTTTTGGTCTTTATTTATTCGTTGCTTCCCTTGTAAAGTCTTGAGCATATGCCAAGATTACATGTCCCTGGTACTAAAGCATGGAATAAATTCTTTGGGAAAAAAATAAGGATGGAATAAATTTTAAAATTCTAAAACACTTCCTTTTCCATAATTTTCCAATAAAAATTATTCTCTTTAAAGTTGTAACTTGGAGCTGGCAGGGCAGATAAGCTGGTTATCTTTTTCTTTCCTTTTGGTCTTTATTTATTCGTTGCTTCCCTTGTAAAGTCTTTATTTATTCATATGCCAAGATTACATGTCCCTGGTACTAAAGCATGGAATAAATTCTTTGGGAAAAAAATAAGGATGGAATAAATTTTAAATTCTAAAACACTTCCTTTTCCATAATTTTCCAATAAAAATTATTCTCTTTAAAGTTGTAACTTGGAGCTGGCAGGGCAGATAAGCTGGTTATCTTTTTCTTTCCTTTTGGTCTTTATTTATTCGTTGCTTCCCTTGTAAAGTCTTGAGCATTTGGACATTTCGTCATCATCATTCCTTGCTCCACATTATTAAACTACATGAGAAAATTAGGTGAATAGTCATGTTTTGAATACCTCCTTATAATTTTTTCTATTCTAATATTTAAGTTACTAATTTTAGTATTACGAAATAACAAGACTATCAACTTTAATATGATGATGAGTATAAATATAAGAAGGTGTTGAATTTATGACATTCTTGCAAATAATCCAAACTACATTTCCACACCATAAGACCGCAAGCCAACAATATTATCTCAATTTACTTAATAGGAAATTTAGTGAGCTAGTTGTAAACCCGACAGAGAAATATAAATAACAATTTACAATAATAATAAACAAATAAATTTTTAATTAAATTCATTACTTAATTAAATTAGCAATTTCAATGCATGTCCGGAGTTGAACTCTTGATGACTCTACACTGAATTACGAAAGCTCCAAATTGCTATGTCCATGATATATCAATGTAAGTAATATCCCTATAGGATATTGACTTAAAATAAGTTTTGATTTACCATTTTAAAAGTTCATAACTTTATTATTTTAAATCGAGATGATATTTTTTTTTTCAAATTACAAAGAATTTTAAGAAGAACGAAACAATATCCATATATTTTTTTTCCGAACACGTTTTAAGTTTTTATACTTTTTCACTCAAAATAATTCATTTTTACCAAACGCATATTTCCAAAACTCAAAATATCTCTAACCTTCAAAACACTGCCTCCAAACATGACCCCAAATGGGCCTTTAGACTGCTATGAAAGCCTAGAGTGCACTAAGACCTCTCTCGCGTACTGCAACCCGGCTAAAATTGAGCCAACAAAGTATGAGACAACCTTGCTTTAAAAAAGAAAATTTGTGCATAAAGAAAGGGATAAAGACATGACATGAATAGTTTAAGGCATGACCTTGCATTTAAGGCAAGTAAGATTCGGATTCTGTAAGTGGGATTAAGTCAAGAATTACTCCTTAAAACCATATTTGATTTTCCTTAAGTTTGTGTTGAAAAGAAAAGCACAAAATTCGTCCAATTGCCTATAAATAGACCCAAGGCTTTGTGACTCCTATTTTACACATTTCTTCTGCCTTTCTTTCTCCAAAAAAATTTCTGACCTCCCTTACCCATTTTGCTCTCGAACTCTAGCCTTCATACACCAAGGGACTTAAAGATTGAAGAAAGGTATAATCACTAGATCCCACCTCTTGTGTTTTTAAGTTATGATTTCATGTGTAAAAACCATGTATGAGGCATTTGATCAATTGGTTGTATAATGTTTATGTTTATGTTTATCTAAGTTTATATATTGAATGGCCTCATATCTAAGGGATGATTATGCTTTTGTGTTGGTTTTTAGTCATGTTGATGCACAAAATTTATGCCAAAGGTAATTTAAGTTTGGGAAACAAGTCCAATTTTTTAGTCATGGGTAAGTTATTTGACCATGAAAATGACCCCCTTTTTTTTTTTTTTTTCTTTTTTCATTTTTAGCAAAAATGATCAACAAAAAAGTTTTAGAGTTGGACCTTAGGAACAATTTTTGCTAAAATAGTCCATCTAAATTCTTATCTTAAGATCTAGTTGCGGGCCACTTTTCAAAACTGAACAGAAACTGGGACAAACCTACCCAGTCAAGGATTTTATCCAAATCCCAGTACTTTAAATGTCGAATTAGCTTTCATTCAAGACACGAGAGTTTTAGATCTCATCAAAAGCTAAAAGTTTTATGAAGACTACTTTGACTAGAAACATCACAACAATTTACTTTTAGGAAGATTTACAAACTGCCGTAGAAAGATAGGGCCTCCTGATTACAAGATCTCTTTATTTGCCATAGATTTTAAGCAAAACGAGGATGTTAGAGTTAGAACTAGACTTTGGATAGAGCATAAAAGTTTAAGTTCTCTTCGAGAGCTACAAGTTTGAGAACAATAAAATCTCTAAAAACAATGTTACGATATATTTTTACGCAGTTTTTGGTAGCAGCGCTCAAAACAGTGGTTTATTCACTATGCACGCACTGCACAAATTCGAAAATTTATTTTTTTAAAAAAATTAATGTGTTAGTTTTTGGGCAAAACATGAGATTGTAAATCATTCCAAGATCTACAAGTTTTATAAAGTACTTAAAATATCTGCCCATATATTTCGAAAAAGTTTTCTGAATATATGTTTTTACAAAAAGAGATTATAACGAAATTTTATAGAGGGTAAAATAGTCAAAATTTACGTAATCAGTAAGGATTAACCTCCGGACTAGTAGTATGAAATGGTCCACATGATAATTGTATCAAGCAGTTGGATCAGTTTTATAGATAATAAAACGACATGTTTTGTATATTTTCGGTAGAGTAATTAATCCACCAGTAGACAACTTAGAGCTCAGTATTAACTTTAAAGTCCCTATAATTATTATAGGGCACTTACGTACTAAGGGATTTTAAAATAATTTAGTAGTTCGGACAATATAATGGACTTGTAGACACAATAACGCCAAGATCAAATAACCTAAATTTAACCAGCCATCTAAAATAGACAAATAGTTAATTAAATTTCTAAGTAGAAATTAGTAGCTAAATTAAATTAAATACTTATACTCCTTATTGTTCAAAACAGTGCCTGTGCCTGTTATCTCACCCAAAGGTTCAAGTCAAGGAAATACTATCACAAAGAATATGTAAGTATAAACGTCTAAACCTTGCCTACAGTGTGAAAGCTATGGTATAAAGCTTATATGTTTTTACGTAATGCACTGCATGTTTTATGTGTGGCAAGTTTTAAACTGATTAAGAACGACATGTTTATAAAATGCATGTTTTATGCCTTGTTTAATGAAAGTTCTTATGCCATGTTTTAAGCACATGTTTTGTTAGGCCATGTTTTAATCATATGATTTATGATGCCATAATATCCTGTTTCTAAAACACATGCTTCTATGATGATAAGTTTTACAATGCCTTGTTCAAGACATACGTTTCTAAGTTATACAGAGACATGACGTACTATATCTATTCACCATAATAACAAGACATGAGATAAGCAATAAAATAAGTAGCAATATTAAGTTATAATAAGTTAAGTTGTGTCGTATTAACCTCTAGACCTACAGGAGGGTTAAGTTAAGTTTATGATCACAATATTATTGGGGACCTTGCAACCCTGACTTCCTGATGATTGCACGTGCACCTATACGTATGTTAGGGCTCATAAGACAAGATCCATAATTTAGCATAAAAAGGATCATGCATATTTCATGAAATGTATTATTTGTTTTGCGAGACTGTGTTTGTACTTACTGGACAAAAACTCATTTAAGAATGTTCATATTGTAAGTAAGAAACCCGTAGTTAACTAATAGACTAAGTGGGTGGTGAAACAATGTGTGAAGGGCAGTTATGAATATCATTATGCAAATATTTTCGCATTTTGATTTAAGTTTGAGAACTATAAGTAATTTTAGTATCCACTATTAGATTAGAAAAATAGATACATATACATAAGCGTGCGTAATTTTAAAAAAAAATGTAAAAAAAATGTTCCGAAATTTCACCCATTGCTCGTCCCTCTCCAAGCCTCTTGCCTCTTAGCTGTCGAACCCCACCCCCGCCTTACGTCGTGTCCCTTGCCTTCCCATGCCCTCATCACTGTTGACCTCTCATTTTGGTTACCTCTTTTTTTTTTTTTTTGAATTTAGTAAAGGAGTTTCGAGTTTTTTTTATTTATTTAAATTTCCAAAAAAGAGTTTTTGGACTGATTTTATTTTATTTTTATTTTGTTTTGTTCTTTATGCTTTATCTTCCCCCCCCCCCCCCCCCTTTTTCATTTTCTCTTTAAATTATTATTTCATTTAGAAAAAAATCTATCTCACACACATGGATGCTTCAACTATTTGTTTTAATAGGAAAAATTAGTGATAAAATATTTCAACTAGGTTTGGAAGTATACGATTTAAAGAAAAGAAGATCAACAGAAAAATCATAAAAACAAAAAAAAAAAATCTAGTAGAGAAATATTAAAAATTTATATTAACGAGGGGTATATAATAAAAACTTTGAAAAACAATATATATACGTTAAAAAAAAAAAAAAAAAGCCTGAAAATCTCCATTACCTGCCTCCATCAGAGGCATGGAAGATGCCATGGAGGCCTGGTGGTGGCACGTGCCCCCAATGAGAAAAAGGAATTTATATATATTTATATATTTTATAGTTCCTAAAGTTGTGGTTTTTTAGAAACTATTTGTGGCTCTAACTGTCACTCAAATTTTGTATTTTCTCAATTGACCCTTAACTACAACAATTATCTCTTCTCTTTTCACTTCCATATTTTTTTCGAAAAATTTTTTACATGCTTTTGAAATTGTGATCCCCACCACTAACTACAAGTAATTTTTTAAAAGTTTTTTTTATTTTTTAAACTTAATTCTGGCTGCCCTTTTATTTATTTATTTTTAATCCTTTTGTTTTTCTAACTCAACTTCGCAGCCCTTATTTTGATGTTATAACTTATATACGTAAACTACTTTTTAAATTTAATTCCGATTGCATATTTATTTATTTGTTTTTAATTCAAACTCTATTTTGACATTGTAATTTATAAAAACACCCTTTTTCTTTTTTATTCTTTAGTTGTGGCGTCAATGAGCTCAAACTCTGGCTCTGCCCCCCAATCGAAGGCCAAGGAAATTATTCCTCATTTTTCTTTCTAGTTTGCAGAAGTTTGTACAATAAGTTCACCTAATGGTTAATCTTTCTTGAATCATATGCATTGCTTACCCTGGTAATAAAGCTTGCATATGTAATAAATTTTATATTCACAAAATTATTTTCCTTAATTTTCCTACTAAATATTGCATCAATTCTTTTCCTTTCTCATGGTCTTTATTTATTCGATGCTCGCCTAGTCGACATTTGAGCTTTTGGGACCTTTCTTCATTAGCTTTCCTTTGCTCTTTACATATTTGACATGCCATAAGACCCCATAGCCAACAATTTGAACCAAATATAAAAAATGTTTTCTCTTCATTTTCAGTTTCTCTTCACACCAATAATTAATCAGTTCCAACTTCCATCAAGCTATGGCCGAAGATCCGGTTTCTGCAGTCATAGAGCAGTTGGTTTCGTTCACTGGTCAACAGCTGCAACACGGATGGAGTCTGATCAGCGGCATTGAGGGGAAAGTTGAAAATCTCACCAGCAATCTTGAAGCTATTCAAGCGGTTCTCGTGGACGCAGAGAAGAAGCAGATCAAGGATGCCAATGTGAGACACTGGTTATGGAGACTCAAAGAAGTGTCCTTCCAAATCGATGTCGTGCTGGATGAGTGGAACACTGCGATAATTCTCCGCTCGAATAGTCTTAGCAAGTCTTGTTGTTTTCGTGTTCTTGATGAAGTCAATCTAGTGGGCCTGCGCTGTAGAATTGCTTGCAAGATAGGAGAATTACATCAACAGCTGGATAGTATCTCCTCTGAGAAAGAAAGGTACAAATTTATTACCACCGAGAACAGTGGATGCGCAATAACCGAACCTCAACGAGCGAAAACGACTGCATTCGATATTAACATAGCTGAAGTGTTTGGTCGAGAGGCAGAAAAGAGCACTTTAATCACAAAGTTGCTAAGTGAGAGTAGCAAAATCGCAAGGAGAGGGCACGACATCATTCCTCTTGTAGGAGCTGAGGGAATTGGTAAAACCACTCTAGCCCAACTAGTGTACAATGATGAGACAGTTAGTGCTCATTTTGACTTGAAAATTTGGGTGTGCGTGTCAGACCCTTTTGATGAGACAACGATTGCAAGAGTGATTGTTGAAGCTCTTAAAATCCCTGATTCGCAGGGTTTGGTTGGATTTCAAACCTTCCTAGAGCGTATTTATGAGTCAATTAGAGGGAAAAAGTTTCTTCTTGTCCTAGATGATGTATGGGCTGAAGAAGATAGGAAGTGGAAACAACTAGAAAACTCTCTCGGAAACGGTGCTGCAGGAAGTAAAATATTGGTGACAACTAGAAAAGAGAAAGTTGCTATTATGATGGGTGCAAAAAACAGCATGATTAGCATTGAACATTTGTCCGGAGAGGTTTGTTGGTCCATCTTTAGCCAGATTGCATTCTTAGAGAACGAAAAGAGTGACGAATTAGTTGAAATTGGAAGGCAAATTGCGCAGAGGTCCAAGGGCTTACCTCTTGTTGCAAAAACATTAGGAAAGTCTTATGCGTTTTAAAAAGTACACTACAGAAGAATGGGAGAGAGTGTTGCATAGTGAATTATGGCAACTACAGGAGATTGAGAATGAAGTTTTCGTTCCACTCTTGTTGAGCTATTATGATTTGCCTCCCCTCGAAAAACGTTGTTTCTTATACACTTCATTTTTTCCAAAAGATCATGTGATTGATAGAGACCATTTGATTCAATTGTGGTCATCAGAGGGTTATTTAAATATAAAGAAGACTATAAGAGAAAAGGCATAGAATGCTTTGAGAATTTAGTAATGCGGTCTCTTTTTCAAGATTTTGAAAAAGACAAGGAAGGTTACATCATAATATGTAAAATGCATGATATAGTTCATGATTTTGTCTTGTTTCTCTCAAAAAATGAATGGTTGAATTTACTGTTAAAATCCAAGGAGAGTACAAGTCTAGTAGAAGAGAAGGCATTTCATTGTAAACTAGTAGTAGAACCTGGAACAGAAATTCCTACTTCAATTTACAATAAAAAATTTCTACGAACACTCTTTGTTAGGGAGTTGGGCATTAAAAGTGACCTCGTTAGATGGGATTTGTTGTTGAAGCTAACATGCCTTAGGACTTTGGATTTGCATGATTGTAATTTTGCAAAATCACCGAAGGATATTGACAAATTGGTACACCTAAGGTATCTATGTATATCAGATAGATCCCATGAGATCAAATTGCCAGAGAGTCTCTGCAATTTAATCAATTTGCAAACATTAAAATTGGAGAGCCATGTGCGTGAGCTTCCAAAAAGGATCCACAAACTTGTCAACTTAAGGCATTTGTATCTAAAGGATGCAATTCGTCTTCCTAAAGGTTTGAGAGAATTAACTCGCTTGGAGACATTAAATGAATTTTGGGTTGCTACGGAAGACAGTGGGAAATTCAAGAAGTGGCATATGAAGCTTGAAGATTTGAACAACTTGAATCATCTTAAAGGTAGTCTTTCTATTTATGATATTGAAAGGGTAAAAGATGTGGGTGAAGCTGATAGAGCACAACTCAAGAGAAAAGAAGGCCTTGTGGAATTGACCTTGTCTTTTTCTGGTGGTGGTTCCTCAGAATTAAGAAGTCGTAATTCCACATTGTTACTTGAAGGCCTACAGCCGCATCCAAACTTGAAGCATTTAGTTATTGAGTCTTACTTTGGGACAACATTGTTTCCTGGTTGGATGACTTCATTAATTCATTTGAAAAGTCTTGCGCTCGATATCTGCCCTAATTGTGAAAGTTTAGGGCCTTTTGGAAAATTGCCCTCCCTTGAATTGCTCACGATTGGGGGTGTGGAGAAAGTGAAAAAGGTGGGGGTTGAGTTTCTGGGAATAGGAGCTGACAGCGACCCAACGAAGATGGATAATTGCTCATCATCCACATCATTCCCAAAATTGAAACGTCTTGAATTTTTTAACTTGCATAATTGAGAAGAGTGGGAATCCTGCGCAAGCTCGGGAAATGAAGACCGTATTTCTTTAACAACTATAATGCCATCCCTTGTTTCCTTGGTAATCATGAATAGTTGGAAGCTAAAAGCACCGCTTCCAGACTTCCTGCGAAGGACAACTCTTCAGAATCTAACCATCAGAGGTTGTCCAAATCTCCAGCAACTCTGTCAACAAGGAATGGGAACAGAGGAGTTGGTGAAGATTCTCACCTCCCCAACATCGCAACCCGCGACTGATACAAAAGGGGAAACTCACACTTCCGCTGTTCCCCAAGTGTTGCGGAGTTATGGTCATGAAATATCACCAGCCGAAGATGATGATGAGAATCTCCAAGAGCACAGAACTTTACATCGCTAACTTCACTGGTAACTTCTCCCCCTCTTTTTGTACATTTCTTTACTTTGCAACTAATTTTTTATTATTATTATTATTATTTTTGGAATAATTGTTACTGCTTTCTAATATATTTGTATACGTTTCTCTCTATTTAGACAACATAATTCGATAAATGAGCAAGCTCAAGAAAACAGAGCACTCTAGAGCTAACTTTACTGGTATTTTCTCATCTTCTTGCTATTTGATTCTGTTTTGGTTTTTTCGTTTTATATTACCATAAGTATCATTTTTCTGATGAAGACGTCTGTATAATAATTAAAATTTTCTTATTAAAGCTTTTTCTCTCTCTATTTCGAGACTATCTGCAGTATTTCCCTTAATGACTAAACACATGGAAACAGAGCTCCACCTGCAGTATTTTTGTATATATATCTCTGGTAACTTCTTCTCTTATTAATTATGGTTAGTTTTACATTTCCACTTTGAGCTGTAACATTTTCAATAAAAATGAAAGCTGTGTAGATGATTATTCATCACCTATAATCTATAACCATACTGAGTAATCCCCTGGTTTGCTTTTTCTTTCGGCGGTTATGTCTTTGCAGCCTGAACAGTCGAAAAGAAAGTATTAAAGGACCTCCGCTAATGAGCGGCAATATCATGTGCATTAGTTTAACTGGTATATTTTCTTCTTGAATGATTGTAATTTATTGCAATATTTTCTTACTTGCCTTGTATATTTTATATAATTTGGTCAATACAAATTTAGAAGTGGACTCGGACATTTTTAGCCCTTGAAAATTTATGTGGGCGGTACAGCTTTCAGTGTTCAATATTCGTCACAATATCTTTGTTTGGCAAATGATTCATTGGTATTTACCATACTTCTTTTTTTTTTTTTACTATCACTGCTGTGCCTAGCTCTGAGGCATGACGCTGTTTAAGGAAATGTGTCATGTCAAGTGCTCTTATGATTCAACAATAGCTTGAATCTTCTTCGCTACCTGATGCTTACAAATATTTTGGCTTGTTAAATGCCTCTCTTCCAATCTGGATTCTTCCAATCTGGATTCCTTTTTTTAATAGTTTATTTGGAAATTCTAACTACTATTCCATCTAGCAAAACGGAAATTTTGAACCCGAATATGTAAATTAAATCTTTTAGTATTGGTCGAAATTTCGTCTGGCAAGAGTTTCGATGTTAAATATTATACAGATTCCATGAAACTGAAACTTGAAGAAGTTGGCTGCTAATTTTCACCTAGGTCGTTCCAGTTGTCTGATCTCGACTTTGGTAAAAATGGTTTTTCTACGTACTTCCTTTGGTGTGGCTTTTTCTGACTAGTCAAAATTAACAAGAACGGTGACCGGATGTTTTTATTGCTTGAAATAGTAATTGCAGCTCTGTTGGGGTATTAACCAACTCTACTTTTGCGTATAATATAGGTTGGCTCATAATATTGGTTCTCGTGTCTTTCATATTTTGGCAGTGCAACCAGGTTGGTAAATAATATTATAAAAATAAATAATAATAATAATAATAATAATAATAAACTAGCTTTTGCTGCCAAATTCAGTAGTTGACTAATTGAAAGTTGACTTCTAATTAGTTTGCAATCACATCTTAGTCAGTGTTCCATAATAGGTTTTATTCTTAAACAATTGCACAATTAGACAAGGAAACGACAACAGATCGTCTGATAATGAAACGACAGTAAACTAAATGAAATCTACATGTCATTTTCTTGAATTTAACATCGAAAATGAATGTCGTTCTATAAAAACTGGAAGACATGTCGTTTGTATGTTAGACGACAATGAGACAAGACAATGTTTATGAACTGACAGCAAATTTAGTTAAGACGAATACATATTTTAAATCTATTAGTTGTTTTATTTCGCGCTTAGAATTGACCCAAATAAAAAAATCCACTTGACAAGCAGGGAAGACATGACAAAAAAGCCATTGACTCTTCTAAAGAATTTATAACATAGTATGCAGTGTGTGTATATATAAATAAAAGTACAGATTTTCTCTTACATGTAACCTATATTAATTATCCTTTTACTTAATATCATATATATAATTATTCTTATTATTATTAACTTTGTTAGAAATTTTTAAAAAAAAATTTATCTTTTAGGTTTAACTGTTTATTTGGTTCCTAATTTTTTGAAGAAATTGTGATTTGGTCCTCCAACCTTTTTTTTTTTTTTTTTTTGGTGATTGAAAGGTACCTAAACTCTTTAAAATGGTGCAACATAGTTCTTTTTACAGACAAAGGTTAAAAATTAGATAGAATAGGTCACATATATAACATTTATAAGTTGAATCATACAAATATTTTTTTTAATTACTCTTAATTAGCAAATCATGTGTGATTAATATAACATTTTCTACTAATTTTTGGCGTCTGCTAACAAAAATAACCATTTTTTTTGCACCATCTTTAAATTAGTAAGAAAACAAGTGCCCTTAGTAGCACTCCACAAAATATCCCTTGGAGTGATTAAATTTTTCTAAAATATCAAGACTATTATTTCTTAACTCTATTGAATATTATTCTAAATATGGCTCACCTTTAAAATTAAATGAAAAGATTTTAAAACGATAACAATAATTGTAATTAAACAAATATTTCAATTATTTGGAGTTTTTTTTTTTAAAGCCCTAAGACTTATTTAATTTGATATATATATATTTTTTAAATTTGATAATTTATTGAGGAAATTTAATTTTATATTTTAGTTTAATTACTGTTGTAAATCGTATTTAATACTGGTTGAGAAGGATTATTTGGTATTTCAAAATTAAGTATATTTAGTTGCCTTCAAATTAAAAAACAAGTACTGTCAGTTTCTTAACAATAAAATTGATGACCGAACCGTGAAAGATTTTTTAATTCAGTTTTCAATCTGGTTATTGTCTGTTTGAATCAGTCGATTGTGATCGGTTTTTCACTGGGTTACTTTGTAGGTAGTCAACAGGAACAACCTGAAGTTTTTTTTTGTTCAATTTTTTAACTGATTTTTGGCGATATTTTTACTTTGAACATACAAATTATTGGTATTGGATAATAAACCATATAAATTATAGCAATCTACCTAAAACCTAAGAAATGCACGTTCAAACGTAAACCCAGTCCTACAACTACTAACCTGTATTGATCAAAATTAATTAAGAATTAAATCCAATTGCAAACACAGTCACACACACAAATCACAAGCTTTAACCTTTTCAATTATCATAGTCTCATTCTAACCTCATTCGTCGCACACACAAACCACAATGTCCAAATTAAAAAACAATTAAGAATTCCACGTCGACAAAACAGCTGGCAAGAACAAATTGTTTAAATTCCACGTCGACAAAACAGCTGGCAAGAACAAATTGTTTAAATTCCAACTTGCAAGTTTCCACTCTTCAAGTTTCTTAATTCTTCTTGTTGCTCCTCGTTCCCGTCCAAATCCATAACATAATTATCACCTTTTCCTCTTCGACGTTATATAGTAGAAGCAAATTGATATTAAATACTACTAACCACATCAATGACATGAATAAGATAAGAAAATTGCTTTATTTTATTGTCTTCTGTGGCCTAAAACAGTAAATTAATAAGATATAAGTTGCTTTATTTTAGTATTAATTTCATAAATCTCTACCAACTATACACCTTTGTTCATTTTACCCCTAAATTTTCAAAATCGTGCAAAATTTCTCTGATACAAAAAAGTTCGAAATGCCCATTCCACATGTTTTTGTCTATCATATAGATGGAACTGCTGAAATGACATGTGATTAAAGATTAACTAATAATATTAAACTCAAATTAAATCTTCTGTCTACTAAAAGAGAAATTATTAGAAAAGGGGGGGGGGGGGGGCGCTTAGGACCCATTTGGAATATCAATTGGTGTTTGAGTTTTAGAAATCTTTTTTTTCATTATTATTAAAAATGAGTAAATATATGAAAATGTGTGTTTGGTTGGAAAATGGACTATTATAATTAAAAAGTGTAAAACTTGAAATGTGTTCAAGAAAAAAAAATAATATGGATTTTGTTTCTTTTCGTCATTCTATGCAATTGAAAACTTTTAAAATTTGAGTGTTTAAATAGATTTGGAGATGTGAATAGTAAAATAGTGTTTTAAGTTGAAAAAAAAAAAAAGGACAAAAACTACTGGAGTTATTTGGTTGGAACGAAGTTGCCAAACACCCTCTCTTAACTCTAAGGAAAAAATAAGCCATTCACAGAACCAGACCAAACACCAAAACCAGACCCAACCACCCTCCCGTTCTAGCAACATTTGCGATCCACCCCTTCCCCTCAGTTCAACGACGTCGGTGGTCAGTTCAGTTGGTGGCTTTGAGGGGCCACATTGTCGAGGTGCACGGCGGTTGTCGCGATGGTTCAAAATCTCCCACAAATCAAGATATGTGCTTGTGATCCATTTCGAGGGAGAAAGAGAGGATGGCCTTTAAAAAATGTATATTTGATTTGAACAAGGAAAATTAGGCTAGGTGGCCTATTTAAATTATCTAATATAATAGATAGCCTAACTTTCATTTAAGTTAAATGGCCTAATGTGTATATTTTGGTCAATCAATTTCAATTTTGCCCAAACACCCCCATTGTAATACCCAAATTTTTTATAACGAATTATTGTGAATTAATAAGTTAATTCATCAAAATTCTTTATGTAAATTAAAATTTAGGTTATAATTTTAACCTAAAGTTATGATATGAATTTTAATGGTGTGGAAGTTATTAATTTTTGTCACTTAATAGTTAGTATATGATCACCTAATATTATTCAAAAAGTATGAATAGTAAAAAGTGACCAATTGATGTAAGTGTAGATAAGTTGTCAAATCATCAAATACAGTTTTCAACAATTTTAGTAGTGTGGAAATTAGCAGTCCAGGAGTGTTCTAACTAGGGTTTTTCTACATATAAAAATGCAATATCAAAGATTTGACATCAACTTTTTGGTCAAATAAAATTTAGATAAATTACCTTTTTCAGCATGAAAACTTAGTGTATAAGTCTTGATATCAGATAAATTTTTTACTGAATTACTTTTTCAATATGGAAACTTGGTGGATAAGTCTTAATATCAGATAAGCTTTCTACTGAGTTACTTTTCCAAAAAAAAATAAACTTGGTGGGCAAGTTTTGCAATAGATAGGAATTATACTTATTAATTTTTTAGCAGTAGAGGACCTTGGGAGTTGTGTCAGTAGAAGTTAAAGGAAAATACTATTATGTTGAGTTAGTAGTCCAAGAATTCATCTATTGATGATAATATCTAGAATTATCTTCAATTATTTAAAAAAAATAGGAATTTTTTATCTAATGGTTACAAATGGATTGTGACGACCCAACCATCTTAATCGTTCCACAACTAACTTTTCTTTATTAACACTCTAGTGAAAATGCTGAATTAAAATTTTTTTTTAAATAATAAACATTTCCATTTACCAGACAAGCTTAACATCTTGATTATGAAATTAAATTTAATACATATATTATCTAAAAATGACTTGCAATTAAAACCATAATATACCACAATATAGAATGATATTGTCTCTGGAGATTATTTATTTATTTATTTTTTCAAATAACACTTTCATAATTGTACTCAAACATTTTAATTAATAATATCTTAAGACAAAAGCAGAATTAGATTGCAGCGGTATCCATAGCCCATCATCACACTCGTCTCACTACTGCGCTAACAAGTGCACGGAACACATTTTTGTTTCATATAATTAATTAAATCATTTAAGTTTTAATTAATTATTTCCATGATTTTAATTCGAAATATTTTACTAAATATTTAATTTTAATTTATTTTATTTTATTTTTTTTTTGGGTTTATCTCATTTTATTTTAATTCCCTTTTTTCTCTTCTTTTCTTTTTCCTTTTCTTTTTTTCTTTCTTTTCGTTTCTCTTCTTTCCTTCTGCAGGTGTGCCACTCCAGCAAACTTCCTCCTGTGTGCGAGAGATTTGGGACGTGTGATTCTTGGGCCAAGTTTTCCTCCTTCCCTCCATCAAGCCAGCTTGAGTTGCAACCCATGTCTTCAACTCCAGCAGACCAGCGCGACTTTCGCTCCAGCTGGCCTCCCGCATGTAGTCAGCTGGTTGACTAATCTTTGTGGCTAATTCTGTGGGCAAATATCTCTCAAACTTGTTGGACCTCAGGCCTATATAATGCTGAGCTTTTGGCAAGCTGAAGGAATCCATTTCTCTCATGCTTTACGTGGGTTTAAGTTTAACTCCAATCAAATTGTACATTTTCATTTTAGTTTTTATTTTTTTCTAAAAAATAACAAAAATTATAACTAATTTTTAAAAAGTTAACGACTCCAACTTAAAAATTTCATCTCCAACTTATGTACTAAATGGAGGCTTAGTCCTTGGAGTGTTTCTTTTTGTATTTCTTTTTCTTCTTGCATTATTTATCTTTTGCTTTCTTTCTAGAATTTCATGAGATGAATAGCAAGTTAAACTAGACACTTTGGCAACACTAATGATGAATTTGTATGTTGAGTGATCCAATTTGAGTTCGATTTTCATTTTGTTTTGTAAGTCTATATGTTTTAGTGGATTAAATCTCTCTATCTTATTTTTATATTTTCACTCAAAATATTTTGTGTCAATATTTTATATAAATTCAGTCATGCTTTCTTTATGTAATATTACCACATTCTATTTTGATATGATTTGTTTTATGAGTTGTCTTTTACTATATTTTGCTTAAAATAACACTTTGTCGATTTTGGATAACTTGTAATGATAAATCCGTTTGATTCAACATTGAGATTTAATCCACCGAAACACATTTGTATATTTTTATTGGACTTTAATTCCATATTTTCCAATTGTTTGTTCGGAATGTGAAATGTGCAATTGAATCATAAATTGAAGATTATATTCAAATTGGAGAACAAAGCATATGAAGGATTCATGATGCCTCGCCTCATTTATTATTGAATTTTCCTCCACCTAAACCTCTCTTTTTCATATTTTATTTATTTTCTTTATTACAAAAATCTTTACAAAAAAATATCTTCTCTTTTTGTTATTTTATTTCCTTATCTTTTTAAAGTTTATCTCTAATAATACTATTTGTTTTTATTGTCATCTTTCTGTGGATACGAGCGCCCTATATATACTACCATCGACCACTTTGTGAGTGCATCTTTAGAAGTTAATCATGCGTCCAACACATCAATGATCATATTGGCCTCTTAACAAGATTACTTCAGTGTGAAGAAATCTGGATGAGTTTTCGCTTAACAAGTTCAAACGTGTCTCAAAAAACATTTACAAAAGGAATGCAAGGCATAATTAAATGTCAGTTCTTGATTATGCTTCCTTATGAACTTCCTGTCTAGTACCATGGGCCCGAGTGTTAGTACCCAATGCGCATGACGAGAGAAAGGACTGAGGGATCTAGGATTGAACATTTGGGTGGGTGGCTCAATTTCCACTCGGTTCGGTTGAAAACCGCACTTTCGGTTTTGCCGAAATTCGAAACTGAAACCACCAGAGAGGATTTAAGAACTAAGAGAACCAAACCGAAAAAATGGTGGCTAGTTTAGGTTCGGTTCAATTCCAAACAAATTGCACAGCTGAGTCTAAGCAATTGCTTTCCACTTCCAAGGTGCGATGGCAACAATAAGCGGTCCGATGAAGGTGCAATATTTCGGGAAGGTGGCTGGCTGGCAACCAGAAGAAAAGTGCAAAAAAATGGAGAAGAAGAAGGAGGAGAAGGAGAAGAAGAAGAGTCATGTACATGTTCAGGCATATGATATTTAAAAAAAAAAAAAGTAAAAAGAAAAACTATGAAGTGCAAAACGACACCATTCCAATTAAGATAGTTAGTGGAACGGTGTCGTTCTCTCTAAAATGGAAGTACAGGTCTTTTAGGATTTGAGCTTAGAAAATTGGTTCTTTATGGGCTTGGGCTAGGGTCGTCCTTTCCATTTGCAAACAGGAATCAAATTGATGCAGAGGCTAGAAGAGATTCACGTCGTTGCCAAAGAACAAGAAGAAAACAAAGATAGTGGAAGCGGCAAACATGACTCTAGCGTTTTTTTTTTTTGACCCTCATAGATTTGGTGTGGTTTGGTCCCCGCTCGAGGCCCAAAACACAGAATCAAAATCCCCCATAAAATCGCCATGCGGTTCAGTTCAACTAACCTAAAATTTCGGTTCTGACGTGGGACCGATGGATGAGGCAGTTTCCAGCAGTTGTGTTCGGTTTCATTTGGTTTGCGGTTCTTCTGTTCAACCCTGGGGGAGCCCACACAGACATGCTCTTGGTCCTGGCGATCTCAGCTTCTTGGAGAACCTAATACTCACCTTCGAAGAGGTTGGGTATTACATTCTACTTGAACTGATTCTGACTTAGTTATCGTATTTGATTACCATGCGCATTAATGGAGTGTACATGGTCATATGACACTTTTTAAATACAACTTGAAAAGTTTTAACTTCATACTATAGGTGAGTTCAACGTGTGAGTTTTGAACTTACCTTGATTCGATCAAATTCCTCTGCCTAACTCCCATGCTAATAAAGCCATTCCTGAGATATATTCAGATTGAATGTAAGTTATTGTTCATTCTTAAACTTCATTTTCCTCAACATAAGGACTAGTATTTTTTTATCGAGAAGTGACACATAAAATGTCTCTTTATTGTCTTACTTGTCTCACCTAACTGACAATCATTAGTTAATTGTCTTAAATTAATTAACTTCAGTTAATTAGTTTACTTATTAATTTATTATCGTTAATTAATTATTTGTTACTTATTTTAAATTAATTAACCACCATTAATTAATTTTTCATTATTAATTGTCTTAAATTAATTAACCACTGTTGATTAATTTTTCATTATTAATTATCTTATATCAATTAACTAACATTAACTAATGTCTCAATAATTAACTATTGTTAATTAAGTTAATAATTAATTGTCATTAGTTCTTAATAATTATGTTGAGTTAATTAATCACAATTAAATCATCTCTAATCATCTTTGATTAATTAGCCACCGTTAATTAATAAAACTTAAGGGTTGATGAATGACTTCTTATGGTCATGTTGTTCGATTTTGTGGTTTAGACCTACGTGGTCATTCCATGGTTTACCATATAAAATTTGGCTCCCAAGACCCAATCCAATTACTTAAATAATTAAGCTCATAGGACTTTCAAAGACCATAATATGAGATTGGGCTTTTGAGGCCCAATCCAATTTGTATCAATAGTTGACCTAATTCTACTAATAAACAAATCTTATGATATGGTATTTGGGCCACTATGGAAATTCTATCCCAATGAAATATTGATTTTATCAATATTTATTCTTAGGTATTTTGTTAGTTTTTGAGCACTTTTATTACTTTTTTTTTTATTATTATTATGTTCATGTTGTTTTTGAAGGTAAAATGCAAGAATGAGCAAAAAGGCAATAAAAAGAGGAATCAAAAAAGCATGAAGCGGGCTGCAATGCACCAAATGTTGGGATCTATATGTGCCCTAACGATTAAAAATCAATTTAAGGGATTTTCTGTAAATATGACATTTTTGATATTAATAAAAAGAGGTTATTCATATTTAATAAGTTGTATCCTATTTACTTTCATTTGTTGATTATATGATTATTTTGAGCAAACATAAAATACTCCTAGGCTGTTAATAATATATCGAATTACCATATGTATACGGGATATACATAGAATACGTGGTAATTTGATAATAGTCTAAATAAATGGTCCGCAATCGATAAAATAAAATTTAGAGATTTTATTCATGATAAGATTGTAAAGGTTGTCTATTTCCTTGGAAGAATAATTTGTCTTGACCATCGGATAGGTTCCGAGTATAAACTTTAATGTACACCAGTATTGAGATATGATATTGGACTGAACCTAAGGTGTTAATTGATTCGGTTTAATAATTCTGTTTATAAGAATCAATGACGCTTTTGATTATCATCCTGCATTAATCTTAATCCTGAAATGAATACTTGAGTTCGCATCCATGACTTATGCACTTTGATCCACTATAGGTGAGATACTGATAAATGATGGTTAATATACTTGTGTTTTGGGTGTATGATTTATGGATGGAGAAATCAAGATTCATAGATACGGAATCCATAGCTATCTTAACAATAGTACATGTTATCTACTTAAGGCATTATTCGGGAATTGAAAGATAATATAACAAAATCTTGACCATCGGTTTACTTTGTGTTCTCTGGTGGTTTATTGATTGTATGGCTTTACAATCGGTGGTTCTTTCAATGGAGAATAATGGAATTTTAAGTTAAAATGATTGAAAAGGTAAAACGGAAAAGTCATTAATTCAATCATTGATAACATATGAGGATTAAGCAAGCGATGAAGAAATCATGAAAGAAGCACTGCATTAGAGAGCTTTCGTAGTACGGTATGTAAACGGGAGTTCAGCTTCAAACTTTTAGTGGAATAGTCCTGAAGTTAATAATTGATGAATAATTAATTCAGGATTAATTTTTCACAATTATAGGAGCTTCTTTACATATTTTCATCGGATCCCTCTACTAGCTCATATAGTTCCATGAAGCATCTCGGGATTTGTTTCTAATGAGATCGGTAAATTAAATGGGAATTTAATAATGTTTATTAAAATATGGTACTCTCTAACATGTAATCTAGAAAAAGAATTGGACATGTAAAATTAATGTAGACAAATAATGTGATTTGTTAACATATGATTGGTTGTAAATAAAATAATTATTTGTTAATTATTTTGGTTAATTGAATTTTGAAAATAAGATTGTGTTTAAATTATTTAATTTTTGAAAACAAAATTTTTTTCTCCTAATTAATAGGACACGGTTTTTTAATGGATGGAGAAAAGAAGATTTTGTTTAAAAATTGTTTAAATATGTTACAAACATTAAATTATTAATTGATTTAAATAATAGAGCTTATTTGATAGATTTTCCTTTCTTAAAGAATGGTGCACATTTTTTTTTGGTAGAAAGGAAATCTAAAATATTCAATTTATTTAAATTAATTAAATATGGATAATATTTGTGAAAAATATTTATTTAAATTCAAATAAGAAAATCTTAATTAAATTCAAAGGTTTAAAAGGAGTTTGAATCTAGATAAGATTATGATTTTTTGACTAGTCTAGATTCTTAATTTAAATTTGAACCACCAATCAATCTCCACATTAGGTGGAGTACGAATTTTTTGAGTTTCTCCTAGCAAAAAACCGTCTATAAGGTTTAAAGAACCTAACCCGAAATTTGAATGATCATTTGGTTCAAAAGATTATCCAGAAAAATAATTATTAATTCTTTTTTAAGTAGGAGATATTTTTGAAAAAGGATTGGAGTATTATATAAAGGTTAGGGGTTCTTGAAAAAAGCCAACCATCATATTATACTCACAGGTGGACGGTATTTGGGATAGAGAAAAACACCAAAAACTAGTTTTCTGTGCTTGAGAAAATTCGTTCTTCTTGGGTGTGAGAAAAAGAGAGAAATTTTTATTAAATCAAACCTGTGAGAAAGGTTAATCCGAGTAATATTTTTTATAGAAAGTTAACCGGTTCCTGTTTTGTAGTTTTGAAGAACGAACCCAAATCGAATTCTCAACGAGGTAGATCAGGATTGAGAAGGTGAGATCTAGACTTTAGAAGAATTACCGGTCGCTTGGATTCATAGCACGTGTGCTCACACACTCTGAGAAGTAGAGACTTGAGAATAGTAGAGAAGACACGTTGGTCGACGCTCTAGCAATTCTGGAATCCAAGAAACAAGATACGTTTGATCATGTATTTAATTTATTGTTGTATATATCATGAGCTTCTTTTTTGAATTGGCGTAAAATTTTTAAAACTTCCGTTGCGCTTTAATTTTGATATCGGATTCGTTTTTCCAACACCAAACATCTGCTACAAAGCGCACTAAAACTCCCAGGTCAGAGAGTCGGTTTCTACAAGCTACAGCACACAAAAAGCCAACTGCAACCCGCCTTGCCCTATTTCAGGTGTGCTACAACCCTCTCTTTATCCGTTATAGCGCGCCTCTGGAGAAGCCCTAGCCATCATATGCTCTGCAGCCCCCTTTTCATCCGCTGCAGAGCCTGCACACATGGATGACTGAATTTCAGGCGAAAATGAGCTGATTTTTAAGGGATATAAAAGGGAATGGTGTGAAAATTAGATAGAGCTTTTGGAGGCCCAAATTTCAAACAAACAAGAGAGAAAAATTCAAGGTTTTTGAGGGCTTTTCTTGGAGATTGATGATTTAGGAGCTTGTTCTTCAACTAGTTCTTCTTCCTTTTACCTTCCTCTCTTTTTATAGCTTTTGAACTTGTATTTACTCCTTGAATTGGTGCTTGAATATGGGTTTGATATTTGTTTCGAATTTGGTTATGGATTTGAGAACTTTGATGTCTAGCTAAACTTTCTAAACTTGGGGGGTATGATATAGCTTGATAATGACTATGTTTTAATGAATTTAATGCTTGTTGATTGAATCCCATTTGAAATCATTTGTGTTTCTCTATGCTTTTTCCTAATTTGATTTTTCATTAAATTAGAGTTATTATATGTGTGAAATTGGGCTCGAGAGAGTTAATTTCATATGTTAAGACTTGTAAAACACAACCCTTAGTAATGTTAAGTTCGAGAGGCTAATATGACTAGGGTAATCACTAGAGTAGAATTGCATAATGAGTGCTTAATTGGTTGAGTTAATAGGGATATTAATTTGATTAATTTTACATATTATTTTACTCGGTACTCGGGAGAGAGAGTGAAATTAAAATTGGCACATACGATTAATGATTTGAATGAATTTGATTAACAAGCCTTGAATTGGATAAGCATAGTTTAGTCAAGCGAAATTAAAACCCCCTAGCCTTACATATCATTGAGTTTCCTTCGATCCAAATTTTCGATTGCTTTTATTTTGCTTAATCTTAGTTTAATTTTATTGCTTAATTTAGTTGCTTAATTTCATTTCCTTTTAATTTTGATAGCTTAGATAAAATTGAGTCATTTTAATTACAGTAATTAGTTAGCTTCTTAATTTTAATCTCTATTGCGCGATACTCGATATTTTGTCACTTTATTACTTGTGGCGATTCGTTCACTTGCAAGCGCACATGATGTTGGAAAAAATGGTTTTTAACCATTTTGGAAAGCCATTTTGAGGTCTAAATTTAAGTGGGACTCACTTAATAAAATTAACGGGTCTTAGTGGATTTGCGTTCTCCGTCGCGAAGAGATTGAAATCATATATTTATGCATTCAAAATGGTGCTCGGGCGAACAAGAAATTGATGCTCAAAGTGTGCCCATTGAAATAATAATTTTGTTGGAAGTAGCTCATATATGTGGAGTCCCACATTGGTAAGGCATGAAAGCTTGATGAACTTTATAAGGATTTGCACTTTTAGACTTGGATAAGCTTGTGTACCCAAGATGCTCTCTCATGCACAGGGGGGGTGCAAATCACAGCCCCGATGGGTTGGGGTCCAATGTGTGCGCCCCCACGATGTGGGCGACGCGAATGTCAGTTTGTCGAGCTTGCTCCGCGCGAGCTTTGTTTTGGAATTTTTTTTCTCCAACATAAATTCCAAATTTAAAGTCATCAGTTATGAGTCCAAGAGGTGAATGAGTGGGCAGCACTAATGTGCATTAATCTGGTATTAAACAAAACGTTTTTCAGTTTTTTACACTAATGGTGCATTAATCCGAATTAATTTTCTTTGTTGCAACATCTCACCCTAGAGCCTATAAAAGGAGGTCTCTACATGTTCTGAAATCACTTGCAACACACAAAATCCGAGAGCTTTCTTTCTCTGTTTTTTTCCTTGTTTTCGTTTTTCTCTTGTAGTGGTCGGGTTGTTTGAGTTTTTAGTGATAGAGAGAAGACTTTGTTTCAAGTTCGCCGGGAGCGGTTTTCGATCGTGCTAGACAATCGTTGTTTGTCGTTGTATCCTGAGAGACAGACGTCCGTTGAAGCCTTGTGCACTTACTGGAGGGGACGAATCTGTTTTAAGGAAAGCGTGACTCATGTGCCTCGACGATTTTTCCTTTGTTTGCTATCCTTCGACTTAAGGTTGAATTTCGGTGTAATCGTTTTCATTATATCTATTTGAATTCACTTGTTCGTTGTTTATGCTCTATGTACTTCAACTATTTTTTGACACACGACACGCAACACCTAACACTTGACTAATCGATTTCATGTTAATATCCAACAAGTACCTTATTATTATTGGTAACTTTTGGTTTCACTTATTTTACCTTTTTTTTTTTAAACTAAAGGTTTAAATTATATCATTTTACCCTCGATAGTTTTTTTTTATTCCCTCTCTGCTTGCTAATGTTGACCCAAGGTTATTTTGGTCCTAAGATTGGTGTTCTAAATTTTTAGGTTCGCAATTTTAATGTTTTTGCTCAAAACACATTTTTGCTGATAAGATAAGTTTCGATTAAAATTTCCCATCTTAAGATCCATGGGGAATTTGACTGAGGTTCCTTCACGAAAAACGTTCATTTTGGCGATTCTTAAAACTTTGATGTTGGTGTGAAGGTCAGTTTGATCTGTAAGGGGTCCGGTTTTGTCAAAACATAAACTGATGTCAATGTCAGTTTATGCTCCAAACCTGATTTGGAAAACGGCCCGTAACATTTTGTTAGATTCGGAATTTCGGAAACATTTCACTCTATATTTGTCCCTACATTTTCTCAGTTCGGACCAAAGTCCGGCTTGGTCTGTAAGTGGCCCAAAACGGGCCTGGAAAACAGGACAGTGGGCTTTTCAGTTCCAGTGGCTGGAAACCAGCTAGTTACCACAAATAACCTTCGGTTTTCTCGATCAAGTTAGCTACCTTTAAAATTTTTTTTTTTGTAAGGTCTCTATGGTAGTATCCCAAGTTCTCAAGCATACCGTTGGTGCTTAAAGGTTTCGCTTTTCATGCTTTTATTATGAAAAGTAAGCTTATTTCAACTTATAGTTGTGTCAATCAAAAACATGAGATCTTTTTACCACTAAACCACATAAAGATCATGTTCTTAAACACACTAAGTTGACAAGTCAACTTTACATGTTATCTAATGTTTTATTTACTATGAAAAGAGCAAACTTCGTAACTCATCAACAAGACAAAACATTGGATATGATTGATAGTCAACTTCTAAAATGCACATAACAAAATTTTGCATGATAAAAATCAGATTTTTAGTCAAGTTTTAAATCAAACAACAAAGCTTCTAACTTGACACAATCAACATATCATATGAGCTAAAGAGTCCTCTTTTTTTTTTTTTTTTTTTTGGGAACACAAACCATACACAAATCAACAATCATCACCTACTACCTATGTTCGTGAGGAAAGTTGAGATTTTTATACCTGAAGTGCTTGAAAATAAGTTGTATCCTTCTCAAACCCCAATAGTCTTTCTAAGCTTGAACCAAAATGAAACAAGAGAAAATTTCTTAATATTTGAACCCATAACCACCTTGACCAAGAAGAGGAAAAGCACAAGATTTCCTTACCGAATTACCCTATATGGGTTCCAAGCTTTTGTCTCCTTGCGGTGTCTGAATAACTTAGTTATAAGGAGCTTTTTATTTATTTATATATATTTTTTATTTTTATTTTGGGTTGGGATTGTTGGTGGTGGGCTACGGCAATGTAAGGAGAAATGAAGATAAATAAAGAGAATAGGGTGGTGTGTGAGAAAGAGATGGAGAAAAAAGAAATGACTAACTCCTATTAATCTTGACCCTTTATAAAGACTCCCTCTAATGAATTTTTTATTTAACCATAAGCTTGCTCTTTCTTAGTTTTTGTCTAATGAAAGCTTGGCCATCAAGTTCAAATTTTGGTCAAAGATTTTAACACCACACTACCACCTCCCTCATTGCCATAATTTTTTCTTTGAAATCTAGCACCCTTTTTTTTTTTTAATATGAAATCTGAAATCTCAACCATCATGGCTCAAATCTAACCCCTTGAATGATCCCATATCTAATCTCAACCATTGGATTGGTTTTTCTCACTTGTGTTTGTTGTTTTTACCCATGGTAAATTCTATTTTTCATAACATATGCTTGTCATTAAAATGTCATTCAATGGTATCTAATAAGAATATGGGGTTATGTGTATGGAAATTTAAATTTGTACCATGATGCATACCTCATGTCACATAAGGTTGCACAACTTCAAATATGACTAGAAAAACATAGATTATCATTAATTATAACAAGATAAATTTTGTGAATTAAATTCACAAAACTATAGATACAAAAATATTGAATGTAACAGTGGTTTCCCCACCTTCCGAATTAGTTTGTTACACGTTAATCTGAATCTGTGCGGTGTTGATAACTCTATACAAATAAAGTTATTTTACCACTTTTACGTATTTAAATTGACTATGCTCTTAAGCATTTTAATTTATTTTAGATTAATTTAGTTTAATTTTATCTTATTTTAATTTAGATTAATTTATTTTGATTTTGTGTGATTTGATTTAATTTTATTTAATTAATCTAATATTAATTTTAATATGTTGCTGTAAATTAATATCTCAAAATACTTGTTTTCCTCAATTTTGTAGGTTAATTTGGTGAAGGGGGCGAAAATAATCCCTGGAGCTTGGATGGAGTCAAAAAGTCACTAAAATGTTGAAAAGAATTGGGATCTCACTACTCCATCACGTGCAGTCGATCCATTTCACGCGCTAGTTGTGAGCCCTTCATAAAGCGTGCCAGATCTAATATGACGCGCTCCATGGAATTCGCGTGTAGGTACAAGACCATACCATTTCCTTTGTGCCACGTGTCGATTTCTTTTGTTGCCAAATAGTATCGCCACGTGGAAAGCACTTTGCGCTTTGCTTTGGGGGCTGCTTTCTTGTAGTCTGGAGCAAACGTAACGAGGAAAAAAAAGAAAAAAAGAGTGGGGCATTCAGCAGCCAAGAAGAAAGAAAAATGAGGAAGAAAAAGAAAAAAAATAGAAAAATAGAAAAAAGTCCCAAAAAAAAAAAAGTAGTTTAGGATTTAGTTTTTATTTTTAAATTTAGACTTTATTTTCAATAAATTTCAAGGGAGATGGTATTTAAAGAGTGAAGAAGTGGAGATAGGAAATTAGAAAAAAACTCGAAGATTTGTAAAAACAATAATTGGGATTTTCATTCGTTTTTTTTATCTCTTTTATTTTTATAATTAGATGATGCTTGAATCTTTGATTTGTACAATTTTGTGTTTGTTTTCATTTAAGGGTATTGTGTAGTTTGTTGGTTTTAAGGTTTGATGTAGTTATACTTGAACTATATTTTGATGATTTAGTTAGTTAAGAATCCAATTTTATTTCAATTCATTTGTGCTATTTATACTTAATGTCTCTAGTTTATTTTTTCAAATAAGTTAGTTGAGTTTGATATGTGGATTTGGCACTTGAGAAAGGGAATTTTATAAGTCAGATTTAAGATACATAACCTAAGTAGTATCGAGTTCAGGAGGTCGATAATACTTGGATAATCGCATTTATGGCTTGATCTTAATGAATGTTTGTGCATTTTAGTTGATGGTAATGTCAATTTTAGGTGTTCATACATAGCATCTCATTTGACACTCGAGAGAGGTAACGAGGTTATATTAGAGCTACTGATTAATGAATTGGATGAATTTTATTAACAATTGCTAAATTGGATAAGCATAGGAATAGTAGAGTGAAACCAAATCTCTATTACCTTACTTGTGTCTTTTTATTTATTCGGTTTTGTTTGGTCATTTTAGTTTACTTTATTTATTTTGATTTGCATTTTTGTTATTTTTTTAATCGGTCATTCAAATAATCCTAACATTAACGAATTTCGGTAATTAACTTAAAATTAAATATAATCCTCGTAAGATCGACAACCTTACTTATCACTTTATTACTTTTACGACTCGTACACTTGCAAAATTTCACACAATAAGTTTTTGGTACTGTTACCAGAGATTATTTTGTTTCATTTTAGTTAATATCGATACCAATTAGCTCTATGATTAATTTGAACATTTTTCTTTTTTTCTTTTCTTGTTTTTAGTTCTTTTTTGTTACTTTTGTGTAAAATTTTCTCATTAACTTGTTTGAGATACTTGAAAGATGTCACATCAATAGGAACCATTTTTTCTTGCTCAGTGGAGATTTAGGCTTCATTTGGTTCCCCATTTCAAACTTAAAATTTTCATCTCAGTTTTTATTTTTTTCTGAAAAATTTTTTTGTCTTTTCTGAAAAATTTTTTATCTTTTCTGAAAAGTTAACACAAATTTATTATTAAAATTTAAAATTTTTAACTCAAACTCATTCATGAAACGGACCCTAAAAAGTTAAGCAAAGCGGCACAGATAAGCACATAGAATGGGGTGTCAGTGGTTCCATAATAAATTGATAAGATAAGAAAGTTGCTTCATTTTTCTTGACTTCTGTGGCTGCAACTTTGACAGGGTTGGCAGTTGAAGTAGATTACAAGTTGTCATTTTTTGTCATATATCCGAACCCGACTTCCGGACCGTTGACCGCTGACCCTGTGCTTTATAGACCGCACAACCAACGAAGACACAACTTCACCAATATCCAAGATATTCTCTCTCTTAATTCTCGGTTCTCTTAGCACCAATAATTCATCAGTTCCGACTTCCATCGAGCTATGGCCGAAGCTCTGGTTTGTGCAGTCCTGGAGCAGTTGGTTTCGTTCACCAGTGAACAGCTACAGCATGAATGGAGTCTGATCAGCGGCATAGAGGGGAAAGTTGAAAAGCTCACCAGCAGTCTTGAAGCTATTCAAGCGGTGCTTGTGGATGCTGAGAAGAGGCAGATCAAGGATGCCAGTGTGAGAAACTGGCTGTGGAGACTCAAAGAAGTGTCCTTCCAGATCGATGCTGTGTTGGATGAGTGGAACACTACCATTCTCCGGGCTGATATTCTTAAAACGGAACATCCTTTTAGGAAGGTATGCTTCTCTGTACAATCCTCTTGTTTTCATGATCCTCTTCAAGTCAATTCGGTGGGCCTGCGTCGTAGAATAGCTCGCAAGATCGAAGACTTAAATCAAAAGCTGGAGGGTATCTCATCTGGCAAAGAAAGATTCAGCTTTATCACCATTGAGAATAATAGATTCACTACAACTGAACATCAACGACCAAAGACGACTTCATTCGACATTAATATAGCTGAAGTGTTTGGTCGAGAGGCGGAAAAGAAAAATTTAATCACGAAGTTGCTGAGTGAGAGTAGCGAAATTGCCGAGAGAGGGCACGAGATCATTCCTCTTGTAGGAGCTGGGGGAATTGATAAATCCACTCTAGCCCAACAAGTGTTCAATGATGAGACAGTTAGTGCTCATTTTGACTTGAAAATTTGGGTGTGCGTGTCAGAACCTTTTGATGAGACATCAATTGCCAGAGTGATTGTTGAAGCTCTTAAAATCCCTGATTCGCATAGTTTGGTTGGATTTCAAACCTTACTAGAGCGTATTCGTGGGTCAATTAGAGGGAAAAAATTTCTTCTTGTCCTAGATGATGTATGGGCTGAAGAAGATAGGAAGTGGAAACCACTAGAAAACTCTCTCAGATACGGTGCTGTGGGAAGTAAAATATTGGTGACAACTAGAAAAGAGAATGTTGCCAAAATGATGGGTACAGAAAATAAAATTATTAGTATTGAGCGTTTGTCTGAAGAGTTTTGTTGGTCTATATTTAATCAAAGAGCATTCTTAGGCAAGGACAAGTGTGTGGAATTAGTTGAAATTGGAAGGCAAATTGCGCAGAGGTCCAAGGGCTTACCTCTTGTTGCAGGAACATTAGGAAGTCATATGCGTTTGAAAAAGTACACTAAAGAAGAATGGGAGAGAGTGTTGCATAGTGAATTATGGGATCTACGGGGGATAGAGGATGAAGTTTTCATTCCACTCTTGTTGAGCTATTATGATTTGCCTCCCCTTGAAAAACGTTGTTTCTTATACACTTCAGTTTTTCCAAAAGATCATGTGATTTATAGAGACGATTTGATTCTATTGTGGTCATCAGAGGGTTATTTAAATATAAAAAAAGACTACAAGAGAGAAGGCATAGAATGCTTTGAGAATTTAGCAATGCGGTCTCTTTTTCAAGATTTTGAGAAAGATGAGAAAGGAGACATCATTAGATGTAAGATGCATGATATAGTTCATGATTTTGTCTTGTTTCTTTCAAAGAATGAATGGTTGAATATATTGTTAAAATTGGAGGAGGAGAATACAAGTCTAGTAGAAGAGAAGGCATTTCATTGTACACTAGTACTAGAACCTGGAGCAGAAATTCCTACTTCAATTTACAATAAAAAATTTCTACGAACACTCTCTGTTAGGGACTTGGGAAACAAAAGTGTCATTAGATGGAACATGCTGTTTAAGCTAAAACGCCTTAGGACTTTGGGTTTGCATAATTGTAATTTTAAAAAGTTACCAAAGGGTATCGAGAAATTGGTACACCTAAGGTATCTCCATTTATCTCAGAGTGGATCTATCAAATTGCCAGAAAGTCTGTGCAATTTATTCAATTTGCAAACAATAATATTGGCGTACTCTGTGCGTGAGCTTCCAAGAGGGATCCACAAACTTGTCAACTTACGGCATTTGTCTCTAAAGGATGCAATTTGTCTTCCAAAAGGTTTGGGGGAATTAACACGCTTGGAGACATTAAATAAATTTTGGGTTGCTACGGAAGACAGTGGGAAATTCAAGAAGAGGCATATGAAGCTTGAAGATTTGAACAAGTTGAATCATCTTAAAGGGAGTCTTTGTATTCGTGGTATTGGAGGGGTAAAAGATGTGGGTGAAGCTGATAGAGCACAACTCAAGAGAAAAGATGGCCTTGTTGACTTGAAGTTGTTTTTTGATGACTATTCCTCAGAAGAATTAAGAATTCGTAATTCCACATTGTTACTTGAAGGCCTACAGCCGCATCCAAACTTGAAGCATTTATTTATTGGGAATTACTATGGGACAACATCGTTTCCTAGTTGGATGAGTTCTTTAATTCATTTGAACAGTCTTGACCTCGTAGACTGCCCTAATTGTGAAAGTTTAGGGCCTTTTGGAAAATTGCCCTCCCTTGAATCGCTCAAGATTCGGGGTATGCAGAAAGTGAAAAAGGTGGGGGTTGAGTTTCTGGGAATAGGAGCTGACAGCGACCCAACGAAGATGGATAATTGCTCATCATCCACATCATTCCCAAAATTGAAACATCTTGCATTTTTTAGCATGAGAAATTGGGAAGAGTGGGAATCCTGCACAAGCTCGGGAAATGAAGACCGTATTTTTTTAACAACTATAATGCCATCCCTTGTTTCCTTGGAAATCCATGGTTGTGAGAAGCTACAAGCACCACTTCCAGACTTCTTGCGAAGGACAACTCTTCAGAATCTAACCATCGGAGGTTGTCCAAATCTCGAGCAACTCTGCCAACAAGGAATGGGAACAGAGGAGTTAGTGGAGATTCTCACCTCCCCAACATCGCAACCCGCGACCAATACAAAAGGGGAAACTCACACTTCCGTTGTTCCCCAAGTGTTGCGGAGTTATGATCATGAAATTTCACCAGCCGAAGATGATGATGAGAATCTCCAAGAGCACAGAGCTCTACATCGCTGACTTCACTGGTAACTTCTCCCCCTCTTTTTGTACATTGCTTTACTTTTGCAACTAAATTCTTTTTTTTTTTTTGGAATATTTGTTACTGCTTTCTAATATATTTGTGTACGTTTCTCTCTATTTAGACAACATAATTCGATTAATGAGCAAGCTCAAGAAAACAGATCACTCTAGAACTAACTTTACTGGTAATTTCTCATCTTCTTGCTATTTGACTCTGTTTTGGTTTTTTCGTTTTATATTACCATCAACCATTATTTTTCTGATGAAGACGTCTATATAGTAATTAAAATTTTCTTATTGAAGCTTTTGTCTCTCTCTATTTGGAGACTATCTGCAGTATTTCCATTAATGACCAAACACAAGTAAACAGAGCAATACCTGCAGTATTTTTGTATATATATCTCTGGTAACTTGTTCTCTCATTAATTATGGTTAATTTTACATTTTCACTTTGAGCTGTAACATTTTCAATAAATATGGAAGCTGTATAGATGATTGTTCATCACCTCTAATCTCTAACCATATTGAGTAATCCTGATCATCTTAATTCCATTTCCTTCACTTTTCTTCCTATAGGCTATAGCACAACGTCTGTCAGCTTTGTTGAAGAAATCGCTGAGTATATGTATGAAAAAATGGTTCTCATCATTACCTTTTCTCTTATTTTGTTATTTTAAATGCTTTTGTTTCAAATCTATCTATTACTAACTGATTTATTTGCAATTTCAGACTGTCAAATTGAATATATTTTATGTCCAAATCACCGAATCAGAGCATGTTGCTTGGTCTGGACTTCTGAATTGAAATGAAACTTTTATTGTGGTACGGGTATTATATGTTCCTGTGCGTATAGTAATCTGTTATGAGGTTGAACAAGTACTCTTATTCTTTGCCAAATGATTCATTTATTGTTGTTTACTAGAATCATATTTTACTATCACTGTTGTGCCTAGCTTTGAGGCAAGTAGCTGTTTAAGGAAATGTGTCATATCAAGTGCTCTTATGATTCAACAATGGCTTAAAGCTCCTTCACTATTTGATGCGTACGAATATTTTGGCTCGTTAAATGCCTTCTCCTCCAATCTGAATTCTTCCATTTTATCAGCTCTAACTTCTCCATGAAACGTGCATTAGAAGGATTATGCCCTGTCTCATATTTAAGTTGTTATGGGTAATCGATTCAATTTTCTATTGTGAAAGCATTATCATATAAGTTTTTTGTAATTACAACCTCGGAAAATCCCTTGATATCCTTTTTCTTTCGGCGGTTATGTTTTTGCAGCCTGAGCATTTGGCAAGAAAGTATTAAAGGACCTCCACCGATGAGCAGCAATATCATGTGCAGTAGTTTATGTAATTAGTGCAATTTTTCTTGCTTGCCTTGTATATTTTGTATGCCTTTGGTGATCAATACAAAATTAGAATTGAACTCAGGCATCGTTTGCTCTTGAAAATGTATATGGGCAATATAGCTTTCAGTGCTTAATATTCTTCACAATGTTCTTGTTTGCAGGATCTTTAATAAAGCTATTCTTGATGAGTGTTTTGGAGCGCCTTCCTAGATGATGAAAATTTCACTTTGAGATGTTCTTTCTGTCTTTTTTGACCTTAAGTATTGTGAGGATGTTGATGGAGACGTGGAAAATCATCCCTGGTTATAAAGCTCTTGTGGTATAGTATTATGATTGACTAGTTGAGTAAAACAATTGCCATAGAATGATTTCTAGTCTATTATCGATAACTCACACTTGCCCGTGCAGTAAGCACTTGTGACATGATGTTTTTCCTTTTTCCTTTGTACCTTTCATCTTTATTTGTAGTTTCTGCTTTCTTTCTTCTTCTTCTTCTTCTTCTTTTCTTTTTTTTTTTTTTTTTTTTTTTGGGCTTGGAGTTGTACAATTTTTGTTATGAGTTTTGTACATTTTGTTGCGGAACGGTTTTCCCAACTGATCCTCATCATCTTAATGTCCAGTCTTCCATTTCCTTTGCCTTTCTTCCTATAGGCTATAGCATAACGTCTTTCAGCTTTGTTGAAAAAATCACGAGTATCTATATGAAAAAAAAAGGTTCTCATCATCATCGTTTTACTTATTTATTTATTTTAAATGCTTTGAGTTCAAATCTTTCAATTGCTAAGTGATTTATTTGTCTTGCTTGGTCTGGACATCCGAATTGAAATGTAAATTTTATTTTGGTAGGCTAATATATGTCCCTAATTGTATAATAATCTCTTCTAAGGTTGAACAAGTACTCTTATAATTTGGTAAATGACTCATTTATTGTTGTTTTCTGTACTTATATCTTATTTTACTGTCACTGCTGTGCCTAGCTCTGAGGCGTGAAGCTGTTGAAGCTGTTTAAGGAAATGTGTCATATCAAGTGCTTTTATGATTCAACAATGGCTTGAAGCTCCTTCGCTACCTGACGCTTATGAATATTTTGGCTTGTTAAAAGTCTTCTCTTCCAATCTGGATTCTTCCATTTGATCAACACTATCTTCTCCATGAAAAGTGCTTAAGAAGGATTCTGCCCTATTTCAAATTCAAGTGGTTATGGGTAAGTGAGTCAATTTTCAGTTATGAAAGCATTATATAATATATAGATATATATGTATATATTTTAATAATTATGCCTTAAAATTCATTGATTTCTCTTTTTCTTTCCATGTAAATGTTTTTGCAGCAAGTTGGCATGAAATGTTGAAAGATGTTCCCCATGAGCCACAATGTCATGCGCATTGGTTCATGTCAACGGTATACATCCTTTATTCTTTTCCTTTCTACTCCAAGTTCAAACTGAGCTGTCTTATTACTTTTTTGACCATTAATACCATCAATTCTGTTATTAGGGGAAATTTAACCTGGCAGTTGTTAGCTCTCAAAACCAGTTATGAGGAGTAGCTTTCAGTGCTTAAAAATTTTCATAATGTCTCAGTACTTCAAGGTTTTGCTTCGTGACGTTCTGTTTGTATTCTTTATCCATAGGTACTGCAATGATCTTGATGAAGACACGGAAAATCATGCCTGACGAACCTCTTGGTGCTTTTTTTTTTTTTTTTTTTTTTTTTTTCTTCAGGTTTTAGTTCTTGTTCCAAACTATATGCGCAACCATGAAGGAAAATTCCACCTGATGAGGGAGGGATTTGGTGTCAAGGAATTCCACTTGAAGAGGTCATTTTATATATTCTTCTTGTTCTGTAATCAGTCATCCTATGACAACCAAAAGAAGCTTGAATATTGCATGCTATAAATCCATTATGTAGTGAATGATATGTGTACGAAAATTCAAGTTTGCATAGTTGGAAAAATTTTGAGTAAGTTGTAGAAAAAGATTTTGATGAGTAATTGATGCAATTATTAATTTTAAAAGCATTGTCATCCTATAGCTTGGATGACCGTTTGTAGGTGCTTACTGCAATGTTCCTTTTTAAGAGCATTTCATAGCTTTGATGTCTTGGCAGCGTCTCTGAACAGCTAGCGTAAAAGTAATAGAAGGTCTTCAACTTGCGCTGCTATATTTGCGATTGGACTGTGTAAATCGGTAATTATACAATATTTTCCTGGCCTTGTAATATATATTTCGCCAAATTCTGGATTGACTTGAAACTATCTTCTTTACTTTAAAATAAGTTTGTATTTTCAGAGACAATCTTGGGAACACAACAAAGCACAATCTCTGGACTGTTTGTCTGCAGGTCTTGCGACAAAGGTTTGTCTAGTGGATTACTTTAATATGTACTCGTTCATAATCACTCTTTTTTTCTTCATTTCTTCAATAGTTTCTGATACGTTTGTCCATGTCTCTCTTTATATAGGTTACTTGTATCTCCATTAGTTTGCAAGCTCAAGAACAGGCATACTATCACTCTGGCTTCATCAAAATGGTCTCTGCGAATCTCTGATCACTTGGGAATTTACAACATCATTTTTTAGGCAAGGGGAAATTTAATGTCGGACATTCTTTAGCTCACTAAGTCTATCTATATGTAGTTTTAGTCGTGAAACTGTCTGCACTCACATTGTCGTCTTCAATATTTTTATCTTTTCAACTGATATTAAATTTTTTCTTCATTGAATTCTAATGTTAAATAATCACCAAAAATTATTCAGGTACATTGGCATCCTCCCTTTCCTGGTTGGATAAAAATTGATAATGATGGTGCAGCTAATGGATCCCCAGGCCAGCTAGGTTCCGGGGATGTTTAGAATGATTGTCCTCTTTGAATTTTGTTCGCATTTGAAGCGGAACCCTTAGTTGTCATTACTGCATTGGACTATGCTAAAGGATTCAGTCGGGATAACCTTTGGTTCGAAAGTGACTCAGCTAATGTTGTGGATTTGTTGAAGAATAAAAATGTGGAGATTCCCTGAGCTACAAAGCTAGATGGAGTATTGCTCTGAATTGCTTGCCATCTATTAATTACTTGCATGGTCTCTCACATTTTCCGCAAAGGTAATCATGTTGCGGATCATCTGGGCAGAGGGTTCACCTTGACGCGGCCGCACGATGGTTTCGAGCCCGAGCTTCTGTCTTCCTTGGATCAATCAATTCAGCAGGGCTTCCCAATTATCATTTCATTGACAACTGACCTTAGTGGTAGATATGCACTCTTTTTTCCCTCTAGCATTTTTCCCATTGGGTTTTGGTTAGAGGGTTTTTAACGAGGCATATCTGGAGATGTTAGCAAAATCTTAGTTCCGACTTTGATTTTTGGGATCATCTCCCAATTTGACTTTTTTTCTGTACTTTTCACTCCTACGTGTGTGATAATCTCTGTCTTCTCCCCTACATGTGTTGTTTGTTCTTTTTGCAGCTTTGTGCGCTTTCTATTTTCCGTTTCTTTATTTCTTATGTAACTTTTCTGTTTTAATTTTTTTAATAAATTAGAGTTGAGAGCTTAGTGTGGGATAGGTGGTTTAGGGAGTGCCAACCTAGTTGGGATGTCCTAAATCATCTTGATGCTAATTACTCTCTCTCATTATTCACATAAAGGGTAGTTCTATTGACACACCATTTTTGAATTTTTGCATCCATTCTAAATTCACATCCCTCGTATTTTAAAATGATTATATTAACTAATCATACCCCCGTTTTATTCCCCAATTACACCCACCTATTTTATTAGATAAATATTATTTTACCACTTAAAATATCTTTTCACACACCTCATTAAACAATAATACTTTGATAACCTCTATTCTCTGGCCCGCAAGCTTTTTTTTTTATTTATTTAATTATTGAAACTTTATACACAAAGTTGGTTTCGTACATAAACCAATTGTTGATTTAATTATAAAAAATCAATATTTTTACTATTATATTCAATGTTTAAAATGTAAAAAAACTGTACACTAAAAAAAAAGTGTAATTAATAATAAGCAAATTGCAAAGTATTATATACAACAATTTTTGTCTTTTTTACCCTAAAAATTAGATACATTAATAGCATGTTTACTTACGCGTAATTGAAGTGGACATGAATCAGAATATGTAGAATTTGAAGTGGGTTGGATTTGGAGTTAGGATTCGGAGTCAGAATATATTGTTTGCTTGGGTTTCAATAATCGGAGTTAGAATCACTGTCAATTCCATTCATCCGTTTACTTATAATAAAAATCAGAGTCACTTATTTTAAATTTACTTATATACCCTTTTAGTTAATTTTGTGTTTTCAATTTAAACAAGTAAATTATAAACTAATTATTTTAATACTAAACGATTTTTTTTTGTGCTTAAAAAAAGTAAAAAAATTGAGATAAATTATTTTGTTCTACTAATTATAGAACTATTTTCTTGAAATATATGTATATTTTTTAAAAACGAGATAAGATATTTATGTGCTAATAGTTTTATATTATGAAGATTAATTTTTAATTTAAAAAGTCAAAATTTAAGATAAATAGTATGTTCCAGTAAATATTTAAATTTTTTTGAAATATAAATTTGCTTAAAAAAAACATAATGTTGAAAAAAATTTCTAAAATCAAAATTTTGTTTGTAGTTGATTTGCTATCACTCACTTTTTTAATTTTGCTAGAGCATTAAAAAATTTAAAAAGCAACATTAAAAAATTTAAAAGGAAAGTAAATAAGCGTGAAAAAATTAGGGTTCTTTCAATATTTTACTTTTCCTTTCGAATCCTCATATAAGAAAGTAAAATTAGGGGTAGAGTAATAATTTAACTTTAATATCAGTAATGTGAGTGTTAATGTGACGGGGGACTTAGGATTGCCAATTCTCTTATTCAATCCCAAATTGATGTGGGGCCCTACACAATTTCACTCACATTCCAAGATAAAAATAAGTAAGTAAACATGGGATTGATGCCAATTCTCCATTCCGATTCCCTATTCCTTGAAAGTAAACAAGCCATAAAGATAAACTTCATGAGTAAAGAATTTTTCTCTCTTTTCAAAATAGTAAAAATTTTACGGTGTTTTTAGGAGTATATATCATGCGGATGTATAGAACAAAATATATATACATATACACATATATTATTGAGGCTTTTTATAATAATAGTTGGAAGCACATGCTCCGCATGTGAAAGATCCCATGTCGGCTAATCATGGGCAATGTTATAATGTATATTTGTAATTTAAAAAATTATCAACGAAATGCAACATAAATGAAGAGTTAGGGAAGAAAAAGAGCTACTTCCACAAGAAACATCCAGGAACAAGGTGATAAAAAATTCAAATAAATTCCCTTGAATGTACAAGTTGTAAGGGAATGATTAAGTATCATTTTAAATCCAACTCCAACGATATTCATAGAGATTACATATCTTGTACTGTTTGCCTTGAATGTCTGTTCCAGAATTTGACCGACGTTGATGGCTTGAGCTAATTGCTTGTTTGCTGCAAAAAGAAGAATCAAACTTTCATTAATTGTAGTATATTTGGTAAGCATAAATAAAAGACAAGGTGTCAAAGAAAAATCGAACTTACTACACGCATCAAAAGAAGAATAGTACTTTTAGAACTACAAAAATAAAATATGACTTTTGAAGAATAATGTCATTAAGAAATGAGGACACCAAGTGTCTCAAATAAGATTTAAACATAGATCTTTCGTATATCACCATTGGTAGCCAACCTATGTAACAATGATACATGGATTGCCTAGTAAATCTGTCTGCGGATTGCCTTGTAATCTCTCTTTGTTAATTGCACCTCTTAAAGAGTTTAGGGAGCTTTTTGCTAAAAAAACAAAAAAAAAAAAAAAGGTTGGGGACCAAATCGCAACTTCTTAGAAAGATTAGAGATTGACCAAATGAACAATTTATCTTAATGGTATAACTGTTTATAGACCAACCAAGAGCTAAAGCAATGTCAGTTAGTTAGGACCATCTAGCATAAGTCAACATATTGCTCATAAGAACTGTATAATACTAAGTATGGAAATATATGAATCTTTAAAGATAATTGTTGAAGAAACTTCAAATCAATACTGTCAAAAGTAATTCCAAACCATTATTTATGTAAGACTTGCAAAATACAAATTTACAGAGGAAAAATACAAAGGAACAAAGCATTTTGGTGGAGAAAGCATTATGAAGACCAAATATTATGATCTAGCCTTGTAGATGTCGTGGTTCATAGAAAGCTTTATAACATATACAAGTTAAAAATCAAAATAATGAATCTTACTCCCTACGAGTCTATTGCTTTTAAATAATAGGTATTTACATAACTATTTAGTTTTTATTATGAATATATTGCTATAGATTTTGGTCAAACTATTGAATAACCACGGGCTAAAATGTAAGAACCACCGTACAAATGAAATGGCTTTAAAAATCTGGGTATATTTACTTACTGAAAGAAACGGAAAAGCTTCAAACTGCTAACATCATAAATTAAAAAAAAAATTAAGACAGAAAATTAACAATCATAAAACATAGATACCTATCTCAACGGATGGATGTATGTTCAAAATCGAAGCCTATTATTACTAACAATCATATACGAAGAAGGTCAAGTGCTTCATTAACAAGTAAATTTAATGAACAATTCAACTGAAGGGGGTGTGTGTCAAAAAGCAAAGCCCCTATGTGTCTTTTTCTTTCTTTTATTTTTTTTTTTTCTCCTTCCTTTTGTAGTAGAGTTTCTATTGGGGATTATCAATGGACCGCGATAAAAATGAATATTGAAGAAGTTCATTCAAGAATATCATAGAAACAATAATGGAATGGTTAATTTGAAAGAAAAAAAAAATATGGGTCTTCTTTGAATCATCTAATAAAAGTCTAAAGTTTGGATAGCATTGTCAATTTCAGCCAAAAAAGCCCAAAAAAGAAATAAAGATAACATCGTCTAGCCTAAATTTTGTCAATTGATAAAATGCTTTAACCAATCGAACAAAAGTAAGGTACGAGAAGATAACAAAAATGGGATATGTATATGCGAAAGATGAAAAAAGAGAGAAGGATTACTGGGAGCTCTTGCTGTCACAACTTAGGTTTCCACCTTCAACCTTAGCAACTTGGCTTACAAACAGATGGTAGTGCAAATCCTTCCTCCCCCAATCTATAAAACACTCCACCCTCATCTTAAGCAGAATTTCATAAATATTGGGTGTAGTAATAATTTGAAATTGTGTGATTCCATGTTGAGTCTATTTTGGCTATTCCCTTTGAAATTCCATATCATTTTTGTTTTTGGATTCATGGATGCTTTTTTCTTCCAAACTTGGAAGACAAAATAGACAGAGGAAGCAAGAAAGAAATTGGAAAAAAAAGGATAGACCGATGTAGGGCTTTAATCAGAGGCGAATGAAACTATACAAAGTGATGTGCAGAACGAAGAAGAATGCCAAGGAGCTGCAACATTGAGACTTTAATGCAATGTGGCTGCAACAGTATGACTTTTATATTTGTAAGAAAAGATATGAAAGAAAATGCAATATAATATTCACTTGACAATTTAATTCCATTTTTGATGTTCCATTAATAAAAGACATTGTGATAGACGTAAGTAAAAACAAGATATATGTAAAGAACCTCAAAAGAAAACTTATCAATTTTCTTCAGAAATTCCAGACCTAGATAGTACGAGTCACCAATCCTTAAACCCAAGATGACATTTGCAAATTTAGCGGAAAACTTGGGTTTATCATCTCCTACTAAGCGTGATGAGAGTAAAAATTAGTTATTCTTAATTCTCATTATGACCAATGAAAACCAAGGGAAAAGGGAACCATTGCAAATGATCCTCATCTGATGGTCCCAATTAAACAATAGGTTAAATCACAAACAATTCTTGATTCCACCTAATTGTGATTAGATGTGAAGGAATCAACATCCGAAAAACTATGATAGCTTTTTTAGAAAGAAGGCTTAAAAAACATTATAATATTACAGAAAGCTAAAACGTGGAAGCATCAGAAAAGTGTTTTCATATCGTCCTTCCTCCTGCACTTGATGAGCCTTTCC
Source organism: Ficus microcarpa (assembly GCA_025413485.1). Classification (NCBI taxonomy): domain Eukaryota; kingdom Viridiplantae; phylum Streptophyta; class Magnoliopsida; order Rosales; family Moraceae; genus Ficus; species Ficus microcarpa. The sequence continues at coordinate 221,460 of JAINRI010000041.1, forward strand.
ATTAGAAGCTCCATTAATCACTCCTTTTCGCCATTCTCAATCAACTGTAGAAAACACAATTTTGGTGAAATAACATGTGAAAAATGGGATTTTCAGGATACAAAATATAAAAAGAGCACCAGGAAAAACAGGAACTAAACAAGACGAAACAGGTTGACGAATCTGGAAGTGCTTGAACCATATATCTGCAAATGTGGTTTTCTTGGAACTCAACATCCTTCATGTGAACATACAAATGAAGCAATGAGATTATGATTACTCAGATGCTTCTGTTAGGTTTGTTATGTTAAGTAACAAGACAACAATCATGATGAACAAGAACTTGACATTAAAGAACACATTGTTTTCTATGAACTTATGCAAAATTAGGATTTTAAAAATATGTCTTATAGTTCTTGTCCAAGCAGGCTTGGATCCACATATAGATGATTATTGTTTTGAGTGGCATAAAATCTAAACATACATGTTAACAAGAGAATAATAGAAGAAAATCCATATTGATATAAGGGTATATAACTAAAGAGAATAATAGAAGAAAATCAACCAATCACTTCACTTCTTTACGAAGATACGGTAGTTAGCTTAGTTGGCATGATCAAGCCAGAAATTTTCTTTCTTTCTTTTCCCCATACAAGTATAACAATTGAAAATACTATACAAACAATGGCCAATATTGCTCCAGTAACAGAAGTTTAAAAAAAAAAAAAAAAACCCCCAAAATCTGATAGAATGTTGCATGGTAAAAATTTTAACTTTGTTGATTTCCTATTTTGAGTCTGTAAACCACATAGAACCTAACAACTGAAAAGAACCCTTTTTCTTTATTGTTTGGTAGTACATGAATTTAGTGGAAAATGACATACTCATTACGGAAAAACCAACCAAGGAACCCCCAAAAAGTAAATATGAATGAAAATAAATAAATAGCTTTAGGCAGTAGACGGAAAATGGGAAAAAATATATTTAATAAAAAGGAGACTACCTGATCGCTGAAGATTTCAAAGAGAAATGGCAGACGATGATGAAAGACATGTCCGATTATAGTTTGGACATATTCTCCATCTCAATGAACCTTGGGATGATGCTCTATAAGCAATATTTACTTTTCTTGGTTCTCAAATCCCTGTGAGCACTCCTCTAGAACAAATATATATATATA